>OX419593.1:1476391-2054634 GCA_948473455.1 Teleiodes luculella | reverse complement strand
TTTTATTTCTTGTCGGGGTGGTCCCTTTATTCCCTGCTTGATTCCAATGACATCGGAGTTTACCGCGGGGTTTCAAACCAGAAACAGCTAACCACCCATTATTTCTCACTTTCATTGATCTATCATAGAAAAACTACAAAATTTTAAAAATGACGAAACAAAGAACCCGCCATTTCTTCTCGATTCCTGCGTAAAACTTCCCATTTCCATTGATAGCACTGACATTTTATTTTAATGGACTAAGGCGTTGTCCTAATAGAACGCGACTACGCGACCATCGCAAGTTCGCGCGAACGCGCGACTGTCAAATGTATGAAGAAATCGTTCAATCGCGCGATCGTCTATTAGGACACATATTCGACTTCAATATGTTTGATCGCGCGTTCGTACGAGTAAAGTTCGCGCGAATCGCGTAGTCGCGTTCTATTAGGACAACGCCTTAAAGAAATCAAAACAATGTACAGAAGCCAGCACATGCGGTTGGACATTCGCACTACGAAATTCACCCTTACCGTTACGAAATACGGGCGCTCTTAAACCTGACCAGCCGCGTGTGCTGGCTACTGTACCTATGCAACTTATAACTATTTTTCTTCTAACAAATACCTTATTTCTATAGGAGAAATCGAAGAATAACGAGGGCAATGCTGCTAGTCGTTTATAGCGTGAAATAATGGTGTTATTATAAAATACTAAACAACTCATAACAATCGAGTAAAGGTGCATCCACACCGGCCGGCCGGCACCGCATCGTATCGAAACGGATTTTACAATTTTTAAACTAAATTAAACCTTGTATACAGTATTTAAAGTCTATATTACCAAGTCACGCACAGCAGCTTGACTGCGCGTGCGTGCGTGACGGGCGGACGTCGCCGTCGGCATGCCGCGACGCGCGGTCTCCTCCGTCCGCGGCGAACGCAGCCGGCGGCATGCGAACGCAGCCGGCGGCACGCCGCGAGGGCCGCGACACGCGATCTGCTCCGTTGAATAGATACGTGCGCGAGCGAGACACCGCCGCCGCCGGCTCCGTTCGTGCGAAGCCGGTCGGAGACGTGCGGTGGCATGCCGCCGGACGCGACGGCATGTGGCCGCATGCGTTCGCATCCGGCCCTTGCGTTGCGATGCTGGCCGGCCGGTGTGGACGCACCATTAGTCAAAAATTTCTTAAAGGCACGTATTACGAAAGTAATCTAAAATTGGGGATATAAAAAAAATGAAAATGGGTGCTAAAAATAATGGGTGGGCGACTATTATGAGCTATCATTTTAATAGAATAGAATAGAATAGAATAGAATAGAATAGAATAGAATAGAATAGAATAGAATAGAATAGAATAGAATAGAATAGAATAGAATAGAATAGAATAGAATAGAATAGAATAGAATAGAATAGAATAGAATAGAATAGAATAGAATAGAATAGAATAGAATATACTTTATTGCACACCAGAATAAAACAGAACAGCTAAATTCACGAAAAAATAATAAAGAAAGTGTACATGTAGGCGGCCTTATTGCTAAGTAGCAATTTCTTCCAGGCAACCTTTTAAATATAAAGTGAATAAACGAATTACAAGGTAGTTTTTAAATTAAATCTGCCATCGAGTATTTGTTTTGGAAACTAAATTTATTTTCAAGCAGAAACATATGGCAGAAGTAGGGGAGTATTGGGCATTCTAAAACAGTTTTCGGATCATCGTTCACTGGCACTCCGTTCATCTCGCCTCGCTATCGCTCCGCTCGTTTCACTACGCTTAGTGAACAATGATTCGAAAACAGTTTTAGAACACCCAATACTCCGTTATGAACGGAACGGGTGTAGAAAGTGATCAGTGTAAACGAGTCGTGTTGAATACTCACCAGAAGTTTTCTAAAACTCTCTCCCACACACACACACACACACATACACATTACGTTATTTTTAGTATATTATGTAGTGTAGCTTGAAAATCGACTCACTCTGTTAAGGTCTACTTTATTGATTTGACATTCTATTCAATCATGAAATTTGTAAAACAGAATGACACGTTAGAGCTTGATGCCATATGTTCAGTAGAAAAAAAAAATGTTTCGCGACATGGAAAATTATTACCTAATACAATACGATGTGTAATTTGTGGTCCTTCTAACTGTGGAAAAACTAATTTGATCATAGGACTTTTGTTACATGAAAATGGGTTAAGATACAATAATCTATACGTATATTCTAAGTCTTTGTATCAACCAAAATACATTTTCTTAGAAAAGGTGATTGATATGGTGCCAGGAGTTTCATTCAACAAATATCTTGAAAATGATGAAGTCATATCATCTAGTGAAGCTAAACCAAACTCCATAATAATATTTGACGATGTTGCATGTGAAAATCAAAATAATATTCGCGATTTTTTTGCGATGGGAAGACATAAAAATATAGATTGCTTTTATTTAAATCAAACTTACTCTAAGATTCCTAAGCAACTAATAAGAGATAATTCAAACTTAATAATTTTATTCAAACAGGATGATATCAATCTGAAACATGTTTATGATGAGCATGCCTGTTCTGATATGTCTTGGTCTCAGTTTAGAAATATGTGTTTTGAAGTGTGGAGAGATCCATTCAGTTACGTAGTAATTAATAAAGACTGTAAAAAAAATAATGGTTGTTATAGAAAGAACTTTGATACTTATATTGTTTTTGATCAATGAATTATTTATATGAAGCGATGCATTGTTATAATCGTCAGTAATATATTAACAACGAAGTAGGTCAGATGACAATAAAAAAATGGAAAAAGAAATAAAAAAACAGATAATAAAATCAGCAACAAATATTAAAAAGAAAGTAAAACTTATGAAAGACATGAAAAATAACAGTAATGAGGTATTAGAATCTATATTTAAACCCATAACAGAACCTTTAAAAAGAATAAATGAGCAGAGCATAGAAACTAAATTAACCAATGAAACTAAGACACCAAAAAGCAGTAACTTTTCTGTTAATGCTGATGATGATGATATGTCCAGTGAGGATTATGAAATTGAGGATGATTCAGAGGATGAAACTACTATGGTTAGCACGCCTACGAATCAAAATGACTCAAGTATGGCTTCTTTTAAATCTCTTGATTCTGAATCAAGTCCATCGAGAAAGACATTATCGTGGTCTCTATCTTCTGATGTTATACATCACATAACTTTCGGACTTCGTTCAGAGCGAGGAAAGCTTATGATAGGCAATGTAAGAGTATATGATGGAGATGATCATATTGACATTGGTGGGAAATCTTACAAGAAAACCCCAGGAATAATGGAACTGTTGACTCGAAATGCACCGGATTTAAAATTGATAACTGAAAGTGATAAACAAAATTATAAACAAATATTAATGGACACAAATGCTCACCGAAGAGATTTTGATCCAAAAAAACCTATTAAGAGTAATAAAGGTATAAAATATAACTTTATTGTTAAACCATTATTCAAATTTTCTAAATGCCCTACAACTAGTACTGAAAGTTTAGCACAAGGAACAGGTCTACCAAAGCTAAAGAAAGTTCTAGAAAATACAGACTTCATATATTGGGATGATCCGAACGAATTAGTAGAGAGATTAAAACTATTGATCGCTTCAAGAGATGCCGGCAACACCGGTCTCGATAATGAGATAATATCTATCATTGAAGAGTTACGGGAAGCAAAAATTATTAAGTAAATAAATATAATAACGAATAGAATGCACTTTAGTTGATATTCAAATTTCATAAAGGAAACAACTACTTACACAGAACTTATGAAAAATGAACGTTGATAAATTTGGTCACCATGTGCATAAACGTTTACGTTTACCAGATTATTTAGACATATATAACGAAGCATTATTAAAATCGGACACAGGACATTATGATTTGAAACAAAACAGACTGCTTGGCTTACAGACGCCAGTATATGACGACGAAGCGGTAAATAAACAATATTTACATCAAACTTTAAAAGAATTTTGTGTTAAAAAGGAACTAGATATATTTGTAAAAAATATAGTTGACTCATCTTTACAACAATTCAAACAAAAACTTGATATAGTTACTGCTGCAAATTACTACACAAAACCTGAAATTAATCAATTGTTCAAGATTCGTGTTAACTTATCTAAAAATGAGTAATAAGCTTTGTCTAGTTAACGAACTTCATAAGCCAGCCAGAAAAAATTTTAAACGACGGTTAACGATTGTTAAAGGAATTGATGATCTCTGGCAAGCTGACCTTATCGATATGCAAAAATATTCTGAAGAGAATAATAATTTTAAGTATATACTTGTAGTAATTGATACTTTTTCCAAATTTATATGGACAGTACCAGTGAAAGCGAAAACAAAGGAAGAAACAGTTAAAGCCATGAAACAAATTTTAACAGAGTCTGGTCGTTGTCCTAAAAACTTACAAACGGATTTGGGAAAGGAATTTTATAATACTCTGTTTCTTAATTTAATGAAACAATGCAAGATCAATCATTATTCGACATTTAGTACAAAAAAAGCAGCTATTGTAGAAAGAGTAATAAGAACACTAAAGACAAAACTTTACAAACATTTTAGTTTGCATGGTAAATATCAATGGGTGGGAAAGCATCTAAAATCTATTGTGTGGGGCTATAATAACAGTATTCACCGCACTACAAAATATAAACCTTTTGATGTAAATATTAATAATGAACAAATTGTAAAACAAAACATTTATAAATCAAAGATAAATAATAGTAAAACATCAGGTAATAAATACAAATTTGGTGATAAAGTACGCATCAGCAAGTACAAAACTGAATTTGCTAAGGGTTATACGCCTAATTGGTCAACAGAAATATTTAAAATAATAAAAGTTAATAAAACCAGACCTGTTACATACCTAATTGAAGATATGCATAAAGAAAAAATTCTTGGGTCATTTTACGAACATGAGTTACAGAAAACGAAATATCCTGATATTTATCTTGTAGAAAAAGTTATTAAAAGGAAAAATGACAAGATATTTGTAAAGTGGTTAGGACTTGCTGAGAAGGAAAATAGTTGGGTTGATATAAAAAATCTGGTTCAATGAAGTATAAATTGAGATGTCCTTTATTAATTAATCATTAAACTGCTATCAATGAGTGGAGCAGGTCTTCTTAATAACCTTATAAATAATTTACCAATCGAGTTACATTTACCTGGTTATCAGTTTTGTGGGCCAGGAACTAAATTACGGAAACGTTTGTTAAGAGGTGACAGGGGTATTAATAAATTAGACACAGCTTGTATGTACCACGATATTGCATACACTAATAACGATATAAACGTACGCCATAAAGCAGATTTGGATTTAATCAATATGGCAAACAAGAGACTTCGAGCTAAAGATGCAGGGAAAAGAGAAAAAATTGATTCTTGGTTAATAAAAAATATAATGAAAGCAAAATTAAAAGCTGGATCAGGTGTTCGTACTTTTAAGAGCATTATTAGTAAAATTCGATCGGAGCTAAAAAACTTTAAATGTAAAGATAAAAATAAAGCTATTCAAATCGCCTTTGCTGCAGCAAAGAAGATATTCAAGAAAAATAAGAATGTCAAATTACCACGCATCATTTCGATTCCAAAAACTGGTGGCATATTACCCTTAATTCCTATATTTGCTGGGTTGTCAGCATTAGGATCATTAGCTGGAGGAGCTGCAGGAATTGCAAAAGCAGTAAATGATTCTAAAACTGCACAAAAAAATCTTATTGAATCTGAACGACACAATAAAATGATGGAGGCAATTGCTATTGGCAATGGCAAAGGATTGTACATAAAACCATACAAAAATGGTGCAGGGCTATTTTTAAATAACACTTCAAAAAACTAAGAAAGCGGCTACCCAAACGCGCACTGACCAATATCGATATACTAAATCATACTTATGATATTCCTTATTTTAGAGGCGTATACATGAGAGACACTTTACCAAGAAAAACAAAAAAAAAAGAATGTGCTATATTAAATTTAGATAACTCTAATAATGAAGGCACACATTGGGTAGCTTATGCGAAAATTAACAAGTATTGTGAATATTTTGACAGTTTCGGCAATTTGAAACCTCCTTTAGAATTAATAAAGTATATGAAAGGTGTTACGATTAGTTATAATCACGATCAGTATCAAAGTTTTGATACTGTTAATTGTGGACATTTATGTATACATTTTCTTAGAAAATTTTGGAAAATTCATAAATAAAAAGCTTATGTTAACATTGAAAACTATCATTTCAAACATGGGTTTCACTCTGTCTATAACAGGACAAAATTCTGTGTTATCAACACATTATTCGCCTCCTCTGGAGCTTAATACTGGATATGAGTGTGCATTGATATACTTCTCTACTTTTAATTCAATACCGAACATTGATACCAAAAATAATAAATTTCATTATAATGATCACGAAATTCTTGAGATACCAGAAGGCTCATATGAGCTACAAGATATCAGTGATTTTTTAAGAACGAATGTAAAAAACTGTTCACTAAAATTATCAACAAATAATAATACGCTAAAGGTTACGCTACAATGTTCGAAAGACATTCATTTTGAAAGGGAAAACTCATGCGCAAGTTTATTTGGTTTTGGTAAGGAGGTATTAAAAGCGAATATAACACACGAGTCTCGCTATCCAGTAAGCATTTTGTCTACAACCATTGTACGAATAGAATGTGATATTGTGAGTGGTTCATTTGTAAACGGTATACCAAGACACATCATATACGAATTTGTACCCAATGTGCCACCGGGGTACCGAATAGTGGAAATACCAAAAAATTTGATCTACTTTCCTGTTAATCAAGAATCAATAAGTGAAATAAATATTCGATTATTAGACTCTAATAATAATCTTATAAATCTACGTGGAGAAGAAATACAGCTGTACCTTCATCTGAGAAAGAATGATAGACTTCAATAAAACTGGAAACAAATCTCAAAAAAGTGCCAGTATAAAAGTTGCTACTGTAAAACAAGCACACATCAAAAATATTAAAAAATTAACTAAAGCAAATAAAGAATTCCTTAAATTAATAGGCCTGTTAAAATGAGTATTTTAAACGTTTTGGAGCCACCAGTGTCTGATAACAGCATAGAGAGCTTCGAATTGCATTCCTACAAACCGTATGTGACAAGTTTCAACAAGAATGATGAAATTCGAATACCTATTAACCAACAAGATTTATACATCCTACCTTCTGCTAGTACTTTATACCTAGAAGGAAGGGTGAAAATTTACAACAGTGAAACTAAAACATATGTAGAAACGACTAATTTTGTTAACAATCCTATTTTATTCCTTTTTCAAGAAATTCGTTATGAATTAAATGGAATCGAAATAGATAAGATAAAAAACGCTGGTATTACAACGACAATGAAATCATATTTGTCAATGACAGAGAGTGAATCAAAACCTGCAAATGTTTGGGGTTGGTCTTTAAATGGTAGTTCTATAAAGAACAACGGCATATTTTCTGTATCTATACCACTGGATAAAATTCTAGGTTTTGCTGAAGATTATAGAAAAATAATTATGAACTGCAAGCATGAATTAGTTTTATTAAGAAGTAATACGAACTTAAATGCTTTGATACTAGGTGAAAAAGAAGTACTAGAAGATATAACTATAAACAAAATTGTTTGGCGAGTACCACACATCAAAGTATCAGACCGTGAAAAGGTTGGTCTTCTAAAAAATTTAGAAAGAGATCGAGCTATAACTTTAGCGTTCAGAAATTGGGATTTATATGAATATCCTTTACTTCCAAAAACAAGAAAACATACTTGGTCTATTAAGACATCTTCTCAGATAGAAAAACCTCGTTTTATTATTGTAGGTTTGCAAACTGATCGAAAACAAAATGCAAAGAGCTCTATGTCTGTATTTGATCATTGCAGTTTAACAGAAGTAAAAGTATTTCTAAATTCTGTGTACTTTCCTTATGAAAATTTGAACGTTAGTTTCTCAGACCAAAAAATTTCCTTATTATATGAACAATACTGTAGATTTCAACAGTCTTATTACGGACGCCGAGCAGCACCGTTGTTGAGTTTAAAGGAATTTAAAGATATAGCGCCTTTGTTTGTTATTGATTGCTGTCGTCAACAAGAATCTCTTAAGGGTTCGGTCGACGTGAGGCTAGAAATTGAAGCAGATCGAGACATACCTGACAAAACTTCAGCTTATTGTCTTATACTTAATGATTGCATTTTTGAGTACAGACCTTTAAGCAATATTATAAGGAAAATATCATAATGAAACCTCAAACTATATTTGTTGATGTACAAGGATTCAAAAATTCCAAAAATGATTTTATCGTTAAAGAGTTTGCCATAGCTACTATTGACTGGACACAAGTGTTTATTGTAAAACCACCTTATGCGTACTCTACGTTAACAAAGGAAGAGAAAAAGCAAGTGAATTGGTTAGAAAGAAACAGAGGAATACTTTGGAGTGATGGCTTCATTGACTACAGAGAATTTAAACGATTAATTCCGTTTCATTTACAAAATAAGAGTATTTTCGTAAAAGGAAGTGAAAAAGAAAAATGGGTTAAAAAAATATGTGAAAATTGTGATATTGTAGATCTTGGAGAAAAGGGCTGTCCAAATTTGAAAACTTTACAAGAAAAATATAAAACTTGTGAATTGAACTGTTTTATTCATAAAAATCAATGTGCTCTTAAAAATTGTATTTGCTTACAAAAATGGTTTTTTGATAATCATATGTATCAGTTCAAATTTTTTAGTAAAAGTGATAAGCTTGCAAATGTAGATTTTTTTTAAGAATTTAGTAATTAATTGTTACTTTTTTGTTTAACTCAGTGTAAAAATGTTATTATTATTTAAATATAATAAAAGACAAAAATATTGTTTGTTGTTTATTTTTATAAAATAATTTCATTATATAATAAATTCTTAAACTAATGTTCATTGCGTTCGGTTCGCTGCTCTTCCGCTGCTGCTAGCGCAGCCGTCATCTTCGTCGAAGGCGGCCGCATCGTCGCGTGAGTCTGACGTTCCGAACACTCCCTCCACCTTTCAATCACACCTGTCTATAACAAAATAATACTTACATTAGCCAAAACTATACAAGGAACTGTTTAAAAATAAGTATGACTTATTTTTATCACCTAAAACATACCTTGTTATATCTATATTGCACGATCTCTCGTTCCGTAGACCAAGCTCCGCACCGATCTGCCACAGTAACTGTGTTGTCTTATACAGTATATTATCTTCGTCTCTATACACAACATATTGAGCTTTTGAATTTGCTACCACATTCACATCTATTTCACTTTCTATACACTTTAAAAGTTCGATGCGCACTATGTATTTAGGAATTTCATCGTCACTCACAGCAAGGTAACTAGTTTGCATGTTACTTGTTCGAGATTCTGACATTTTAGGAATTGTAGTGAACCGAACGCAATGATTGCAAGGAAACAAATGAAGAACGTCTGGTGACTATATCACAACTCAATAGATTTACGTATGTATGTAATGATAATAAGACACCATCCACGTGATCCACCTGACCCCGCACCGCCCCGCGCTGCAATCATTTCGACCGACAAGTCTTAACATGCCTTTCTTCCTATTGCGGATATACAACATCAGCATATTATGACACTGGTACGGTCAAAAGCAAGCTAAGCAGAGCACTTTGGACTTTACATCGTTTTTATATTCATTGAATGAATATAAGATAGATCAGCGGTGTGCGTGTTCAGCTAACCTTGCCTTTGACTGTACATGTCATAACTTGATTTTGTGCCAACACTTTATAAGTTTTATTAAAATTGGTATTGTACAGGAACTATAAAGTAATTAAAAATGAAACAAAATATTTATTTAAGTACATGTAGTAGGTATCATATTTTTATTTCTTAGATTTAATTTAAAATTACAATGATTCTTACATTATTTACTTTCTTATTTTACTAGATACAATTTCTTAAATTGATAGGTTTCATTTAAAATTTATTACATTCGCATATGATTTTTTTTTACATTACTTATTTATTTTATTACAACAAAGTTACATTTATCTACAAATTAAGACATTTCAAAAAATATGCACTACCTAAATTAATAACTTCTAATTCTGTTATAGAACAAGGATTTGCAAATTTGATTAAATTATTTGGTAGGTTTTGGAAACATGATAGACTTTTTAATGAAGAATAATCTAATATTTTATTAACAATTAGCATAACAGATTTATATTCAATTTTAAGTTCTTCAAATCTTAAATTTATACAAATACCATAAGTGACGATAGCGTCCAATATTAAATTTATAAACTCCACTGTACATCGTTTATCACAATAAATGAGCTTATATAAATACATATCGTCGATATTTTTCTTGTTGTTAGGTACTGAATGTTTAAAATCTTGATATATATTTTCCCATTCGTCCAAAGATAAAAAAACTGTTTCTTGTGAATTATTAATCTCTAATTGAGGCAGAAAGTCATTTTCAACCCAAAGACCAGTTTTTATATGTATACCATTTGAATGTTTATATATTCTCATGGATACAACACAATCAAATAAGTAACCTTCGCACATGGTTAGACCAATATCAACGACAGACTAAAAGAAACTATCGCAGTGACCCCAAGATATAGTAGAAATTTTATCTTTTTGAATGATACGTTTGTCGTCATTAGCGGAAAATGCGACTTTGTTTTGCTCCTGTGTAAAAATTTCATGTTTAAGAGATTTAAAAATTATGTTCTTTTTGCGTATTATTTTATTTTCCATTAATACTTTGTAATAATCCTTCAATCCAATTTTTTTTATTTCACGTTTTTGTACGCCTTTTGCTTTTTTAAACTCTTGTCCTTCCGTTTTAATACAATAAAGCTTCGACCTAAGTCCTACAAACTCCGTAATAATTTGTCCTCCCATCTCGTCTTTAAAAAAGCCAGGTACCTTTTTATTCCGAATTAAAATATCATGCTGGTTGTCTTCGGAATAATTACTTGTATCAAAATATGACTGAAAATTTAATTTCAAATCATTGTAAAAATCTTTCGTTTGAATAGAGTAAAGAAAACTGTCGGTGTCTGTATAACAAAGCCTTAGTTTATCATGATAATAAGGTTTCATTACGGAATAATGGAAATTGAACATATGACTCTTTGACAGTTCTAAAACCGAAAATCCAATATAAATAGGTTTGTCAAGAATAACAGATTCAGGTTTCATTTGAACTCCAACAAAATTTTCTGTAAATATCGTTGCACTATGAAAATTCGGTCTTGCTATAAGTTGTTCTGCAGACATTTTTTTCTTCGTTTTATTTTTATCATCTCTCCATACGTTTACCATTTTGACATCAATTCTTTTTTCATTATCTTCTAAAGTTTTACCGAATACACTATTATTAAATAATTTAAATAAATCTTGTTCGAACTCAGACTTAGCCTTTTTTCTAAGCTCAGTGTTCATGTCAATATACTGTTTCAAAAAAGGCTTTTGTTTAAATTGTAAAACTCGGTGTATTTTTCTGAGTTTTAATCCATGTCTTAAGCAAGTCTGAAGATGAACGAAATGAATAACGTAATAGTATTTGTCATATAAATTTGGTATTAATTTAGGATATTTAGAACCAGGAGGTGCAAATTTCTCAGCACAGAATGGTAAATCATTATGAAGACTATGTAAGTCTTCTGGATATTCAAGATCTACTTCCAAAATATATCCATAGTCACCATCCGAGGGTAAACTATTAAAGTCTATATGTTCAATGTCATGTTGCTTTAGTAATTTAAAATTAGAGTATGGTAAAAAACCACACATAGCGTAACCATATAAATTAACACAATCTATGTATATCAAAAAGTTTTCTTTCAGGTTTGGATTATAGTTATTTAAGTATTTATTATTAGCTTTTGAATATCTACAAGAACATAAACATATACCACCACGTATACCTTTTTGAATCATTCTTATGATTTCCAATTCATTTATTAATTCTAATTTAATACCCGTTTTCAATAACATCGCATCCCAACTTAAGCTTGGAGCTGTTAAGTAAAAGGCTGGATCTAACTTGTAATACAGTAAACAGGTCTTTCGGAAATTCTCAAAAACATCCGCTAGTAGTAAAACATCTGTTTTTAAATATAAATCAGTATAATCCCCGAGATTTTTTAAACCAAAAGCATCCCAAACTTTAAGCGCGTGCCTGTAATCTAATTCTGAAATGATAGAACCAGTCAATTTGCTATAAAAACAATCTATGGGTGGTAGTTCAGTTTCATTATATTTGTTCCAATTAGTCATGTATTCATAAGGATAGACTCCTTTTCGTCTTAACAAGTTTAATTGATCTACAGCATGGAAAAAACGAGATAAGTGCATAAATTCGTTATTATTTAGGCCTGCTACTAGTTTTTCTAAACTTGTTCCTAAAAATTTAAAAGAATCCACGAAACGAACAGGCAAACAGTCTTTATCATCAATATTGAAAAACTTGGTAAATGAAATGTAATTTTCTTTATTCTTCGCTATTACTTTTATTCCACCAGGCATTTCACCTAAATGCCGAATAAAAAGATGACTATCATAACCAGATAGATTATGGAAAAATACGGGCACAAAATTTGGCAACCGAAACTTAAGATTGCAATAAGAATGAGCTGCTCCTCGATAGACTCCTGTGAGATGGCAATGATCTCGAACTTTATCATCAAACAACGGATTCTTACAAAGAAAACATAATTTTGCATCCAAAAAGTTTTTTTTATCCTCAGCTGTCAGTTTAATTGGCACAGGTGAATTAAATACTGAAGTTATTTGTATTATATCACGTAGAAGATATTTTAAAAACTTTTCTACACAATCCAGACCGCGATACGAAATATATTTGTTCAGGGAACTATCATACGAACATACTACGTAGTAAGCAAATGCAGCTGGCACGTGTTGTTGTAAAGTCAAAGTGTTGGTATCAACACTATCACATTTTGTGGTAACAGGTTTCAATAAAGATTCAAAGTCAGCGTAAATAACGAAAGGCATGTTTTGCATTCTTTCGTAATGATCAAATTGAATTGTAGTGCCTTCATTAGGTAAAATAGTTTTAACACCGCTGCAAATGTGCGACTGGAGTTTATCTTCACTATCAAAAAATATCATACACTCTTCACATAGGAAGATTTTCGAATGATGTTTAGTTAACTGTTGGCGAAGTAATTTTGATAAATTTTTAATTAGACAATAGTGCGATTTATCATTATTTTCCAAAAATAGTAAATTCGCGTGATGCTTCTTACGACATTCACTCTTATACAATGGCCCAACAACTTTTGATTTGTTTTGAAGTCCATATACGTTAACGCTAATGTTTGGGTTATTTTTTTCAAAAACCTTGATGTCTGTTAGTCCTACTGGAAATGTCATGTCTTTTGTATTAAGTATAGTTTTAAAATGGGGATAAGCAGATGTTCGCTGGGCATTATTTTTTGCTGGAAACAAAGCTGCCATTATACACCACAAAAAACAAAAATTATCATTGTTTTGAATATTGATGCAGGCGCGTTTGTATTTAATACACTTTGGTAGATCAATATAACTTGAAGCTCTCATAGGATTATACTTGTTTATATTTACTTCAAGATACAGGTTTCGCATAAATGCCCACCCGCTATCTTTTTGCTCAAATTCTTCAATTTTTTTATTTATTATCTGAAGAACTCTAGAAAATACGTCTTCAAAGTTATAACTCTGATGAAGAACAATATTTTCTGTAGAAAAAGATTTAATAGACATAGAATTATCTTTTGGCAAAAAAAACTCTGAAAACAATTCGAAATTGACCTTCACACTATCATGAGCTAGCATACGCGCAGAGAGTAAGGCGCGGACGCGTGATCGCAGCCGCGCTAGGAACTGCGAAGGGGGAAGTGCCTCAGCCGAGACGCTGCCATCATCGCTCCCGCTCGCGGCTGCCTCACACGACACGCGATAAGATGCAATGCGACTTCGGAATGCGCTATTGATTTTTTCAATGCCATCACATTCGGTAACTGCAGTATTGTTTTTGTGTAAGATAGACTTCAAATGAGCTGAAAAGGCGTTACTTTTAACTGATATATCGCAAACTGTGCAAAATATTGATCGAACCATGTTTTATACACGCTTTACTAAGTACTTTTAGGTAAATTATTAAGATATTAATGTGAAATATTAATCAAGTAATAAGTATTCAATATTACCTATAAGGAATTAAATCAAAAGTACAAGTTTATTAGTTTTAACTTTTATTATAGGTAATAATAATATTTTAATTATTTTAGTGGAATGTTTACTCTATAAAATAAGAAAAAAATATATTAGTTTTTACTTATATCAAAATATAGGTATTTTCTATCTTACTCGTATTCCATGTAAGCAAACTACCTAGTAAAAATATGATAAACATCTATCTAATACATAATACTAATAACAAAATCACTTGTTATATTTGGAGGCAAAGAATTTACCCTCCTCGGTAAAGTATGTCTTTGCGCCTTTAACAAATTTCCTTAAATCGTGCATTTCAGGGGAATGAGAATCCCCCTGATATCTGATCCAAACTGCGGCCTTGTCACATCGTTCGTAGCCGTCTAGGTTACGAACCTCCTCCGGGTTATAAATGCGGACCTCCGCTAACAGGTCCCCCGACAAGGTAGCCTGCCGGCGCACGGAGCCGCCGGCGACGCGCCTAGAGAATACGCAGTTCGGGGGGTCCTGCTTCGAGCGCACCTGGTCGCCGTCCTCGTCCTCGTCGGAGAACAACCACGCCTGCGCGCTGGGGGCCTCGTCCTTGCTGTGAGCAGGTTTTCCCCTGCCTGCTTTTTTGGGTGCAGGCTTCACCTTCTTCTTCACACTGTAATTAAATGAGAATGATTAATTTCATTAAAATAAAAACA
Source organism: Teleiodes luculella (assembly GCA_948473455.1). Taxonomy (NCBI): domain Eukaryota; kingdom Metazoa; phylum Arthropoda; class Insecta; order Lepidoptera; family Gelechiidae; genus Teleiodes; species Teleiodes luculella. Next base: position 2,039,674 of record OX419593.1, on the reverse strand, counting down.
ATAAATTTAGGAAGTAAGTTTAAAATAAGTTTAATGTTTAGATTAGGTTATGTCTATTATCCGTAAGTATTTTATAATCAAAGTTGAAAAAAAAAAACTTTAGTTTAGATTGTATTTATAAATGGGTACGTACAGGTCAAAGTATCATATTGATTTTTTAATTTATTTGATTAAATGTTTTTTAATGTGAGAAAATATACACTACCTTACTAATTCCTCCTCGTCACTATCCAGGAATTTTTCCCCTGCCCTCTTCTTCTGCACTTTGCGATAATTTTGTTCAGACCTGAAATTAAATTTATTCAAATTATATTAATCATTCATGGTACTATTTATTCCCTAGAGAATCAGGAAACAAAAATATACTGCCACAAGATAGGTAGTTTAAATGATATTTATCATGTTAAAGAAAATGAAACTGCAGGGACAATATATAAATGTATGTAAAACTTACGCACATGATCGCGATACAATGATGCCTCAGGGTGACGGGTATAAAGCAGCTCGAGGTGACTGGGTGACGTGAGCAGTCGTCGGAACCACAGTGGAAGTCCTGATTTTCAGCTTGAGCGTCGAGCACAGAATGTAAAATATTCACGACACATATCCGCTTTTATATTTTAAAAATCCTAAGCAAGCAAAATTCAATGAAATTATTTCACACGCTAAAGTCGCATAATTTGCAGAAAAATGATTCTGATTTAATTGAAATTGGAACCAAAATCTGACGACAACAGCGAAAATATATAAAGGTAAGTTCACAACGATAGAACAACTTGGTGTCAATAAGTTTTTTAAGTTGCATATTTTTTATTTAATTCAGTGTATGTATAATATTTTAAAAGTTTTAAATTATATTATTATTCTATCTACAAGCCTTGTTACCTGATTATTACAAATAAAATAAAAATAAAAAACGACTATATCCGAAGATAGTAGCCGGGACCAGGTTTTACGTGCCTTCCGACGCACAGAATCATTCCAGATTCCAAGGTCGACCGTGCCGGGTTTCGAACCCGGAACCTCCGTAATGTGGTGAGCGTTTTACCACTCGACCACGGAGGTTGTCACAACAACGATGAAATATATCAACCTATAGGTACAGACTTAGATTTTACAGATAAGCAAAACTTTACTTTTAACTTGTACATTATACTCATATTATTATATATTAACTGTTTTATTTTATTATTTATACGAGTTTTAATATTTATACCTCTAAACTCTACATAGTCAAAACCGTGCTCATATGAATCTACCTTAATTTTTAACCGACTTTGAAACGATAATAGGTGGAACCAACAATAGGTACAATAAAGGTTGATTGATTTCAAAAACATTTTTTTAACTCGTTTCGAAAAAAATTTAATGACCTATCGCAAATATACTTGTAATTGGAAAACCTCATAATGAAAAAAAAAAAAAACATTTTATCACCGAGACCCACACTTTATTATTTCTACAATGATAGGGTTATTTTTTTAAAAAAGGAACCGGCTTGTTGAGCACTAGGCTAGCGTCGTCGTCAGCAAAAGTCCTAGCTTCGCGGAACGAGTCATCGTCAGCATGTTCGCGTTGCATTGATGCTTTAGGGTTCTTTAGGAATTGCATTTATACTTCATAGCGTGGGAACGTGACCTACATTCAACAGTATGATACCTAAGTAATATTTTCTAAATAGTTTTCTTTTATTTATGCTATGATAGAGAGAAAGTTATTTTTATTCTAAGGCTAAATATTTTGTAACTATAGTTCGGTAGATGAGAATGTCCTGCAAATAAATGTTTCTTATTCTTAATACACCACGATTTTGTTATAAATATCTGAAATTTAAACAATGACAAATATTCAACGAGATTTTTCGTTCTCGTAATAGCAACAACAACAACAACAACAACAATAACTATAATTAAGAGAGTAAGGTACGTGACGACTTATTTTCTTAATTCAAATATTTATATACGTCTTACTTACATTTAAATTATAAGCATAAAAAAAACCTGTTCGTAGAATGTAATTCTATGTTTATTTTGTACGGATCCCATCAATTCAATTCGAACTTTATTAAAGGTATTGGGTTTAAGTTATTGCCTTATAGCGGATATGTTATCACGCTCCGTTCACTGAGGGCCGGTTAGAACTCTAATAAACGAAATCTATGTTTGGCATGGTAAAACGTAAAAAGCAATTTTGGTTTTAATGTAAACAAGAAACTTATTCATCAGACCTCATCAGAAGATCTTTGAAATCACTTTTTCCTCAATTCATTATGTCATTTACGAAATATTTTAAGAAATAATACATGTGACAAATAAATTGTCATGGAATAATAATAATAACTTAATTAATAAATTTAAATGAAAGCTTTTTAAATTATTAAATTGTTGTTATTTATCATGTGTTTCATCCTTTACCTACTGCTGTATTTGTCACTTGTTTAGAGTATGGAACTATACAGTAAATTTATAAAAATTCAACACCCAATAAATATAATAAATAAATCACTGCATATATGTATTCTTCTTGTTCTAAGGTCGGCTGGAAGATGCTACTAAGGCTGTCAGTTTTTCCGCTAATCGCTTACAGTTTATACTTAGGGTAAAGATTGATGTTACTGTAAGCAGTTTTGTACTTTTCAAGTTGTCGTGGTGAGATACTGACGTATTGTTCATTATTCTTTCATCACCACTAGACGGGGGAAGTTTTTTCAATCTAAGACCCTCAACCATACACTGCTGAGGTTGAAAGTAGTTCTTCTATAAGTTTCAACCACTCATTTGATGTCATTGTCGGGAATTTTGTTTTGGTCCAGAACTTGACTTGTCACTACTGAAGTTGAAGGAAGTTTTCTGAACTTCAGCCAATCAACGGATGATGGTCCAAGTCAGTTTTGTATACCAAGACGAATCCCAGCCAGGCTCTGCTGATAATGAACGAAACTTATAATTCTTTAAATTCAGCGAACTACAGCCAATCAACCGATGTCAGTGTCGAGGGAGCACTCTTAGCAATCCAGAACCCTCAGTGATGTGATGTGATGTGATGTGTGTGAGAGAGTTTTAGAAAACTTCTGGTGAGTATTTAACACGACTCGTTTACACTGATCACTTTCTACACCTGTTGCGTTCATAACGGAGTATTGGGTGTTCTAAAACTGTTTTCGAATCATTGTTCACTAAGCGTAGTGAAACGAGCGGAGCGATAGCGAGGCGAGATGAACGGAGTGCCAGTGAACGATGATCCGAAAACTGTTTTAGAATGCCCAATACTCCCCTACTAACGGTGTAACGACGAAGTCTAAATTTTTGTATGTAAGCCTGACAAAGTAGCGACAAAACCCTCGTCCAATCCAATTCGAGCTAGGTGCTGTAGTTTTGGAGTATTAAGAATGGTGATGCTGGATTGACGTCAGCCCAGCGGAGACAGTAACTCGCCCTTATAACTTTTGAACGACTGGCTGACAAAGTCTGACAAAATATGACAAAATCTACTTTAGTATCGACTAAAGGCCTGTATAGTTGAATTCGCGAAATTCGATCACGGTGATGCTGGGCTGACGCCAACGTGAGTGTGTATGTTTGTTACTTCTTCATGTCTAAACGGCTGAAGCGATTTTGGTAAAACTTGGTATGGAGTTAGCCGACACCTTGGATTAACACATAGGCTACTTTTTACCGCGGGAATATACCTCATTCCCACGGGAAAACCTGTTAACGCGGGCGGAGACGCGGGGCGGAAAGCTAGTATAGGTAATATAAATAAATATCTAGTCCATAAAAAAAAATTATCTCCACTGGTGGGATTGTATCAGTGGGGAATAAAAGTGTAGACCACTAACACCACTTTGAAGTCTGGATTTCATACATAATGTCTACCTCTATCTATCTAAGCGCAGACGGGTGATCAGCTCCCGGCGTAGGAACTATTTCACCTTAATCCCGGCCTGATGATGCCACTCATCCGTATGTAGTGAGCTTCCCCTCCCATCTATGCGCATCGCCTTCAAGAAAGTGTCGCCCGGCCCGCTTCCCTTGGCCACAGAATATATAATAGTACTAGGTACAGAAGGGCACTCTCTGATAGCAAACGTGCGAATTTAATTCTAGCTACCACGCCACTAACGTTCAAATTACATTGAACGCGTCGAACGTGACCCTGGCTATAGTTGCGCTCGTATTAAAACAAAATGCACCTTAAGACCGCGCCGCGAGAGTCCGTATTACCACAGACTAAATAAAAGCGTCTTCACAAGCGCGCGCGTTTTTCCTACTAAATGACCGCGAAATTGCGGCCGCCCGGCGTAGGTACATTCTGGAGCTCTGGCGCAGAGTGCGCCGGGCCTGCCTTGGCCAACATCTACCTCATTCTTTCTTTATATATTTTCCAGAAACTCCATATGTCCTTGAGACGGTCTCCCATTTACTGCAGAGAGGTGTCCAGAAAGACCTCATAGACTTTGACAACTACCTAGACGACTTAACCCAGGACTGGACCAATTTAGGCATCGAGAAGCTCATCGCTAGCATCAACGCTTCAAACACCATTGACTGTAAAGATTAAGGTAAAGATTGTAGTAAGTTAGCAATTGAAGTCTGACTGGGTTTAATTTATTGTCATTTCTTTGAAACCAATTTATGGCTTCATAATGGGGGTGTTAAGGGGCTCCCCTATGCTAAGTGGCGCCGCCATCCGTTAAAAAATAATTACTCTATGAGTAAACAGTTTTTCAAAAATCCGGTAGGTCATTTTAAAGATTTGGTGTTTTAGGATATAATATAGAAGCCATCAACTCTGTTAGTTTGAGTTCGATGAAGTTACAGATAGAAAATTTGCCAAAAGTGGCCGTTTTTAGCAAATTTTCTATCTGTAACTACAGCGGACTATAATAAATACAGTTTATGGCCGCTATATATACTAAAGCACGCCAACTTGAAAATGACCTACCGGATTTTATAAAAAATGTATACTTCGCGAGTTATTTCTTAACAGACGGCAGCGCCACTTAGCATAGGGGAGCCCCTTAAGTTAGCCAGATGAGCTACGTTTTATGAAATGTCAGAAATATAGATGGAATAAAAAAAATTTTTTTATTGTATTATATATTTTTTTGTTACGGAGTGGCACCTATCTACAATTAATGCGTGTAATTATTAACCATTACGCATTTTTTAAGAAAGTGTGTACATAAAGGTGGTATTATTGCTGAGTAGCAATTTCTACCGGGCTACCTTACTTTACTACTTTGATTACAAAAAATACGTTTTAAATTGTTTCTAATAGCTCTAGACTAAGCTATAAACCCGGGATTTCGTGATCGTCAGAATGGCAGGTCAGGTCATCGTATTTAACGTTGAAATAGTGTCCTAAAAATACTTCTCTACTACTTCTAATTAATTTTATTTCCCATGATGAAAGATTTGTTTCCTACATATTTTAGAAGATTAAAATTTTGAGACATGTAAGGGTGACCATCCATTCTGATGGCTGTTCAATGTCCATAGCACAGTAAATACGTAGGATTACTGTTTTTTTTTTCTACATCATAATATACTTCCCTGTTGCTTCTTTAACAGTTCAAAAACTTAGATCCTGTAGCAATAAAGGAAATAAAGATACGGTACTATAAGTTTCTGAATGCCCCAGCGCTTATTTAAAGTATAAGAGCAAAGCAAGTAATTACTAATGGGTGATTTGCTTTCATACGACGAATACGACTCGACCTGCCATTCTGACAGTCACGTAATTTTGGTTGTTTTATTTCCTGCACAAAGTAAGACAATTAATTATTTTAAGACATACTACATTTCTATTATCTTGGCCAAAAGAAATTTGACTATATTCAAAATTGCGTTGTCATCAGGCTGAAATAAAAAACCTTGTCAGACTTCTTGCTAAACTAGTATATTGAATTGAATTGAAAATGTTAATTAATTTAAGTGACCACAGTTTTAGTAATATAAATATGGGATGGTATGTGTGAATGAGTCTATAAGTTTTTGTTAATATCACAGTATATAATCAAATAATAATTTTATTGCTAGAAGAACAAATTATATTCATTCCTGAGTATTTTAAATTTTATCTATGCACTTATAATATGCATTTATTATGTTTAGAAAATAAAAATGTTTCAGTTTACAGAGCATTAGTATGCTATCTATAAATATATAAAATTTGAACTAATGCTTCTTCACCATGTAATGAAATAGTCATAAAACAATGTGTATATATTTACACTTCAGCTGTTTATTTATGTGTTAATGTTATTAAAATAATTCTCAATTAGTTTTTTGCATTTGTTAACTCCTCCTAAATCTGCAGCCTTGCCTTGGAATTTCCCATTCTTAAAAGCACCTTTGCATTTCAATACTTCAGTAATCCTGAAAAAAAAAGGCATATTATAACTTTCTCTCATATTTATACTATAGCTGTATTCATACTTGGAACATAAAAATTTAACAGTTAAAAAGAGTAATCAGAAGTGGGATCTATGTTTAATAATATTTTTAAAAAGGGGACTTTTCAATTGAACCAATAACATTACTCACTCTTGTCCCAAAGCTTTACAATGCTCTTCTGGGCCTTGAATAATAATCTGGCCTTCCTTAGGCCTATCGGGCTCTTCTGAAATAAGCACCAAAAATATTCTCTCCCCTTGCAATCCCTTGCATATAGTCCGATTAAATTCAGGAGTTGCTTCTTTTTTACATAGGAATAAGAACTTAGGTTTAGGTGCAGAGCTTTTTACTTTATCCACTTCATACTGAGCAAGCTCTGTCAGTACATTTTGAAGGTTTTTGCTAGTGATTTTTAGGTTTTTCTGCAGTTTTTGCACCAGCTCTTCATGTTTCAACGGTTCATTTCTGCAAAAGTATGTTGTAATGAGGTCATAATAAATAATGAAGTATTACTTTATTTCTATTGCTTCTCAAATTAATTCTAAACAGTTGGAACTAAAAAAAACAGCATGTCTTTATAATGGAGCAATAAATGTTGTTAAACCTGACCAAAGAAATAAAAAACCTGCTCTGGGGGCGCCACGTGTATATTTTTTACGACTATGGCAACAATTTCCCTTATAAAGTTAGTTCCATTGAAATTCCGCAATATGGCGAGGTTTTTTATTTCATTGGTCAGGCATGCTTTACATTTATCTGAATATAAGGATATAATCATATGTCTGCCACATTTCATTATTATTTGGAATCTTACTTAAGCAGTCCAGTCAAAGTCTTCTCTCGGTCCAGCATGCGTTGAAAAGTTTTCGTGATACGATCTCCTACCAAGAACTTCAAGTTGGTCTTGCCTTTTTTACCTGGTTCTGAGCCTGTTACTTTTATCATTTGCAGCTGGCTAAAACAAAGAAATCAAATAATATAAAAGTAAAGTTTGTTTTAAAAGTTCTTAGGTGAGTTGGCCACAAGTGAAAAATATTTCCATGTAAGTCATCTAAAAATATCCGCTGCAAAGTTGTATCGAAATACAATTAAAAAGATGTTTATAAATTTAATATAAGGTGGTATACTTTTAGCTGATGGGAATTAAAGTGTAAAGTGAAAATACCTAAGATTAGAGACATGGGTTCCACAGCACATGTTTGAATCTACATCTCCAATACAAATAATTCTAATAGTTTCCATACAATCTTTGGGCAGCCCTCTGGTGTGTGCCTGAAATAGAAACAAGACAAACAAGACCGAGATTTATATTAATATGCCTTGCTATATCGGTCGACATATTTTGGTGACGTCACAGCAAGCGACCGATATAGCACGGTATATTAATATAAATCTCGACATATTATAGGTATTCCGTAAGTGGACGCAGTAAGGGTGAAAATATATATTTCAATACAGCTACCGTGTGTGGTGGCGAGATGTAATATAAGTTAGAGCTGGGCATATTAATATAGATTATAGCTACGTGTGTATTGGGCTTTAGTTAATAACAGGACTACCCTAAATAAATAGCAATATGCTTGCTTGCTTATCGTGTGGATTTCGAGGATTTCGAGGTTACCCTACCTCATAAACCCTGGTGTCAGAATCATTGAGCCACCTATGGCTTCTGACATGGCTCATGTAACGACTACGTCCATAGATAGCAGCCGGGATCAACGGAGCTTTACATGTCTTCCGAAGCACAGTATCATCTTTCACACAACATTTTGGAAAATCAGGTGATTCAGTCTGCAATGCCCTAACCAAACTATGGAAAGTCTCACAAAGTACAAAGTGACATTTGTTAGACAAGGCCACTCATCTGGCAACGGGATTCGAACCCGGAACCTGCGAAACGTCATACGAGCTTTTGACCACTCAACCTGTAATGACAATATAGAATTTTATAAATTAACAAAGTAATTAATAAGTATTAATAACTTTAGTAAAGCAAACAGTAGATGTGCAAGGAGTACAGTTTTCAGGCCTTATGACTACGGTAGCAATTTTTAGTCTTTGATTCCCCTTCAGGTAACAACGCCCGCACCTGCCGTCGGGGGCGCGGCCATAACCAAAATCAGAATTTATAATCAGAGACGGAGCCCCTCAGGCGTCGTCTCCTTCACGATGTTTTTCAATATCAACGCGCTAGGCCGTGGTCCGAGGCTCCCTCGAGCCGCCCCTAGACGCGTTGGTATATGACTTTTTTTGGGGTAGAGTCTTCCGCTCCCCCGCAAGTCCAGTGAAGCTTGATTGGTCGTACCTTTTCGACTCAAGCATAGGTCAATTAAAAAAAAAAAACAGTCTTTAATTAATGGAATTAATTCTTAAATTTTATGTTAAGCCTGACTAGAAAAGTAAAAAAACCTCGCCATATTGCAGAATTTCAATGGAACTAATTGTTGCCGCAATCATAAACATATACATGTGGCGCCCCCAGAGCAGATTTCTTATTTTACTTACATGATCGATCAGGCTTTGTTGTATTTTTTTTGTGTAATAAAAGCCCGTAATATTAAGAAAAAGATGACAAACTTTAGCAAATATTCCTTAAAACTGTTAAAATTCTCATTCTTATAAAGATAGCCAATAAGTCACCTTATCTAAAGTAGGGTCATCAATCCTGCAAAACTTGACATCAACTGGCAAAGCATGTCTGATCAGTTGATTGCAACGTTCTTCTGTCTTATTAATGACATCATTGGGCACATTGGTAGAGTCTAATTCAACGTAGCTCTCTTCAGCACCGAGCCACCACGACGTTGTTGGGAGGTTGTGTTCCTTTTCTAGTATTGCTGATAGAAGGTGTTGCCCTGTGGATATAACAAGAAGGTAAACATATTTCAATATTATGATTTTTAATTCAAATATTTTTTTTTATTTTTTTTTTAAATATTTGTTAGGATAGGTTTAGTAAATCCGCATAATAAGGTTTTTAAAAAATATTTTACATTTAACTGCAACATATATACTCTGTAGTCTATAAGATAGGGACTTGAAACAGTATAGACTGATTGCATGTTTAAAAAATAAATAAATATATTATATAATATATTTAAATATATTTGTAAAATAAATGTACAAAAAAATCTTATCCAATATATAATTATATATTTTTTAAATTGAATTTGAAGATTCTGTGAAGGAAAATCTACATTATGAGAAGACGTTAAGGTGTTTTACATAAATTTAAAGTTACCTACTTCAATGTTTAAGGGGCCTACAGGAGCTAAGTGGCGCCCCCACCCTTTAAACATAATAGAAAAAAGTAGTTAAAGATGGAACAATTGGGGAAAATAAAGTTAATGGCTTCTATATAATATATAGATAGATATTATCCTACAGAACACCGTCTAGTTATTCGCCGTTTTAGATTTTTGAAATATTGAAAATTTTTCGAGTTATTATTTTTTAAAGGGTGGAGGCGCCACTTAGCTTCCTTAGGCCCCTTAGTACCTGAATGCTGCTGCATGTGATCGAACCTCCTTTCCCAGTTGATTTTCTGTTCAACAACGGTGCCCACTTCAATGGGTTCCCTCGTGAAATGTAATGCTTCATCGCCCTTGCGTAATACTTGGAGTACTTCCTGGTCATTCAACCAGCCTATGTCATGGGGCTGTTGGATTACTTTCATGTTAATTTCTGGTAAGGCCCGATCAGAAAAAAATACCTCGCCATATTGTAGAATTTGAATGGAATTTTATAATGGAAATTGTATGTAAAAATAACAATATATATAATTGGCTACCCCAGAAGCAGGTTTTATATTTAAAGTAAAACAAGTGTTTTAAAAATAAAATAAAATTTGCAATTAAATTATACATATCAAAATTGAACCGAAGACATTTTTAAAGGCTGACCAGAAAAATATATTACCTGCTCCTGGGGTAGTTATTCTTCTAATTTTGATTGCATTTATGGGAAAGAATATATAAGGTAATTATTACCGTAGGAAAATGCCTCATTCACACGGGAATATTAATGGTTCATAATATTACCTGTCCGCCGCCGGCTGGGAACAGAATGGTATTTTCAAGTGTAATTTGATATCCTTCGAATTTCGCAACCTTCCCGTACTCTACTATTGGCTCCTTTGTAGGCTCGCATTTCACCACTTTTGATGAAAACTACATGAGAAACATACACAGAATCAGATGATTTTTATTTGAAAATTATTATCTCTGGGAACTGTAAATAGATTGCTGTTTTTGTTTACCTTAGTTAGGAAACTATCCTCTTGGCATTTGAACACCATAATAGAGGTAATAAGACGATATTTTTGAAGTAATTAAAATTCTGCTACTTTTATAGTATAGATTTTTTGAAATTATAATATAATCAAAGAGAAAAATATAATATAGAGGTTATAATGTTTTTTAAAAATAATAAGAGCGCATTAAACTTGAAAGACAAGAACAGCGCTATACAAAAAGAGAAATATATTTCCTTTTGTTTTGTTAATTATAATACGTTTGCCGTTAAAAAAACTGTGCTGTCAAGTTTTCACTTCCGGTAGAGAGGTGACATGTTAGAATCAGAAAACCGGTTATTTTATTTTTCTGATTTTAGTCATGTCGTGCGTGCGTGCGTGCGTGCGTGCGTGCTTGACAAAAGGCCGCTGTCCGAGATGAATGGCCCCGCATCACCAAATTGGTCACTCATAGTGTTTCTGACTGATGACTAGAGTGCAACGACTGAGAAAAGATAATTTTAGTTGTGTGTGCGTGATGTGATGACTTGTTGTTGTTGTTGTTGTGTGTGATTGATGTTACTTGTATTCTGTGTTGTTGTGTCTGAACTGTGACATGCTGTGACTGTGAATGTACATACTTGTTTACTAGTGTAACTATGTTACTAGTCCGTGCTTGTGTGTAACTGATTAATTCTTTGAATGGAATGGAATTGATCTATTTAAAACAGTGACAAAGCATTTTGTAACTATTTTTTTTAAATGATTAAACAGTGATTATTTTTATTAATTTATAACTTATGTTAGTAGTTATTTCTATTCCGAAATTGTTTCAAGGCTTGGTCCAACACAGAAACAGTGAAATCGACGTCTTCTTTAGTGATGCACATTGGTGGTTTAATTCTCAGAACCTGAAAAAAAAGGATTTCCATCAAAATTATGATTTAAAAAATCTAGCAAACTATACAAAAAATAAACTTACATTTGTCCATCTTCCACCTCTTCCAATAAGAACTCCTAGATCTTTAATGTTTTCTATTATTTCTGTGACCTCAAGCTGGCTAAGGGCGTCTTTGGTACCGGGTTTTACCAGTTCAACACCTAGCATTAGACCTTTTCCGCGGACATCGCCGATCAAAGGTTGATTTTTTTGTAACTGCATCAACTGTTCTACGAAATGTTTCCCAAGTACTTTGCAATTTTCTTGAAGGCCCTCTTCTTCTATAACCTGTACCATAAAAGTTACGTTAGGAGGTATCTTACTATGTATAGGCTCTAAAGCAACAATTGGATTGAGTTACGAGCGACAGTAACATACTTCTAACACCGCTTTTCCTGCCGTTGCTGCCAATGGACCACCTCCATAAGTATTGAAATAGGTGGCTCTGGCGTGAGCCTCTGCTATAGCTTTGGTGGTGACCACAGCAGCCATTGGAAAACCATTTCCAATTCCTTTGGCCATTGTTACAATATCTGGAATTACATCATGTCCTTGAAAGCCCCAGAAATGATCTCCAGTACGGCCAAAACCACTTTGAACCTATGAAAATGATATGAAAGGCTTTCAATACAAGGCTCTAGAATACTACATTATTCAGAAAACATAACTGACAAGAAATATTATAAAATACCTCGTCAGAAACGAATAATCCTCCATGTTTCTTAATAACCTGATGAGCTTTCTTCAGATATCCTTTAGGGAATTGGACAGTGCCGTTGACACCTTGAATAGATTCTGCGAATAATGCAGCTACTTTACCTGCAGGCACGGAGTTACCTAAAAGCTGTATAAATTAAATTATTTTTAGTGAGAAAATTAAAACGCCGATGTGGTACCTACTTCTATTTAGATCCGAAAAATATATTATTCCCATTATTCCAATAAGTTATTCCAATGTGCGCAGTAACTTTAATTTGAAAGTTAAATAGCTAAATACTTACTCCACCTTCCGCATTTTAAAATTTATAATTAAAAGTAAATGACTCATTGTGGGTATGTCGTCCTTATAAAGCTTATATTATATTATTATGCTAATATTATATGCTTATATAAGATTATATGGTTTTTTAATTACAAAAACAACAACAAATACAAATGTGGCAAAAGTATTTGTACGGTTACGTTCATAAGTCCAATCATATCACGTGCATCTATAGGTAGTTTAAATTAACTATTTCTTCAAAAGCATTCAGGACATATCACTTGAAGTAAAATATTGAGTCCCATACAATGTATTCGTAACACGTCACAGAAATGAAATTAACAAAGCCTTTAGGAAAAAAGTTATTTAAAATTTTAAAACACGTGGTGTGACTGCACTAATGAAGTTGTACTGTACCTCTTCCAGTTGATGGATATATCCATCGGTAGAAGAACAAGTGTCAGAACATGAACACGCCCCGTTTACTTGCGATAAAGAATCTCTACAACCACCGAATAAGCCTCTATAGGGGTCTGGTAGCATAGCCTGTAACAAAAACATGAACATCGTAAAAATTATAGTTGGGAAGTTTAAAATTATGTAAAGGTATGAATTTAATAATTCATTCATTTAGACTAGACTGGAAACGTCTGAATGTGAGACGAGAGCCAGCCTTGGTTTGAGCAAAACTTAGTAACTTCATTAAAATTGTCGTCGAAAAGTGATTTGTGTAATCTTATTTGGAATAAAAACGTTTAGTTTTTTTTGTTTAGAGGAAACTCAACGTACATGATGAAACCCACTTGGCACAGGCAGCGGTATCCTATAACACTGTGTAGCTGTTAGAGCCAAAAGAGTGCTGGAGTAACCATGGTAGCTACTTTGGAAAGAGATGATGTCGTGATTTCCTGTATAAGATTTTGCAAGGAGTATCGCTAGATCATTAGCTTCTGTTCCACTGTTTACTAAGTATATAACCTGTAAAAAACAAGCACACAGAAATCTGTTACTTCATTTATTTGCTGACTTATTAACAAAGTAAGAGTACCTATGTATTGTTAATACGCTTACCTTTAAATCACCCGGCATTTTCGACGTCAAGTGTTCAACATACTCATAAATTTTTGGGTTACGATATATTGTAGTTGTATGCCAAAGAGTATGTATTTGCTCTTGCATTGCCGCAACAACTTTTCTGAAAACAGACGGGTATGGCGCAGGTAAATCAGCTAAAGAAATTTATATTTAAATCAAGATATACAGCTAATCTACGTTTATAAGACTTACGGGTGGCAATGTCCAACAGAAACGGTGACTATGCCACCAAACATATCTAAGAATCTGCGACCTTCGTGGTCAAAAAGCCATTGCATGTGACCCTGGTGGAGTAGTAGGGGTTTCTTATAGATATTAAAAACAGCCGGAGGAAAGTTTTTCGACTTTATACTTTCCGTTTGTTCATATGTAGGGCCCTGAAAATGTATTTAATCAAAATTTTAACTTAACAATAATTAACTCAGCTACGAAAATTACTTGTTATGAAATCCTTTTGCCTTCGAATGATGACATTTTGCAAAAAAACTTTTTTCATACTGAATCGTTAATAAATACCATAATTACTTACTTTGTATTGACGCGGTGCAAAGTAGGGCTGCTGAAGATTAGGTAAAGTAGCATAGCGCCTAAGACTCCCATGAGTGCAATATTTTACAGCTGTAATGAAGTGGATTAATTGAATATATATCGAGAAACTTTGTTGATTTATGCTTGGAAGACTAAAATTATTTATATAATATCTTTTTCATCTTCTGCAAAAAAAATTATAGGCACTTACATTCAAAATACTTTAATTTTAATTAAATTTAATCGTTTACCTCTTGCCATTATTCACACAGTTTAGGTAAGTGCGACGAACAGAATGTGACTGAAGAGTTCCTATTGTATTTAAATTCGTGTCACCAGGGACAAGGAATATATCGTTTATTTACAAGTTTAAAAGTAGATAGCGAATTATAATGTAATAAAGGGTGTTACGCCCCTGAAAACCACAATAATTGTTTGGTAATATTTAAACTAAACAAAATCTCGATATATTTTTTAATGTGTCTTGTTAACTTAGGTACTTACTGAATTTATTTTTCTGCTGTTTAAAATAACACTACAGTGTGATGACTTTTTACTTTTCCTAAACGTGTTCCACTCTTCAGTGTGAAAAATACAACACCCTTCACCCTACACAGTTTGCGCATTGCGTTGTTTTAAACAAGAATAATATTAATGATAGAAAAGTATTCAAATTATAAATATATTACTCGCTTTTCCAAGCCTCTTTTTACAACTTAATTCGGTTATTTCATTAAGTATTTTTTTCAAGTTATTCGTTTTTTTAATCAGTTATAATAATACTTTTTTTTAGTTACTCATAATAATATTATAAAGAGGAAAGATTTGTATATTGAGTGTGTGTGTGTGTGTGTGTGTGTGTGTGTGTGTATGTTTGTAATGAATAAACTCAAAAACTACTAACCCGATTTCAAAAAATATTTCACCATTAAAAAGCTACGTTAACCCTGAGTAACATAGGCTACTTTTTACCGCGGGAAAATGTCTCCTTCCCACGGGAAAAACTGTTAACGCGGGCGGAGCCACGTTGAAAAGCTAGTATTAATATAAACTGCATGGAAGGAAGCTTAGGTAAAATGCTTCCTTTTGTGAAATTTTGGGAGCAGGTTTTGGTAAATAATATAGAATTTTCGGGTCAGTTTTTGAATTTATTAAATAATGACTGATAGAATCAGGGACGACGGGGTGGATGGATGACATTAAATAACAGTAGGTTCAGCGGGGATTGACCGAAAATGCCATGCGAGATTTAAGTTATAGGTACTGCTGGATGCACCATTATAACATTTCAATTATTATTATTTCGGCTGTATAGGACGCTGTGTTATGCAGTTATAAACTATTTACGTAGTAAAAATTGAGATAAAAATGTTGTTTACCTACATGATAAAACCGATGATGGAGAGATAATAAAAGTTATAGTGGTCGTAACCGTGACATAAGGTCAAGTGTAATATTTAACAAACTTTATATCTACACTAGGTTTCTGCCTCGCAGCCCCGCCCCCGTCAACAGTTTTTCCTGTGGAAATGAGGAATTTTCCTGCGTTAAAACGTAAGCTAAGTTTCATTAAAATCGGTTCAGTACTGTCGGAGCCTACTCAATGCAAACAAACAATCCAATCTTTCCTCTTTATAATATTAAAGATATTTTGACGGCCCCGTAGCCTAGTTGGTAGCACGTCTGCCTACTGAGCACAGGGTCGCGGGTTCGAATCCCACCCAGGGCAAACATTCGTGTGATGAGCACTTGTGTTTGCCTTGTGTCTGGATGTTGCATATTTATATGTATGTATATCAGCTGTCTGGCACCCTTAGTACAGGCTCTGCCTCATGAAGGAAAAAAAAATTCCACGCCCATAAAAATTGGGCGCGTAACATTTTTTCTTCCTTCATGCTCTGCCTAGTTTGGGCTCAGATGGCTGTGTGTGAGATGTCCGGTGATAACAGGTGATGTCACTAATTGATTGAATCTCCGTCTATCTTTTTATACTTTCACAACAAATCATGTTCATGATAGTTTTGTTTCCGTGCTTTAACAAGAAACATCATAACCCCCTTCTGCAGTCGGGTATAAAGGACAAAAATTACCGCCTCGGTCAAGTGCATGATAAGCTAAACACGCGCACTGCGATTCTTTCCCATAATCCCATTATGAATGGACATATATAATTAATTAGACATGTACACCTATTCCATCCATGTAAATAAGTAATTTTGAATTTGAATAAGATCGCGCCCGCTTTTCTAAAGCCCGACCAGAAAAATAAAAAACCTTTCCATAGTGCGGAATTTGAATGAAACTAATTTTATAATAGAAATTGTTGCCTTTAACACAAATATATACACATGGCGCCCCCAGAGCGAAATTTTTATTTTTCTAGTCAGGCTTTAATAATGGATGACTCGAACTTTGTAGTGGTTTTATTTATTTTCATTAGAATGGTTTTCTCCATGCTATAATTAACATTTGATTTGTTATTAGCCAAACTTTTTCATCATAAATGTTATTAATAAAAAGAGAGAATTATCTTTTTATTGATTTTATTAAAACAAGAGAACACGAAAGAACTAACTCAATTAAATACCGGTTTTTGTTTTCACAGTCCAACACTAGTGACACAACGTTCCACGTCAATCGAGTTGGAGAGTTGATTGGCATTTTGCCTGGAGATTTTTGTGCGGCGTTGGGCAGTGTAGCAGAGTGAATGTCGCTTATTCTCATTAGATAGCCGAAGAAAAGTGTAGTGATAAACAATTTAAGATGAAACTATTACATTTAGTACTATTGGTCCTGCCTGCGGCGCTCCTTTGCACCCAATCTGGTAAGAGTTTTTACGAAAAAAGACGAAAATATTTCCGAAAATGTAGTTTAATATTTTGTTCCCGATACGTGGCAATAAAATGTCCAAATTTTTGAGTGAAAGTTGCACCAGATGCTACGGTTTTTGCTTCCAATCGTCATATTTGAGAAGTCCTATAGTAATTTACTGTCATTCTGTAAGAATTGTGTAATCTTAATGTCTTTCATGTAACCTCAATTTATTTAAATATACTTTACTTGTCTTATTTTTGAACTCCTATATATAGTGCAAAGTCTAGAAGCTATACAAATGTATCAAAATACGACAAGAATAATAAGAATTAATAAAAAGAATGGTCAGAGAGTCAACTTCGGATAATACTTTTATTTATTATTTTTTATGAACTTATAACAACACTACCTAACTCTGGTAATAAATTAGAATTTTCCTGTTACCTACAATATTTCCATGATACATATTGTAGGTAAACCAATTAGAGAATTAATGAGTGACCCTGATGTTTTGTTTCATACAAGGGGCTTGTTCTTCAATTGAATTATGAACAATGACTTTGAGTAATACCTATATGTATGTACATAAAAGTCATCCCAAAACAAATATTGAATTTTTAATGACTAGAACAGTAAAACATTTCAGTACCTATTTTCATACATGAAGATTATTTTTTTGTACTGTTTTATTAATTATTAATAACATCTCACTGGCGATACAGCGTGGAAACGCCGCCAGTGTGATGGGGACATTCCCGTCGGGCACGATTCGGGGCGGATTATTTGACAATTATTAATATTTTGTTTGACTTTTTTGTTTTGTGTTGTTTTATTTCGACATGTATAAATTTAAGTGTATTATTAATTGCTTCACATTTTCTTTTTGATTTGATACATATTTTCATATACATAAAGCCAATTCTTGTGAAACTTAGTACACACATTTTGATCATTTTGCATTAGTCAGTTACATAATAAAAACTCAAGGCAATGGATGAGTTTGTTCTTTAAGCAATAATTCTGCCTATCTACTCTTTTATTTTATTTTTGTTTTATCTGTATATCCTATTTTCTTCTCTAGCAAACACAGTCTTCGCTTCAGCAGAAGAAGATGAACTAGATGATGTTGTGGACATTGAAGGTGAAGAAAACCAGGTTGTCGGAGACGATGTCGTAGATGAAGATGATTCCATTATTAAATCGTCTCAAGATGTAGATACTACAATTATGTTCACCAAGCCTGTCACTAGCTACGGAGATAATGTTTTCGGTAAGATATTATTGAAAATTATTGTATGATTAAATAAAACTATGGAAATATTTATTTAAGTCTGTTCCCTCCTGTCTATCAGTACTGCAGTCCTTTTGGTTGTTGCAATTTTCTTTTTCTGTGTATCATTGTTGATATAAAATATGTAGTAAGTAGCCTAAAATTTGCAAATTGTAATAATCATAAACTTTTTCTAAACAGACTTTATCTAATAAATAATGTTAATACATTTTCAGATGTCCAAGCTGGATATCCTGTTGAATTCCTCGTTGGTTTCCTCAACAAGGGTGATGTTGACTACGTTGTTGAATCAATGCAATCTTCATTCCGGTATCCAATGGACTATACATACTACATCCAGAACTTCTCAGCCATATCGTACAATAAGGAAGTGAAACCGAGACATGAAGCTACATTCCTGTACTCTTTTATCCCTAATGAAGCTTTCGCTGGAAGACCGTTCGGATTAAACGTTCAGCTGAACTACAGAGATGCCAGTGGAAACTTCTACCAGGTAAATGAAATGAAAAGATTTATTTTTAGATGACTTAGGTTCATACAAAACTGTTAGTAAAAAATAGGTACCTAATTATAAAATTTTGGGCCTTTATCCAGTAGTATAGTGATTGATTGATTGGTAAAGAAGAGAATCATGATGATGGTGAAATATGATTTTGTTTTCACCTATGTTCAAGCGAACGTGCATGAATAGTCCTTAGGAAACAGATGTTCGATTTCACACACACACGGCTATTGAATACAAAGAGCAATACATGAGATACAGTGTCTATTAGTCTAACTCCTATTTATCTTTCTAACAGTAATGATAAGATAACATAATATTTGCTTAATTTGACCAGACTCCGTTGTTTAGATATGATAGGCCGATGCACCACCCTGGGTGGTGTTATATGTGGAACTAAACGTATTTGTTAGTAGAGATGCGCGAATCGGCGTAATATGCGATAGAAAGGGAGGCAACTACTTCGTGTTTTTAGCTAGTACCGTGCGATCTGAATTTCGCTTTATTGTAACGGTGCTAGGGTTGCTATTTATTTAAATTATGTCGCTAAGTGAAACTTTTTCTACTACTACAATTTGGTGTTCACATAGTACAACAGTGTGCCAACATTTCCTTGAATGAGAATGATAAACAGCATTTCCTTCATAGATATTGATAAATTAAAATACAGTCAATTTGAAAGAAATCTTTATTGTCAACAGGAAGCCGTTTACAACCAGACTTTGAACATCGTTGAAGTGTCAGAAGGTTTAGACGGAGAGACATTCTTCTTGTATGTGTTCCTTGGGGCTGCTTGTGTGTTAGCCTTGGTGCTCGGTCAGCAAGCCTTATCGTCTCTCGCCCGCAAGAGCCGGTCGCCGCGCGCCACTCAAGCTAAACCTTTGGAGACCGGCACTGCCAACGATGTGGACTATGACTGGCTGCCTAAAGAAGTCGTCAATCAGCTGAGTAAGTGTTCTTGATCTTAAAACCCGACCAGAGAAATAAACCTCACCATATTGCGGAATTTCAATGGAACTAATTTTATAAGGGAAATTGTTGCCATAGTCGTAAAAATATACAGGTGGCGCCCCCAGAGCAGGATTTTTATTTCTTAGGTCAGGCTTTAGTTGATTATATTATTCACAGCTTGGACACTTCATACAATCGATGTATTTGGAATGCCTACGCCATTTTGAATTCTTCTTTTGTGTCGATTCGGCGACGATAAGAGGACCAGTAATCAATTTTTAATTTAAGCATTATTTTGAATCCATTAAGTGTTGTAAAAACCAAAACCTTTTAATCATGTTTTTATTATTTGAATAACTACTGCAAGATAGTGATAGCACCAAATATTTTTTGTATGCATAGGATCATGTTAAAGTGCGGACATCAACAACCTTTTGAATAAATAATAGTAAAACCATGACAATAAATACAAATTTATATTTCTTGTTACAGAGAAATCACCCAAGACACCCAAACAGTCACCACGCATGAGGAAAGCGAAGAGATCTGTCGGCGACGACTAATCGCCCAAGCGCCGCCCCGCGGTTTTCCACGACTAAAATAAGAAAGGATCAAGATCTTACAGAAACCCTGAGAAACCCAGTTTCTTTTTAACTGAACTCAAGGGCTACTACACCACATACAAAATTTAAAATCCTGACATTGTAAACATAAAATGGATTCAAATATCAATGAGGCCGCCGAATTCATCACAAAAATTAGCTTTGAAGTCACATTCTTATTTTGGTCGTGTCGTGTACAGACTGAGTGGTAATTGCTAAGTGTGTTGTGAGAGTATAATAAATTATGGAACAAACAGTGTGCTTCGTAAAATAATAACATCGTGCGAGATAATAAGACATTTATTTAATAAAAGAATGTTACTTTTTTATTGTTTCGTTTTTATTTCTTAGTCGCTTAATGTACGTAAATGTGGAAATTAAAATACTTTTGTAAATAATACTCTGTTTTTGTAAGAAAAAAAGGTATTTACACATTTGCCTTGCCTTGATAATATATTTTTTAGTTAGTAAAGGAATATAAGTACAGCAGAACGACTTATTATGAATTAACTAGCAGATAAAATGAAAATCAAATCCCACCACATGTGACATTAAATTCTAAAACAACTCACCCACCCACGCTTTTTGCAAAGCTTTTTGAAAGTTACGCAGCTTGAGCTGTATTTCCCATTTAGGAATAAAATTCAGCAAAAATGGCAACATTTTGCAAAGCACTTCCGTTTGTAGTGTCGTGGCGTTGCGTGTGTGCGTGGCAATAATTACGGTTTTTTTTTCTAAAGATAATTTATTTTTAATTATATTATTAAGTTTGGTTTAAATATTTAACGTTTTGAAATTCTGTTCTTTCTTCTCTATTAATAAAATAAATATTTCGAAAGAATCTGTCCTTTCAAATCGATCGATTACAATTTACAACTAGAGACTACAACACTACCATCTGTCAAATTCTTTTCGCTACACGCCAGCTTTGGTGCACGTGTATTTCCTTCGTTTAGCTCGATAAAACCCTCAAAATGGATAAGCCAAACGTTCTCGCTCGCGTGGTGAAGGTCCTGGGCCGCACTGGGTCGCAGGGGCAGTGTACCCAAGTGAAGGTTGAGTTTATCGGAGAGACCAGCCGCCAGATCATCAGAAACGTGAAGGGGCCCGTCCGCGACGGAGATATCCTGACCCTTCTCGAGTCCGAACGTGAAGCCAGGAGGCTGAGATAAGCTGTAAGCATTTCTTGTACGTTCTTGTTTAATAAATCAGATGTTTGAGTTATTGAAATTTTACAGCTATTTTGAGGTTATGTTACTGTACTGATTGAGTGCGGCGAGTACAAAACAATATCTTGTATGCGTTTGAAGGTGATCTATTAAAAACTGCTACAAGTGAAATACACTATAAACTCGCATCTACCACATTCCATTATTTAATATAGTCTAAAATTTATTGGAAAAACAAGAGTTGTCTGAACTAACGGCGGATGGGTTGTGGTGCCTGTAATTAATAAGGTTACTTCTATTCCAACTAGATTTTCTGAGCTTATTTTATTGGTCACCACAGTATAGATAGAATAAAGGCTACCACTCCAATAAATTGTGTAACTATTCAAAAATTGTTGTTTCATCAAAAATATAAATATAAAAATAATTGTGTTATTAAAACACTTATGTTTTGTTTCAGGTTTAATGGCTACACTTCATTAGGTTAAGGCATTATAATGTAACATCTATCCAAATTTATGTAATAACATCAAGAAACCGTCAAAGATGACCATCTCAATGTAACCAGCTCGATGATAATAAACTATTTAATGTGTCTATGGATTTGTTTTATTCAATATTTTACTGAATTAGGGCACTGTATTCTAAAGTCAAATTTTGGCTAAAAAGCAATGTTAGACTGGTCTCTAGACCTAGACTCATAGTCATAGCTAAACGAATCCAAAAACGGTAGTTTTTTGGTGGTAATCAATTATACTATTTTAAATTAATTGCTTTGAAAAAAATGCTACATACATTGTTTATTCCTGTTGTTTTAAAATTTCGTTCACTCCCTCCTCTCCCTAAATTTTTTTTGCTATATCACAGGAGCCAAGTAAATGTAGCTAGACCACACCAGACAAAGACATTGAGAACGCTGTTATTCTGTAGCTGTCGGCACGATAATCGTAAAACGAAAACAAACCTGACTTTGGTTTCATGTATTTTAGAATATTGCAGACTAGTAAAAACAAGAAGAAATACAGTGCACAACAATGAAGAATGTAGGTACAGTAGGCATCACATGCGACTGGACGTATTGACCTTGAGAGCGCCGTTAAGCCCAATACACACGTAGCTATAATCTATATTAATATGCCCAGCTCTAACATATTACATCTCGCCACCACACACGGTAGCTGTATTGAAATATAAATTTTCACCCTTACTGCGTCCACTTACGGAATACCTATAATATGTCAAGATTTATATTAATATACCAAGATTTATATTTATGCCTTGCTATTATCGGTCGACATATTTTGGTGACGTCACAGCAAGCAACCGATATAGCACGGTATATTAATATAAATCTCGACATATTATAAGTATTCCGTAAGTGGACGCAGTAAGGGTGAAAATATATATTTCAATACAGCTACCGTGTGTGGTGGCGAGATGTAATATAAGTTAGAGCTGGGCATATTAATATAGATTATAGCTACGTGTGTGCATTGGGCTTTCCGTAGCAGTGTAGAAGCAGAAGATTGCCTCTCTAACATGCCCGTCCACGCGTGACAGACATAATTTCATCGTGCGTATTCTCTTATCCTATTGGAGGATATTAGAATTTCAATATGGCGGGTTTCTCGCAACTTTTTGACAGTTAAATGGGCGATAAACTTTAGTCATACATAGCACTGCACTGCATGTTACGGGGGATGGCTGTGTGCGACGTGTCCTCCCAACATATCTATTTATAATTTTCAGGGTTGACCATAGGCTGTAGCCCCTCGATGGGGACATAGGGACTTAACGACATCAAATACCAAAATATACGCAAGTCGGCGGCCGGGCGAACCCAAACCACTGGGCGGTCACTCCATACAAAAAACGCATTTTGACAACCTACTTCTTCTTGAATAACAACTGAATATTAACTACGAGTCAATGGCGCTAGGCGCTATGTAAAACACCCCCAAACACCACCGGCGGAGCCCCGCGGTGCCTGCGGGGTGCGGGGCGTGGGGAGCTATATCGGGCGGAAACTCATTTTGGCGTGGTGGGGGTGAGTGTCCTTTCTGTACGGGTTTGTACTATTATTTTCTTCTGTGCCCAAACTTAATCTGATAGTCGAACCAAAGAACTTTTTGCTTGCAACTTACGTTCCTTATCTTTATTATTCAAGGACTATTATTCAACTGCTGCTGTTTATTGCGTGCCTAGGATCCATTTTTAAAGATCTCAGCTTTTTAGGCACTTTTTAAAGTGGCTGAACAGAATAAGACTAAACAAATATTAGAAATAACTTATCTAGTAGGTAACCAGAATAGACCACAAAGGTACTTTCTTACACTGGCGAAGGTCCGTTCCGGACCTACGGCTTTACGTGCCATCCGAAGCACGGACAATCAAGAGTTACAGCCTCAATGTCCTAAATTCTAAACAACCTACTGGAATGAACACCGGGATTCGAACCCGGAACCTTCGTCCGTAATGTGACGTGGCGTCTTACCACTCAAACATGTACATGTTTTTTTATTAATAAACTAGCAACCCGCCCCGGCTCCGCACGGGAAAATGGTTATTGTGGGTTATCCTTAAGTAGGTATATTATGCGTGTATTATACATATAAACCTTCCTCTTGAATCACTCTATCTATTAAAAAAAACCGCATCAAAATCCGTTGCGTAGTTTTAAAGATTTAAGCATACCTACATAGGGACATAGAAAGCGACTTTGTTTTATACTATGTAATTGCAATCAATTTCAAGTATAAATTAGGTAGGTACTTTAATAATAAGTAGTTGGGCTTCAGTTGGACTGGACTTTATCTAGATACTTTTCATAATTGCCATTGATAAATGTAATCTTGTCTTTAATTAGAATGGTTTATAATATTATATTAATACTAGCTTTCCGCCGCGGCTCCGCCCGCGTTAACAGTTTTTCCCGTGGGAATGAGGTATTTTCCCTCGGTAAAAGGAAGCCTCGCTATGTTACCCAAGGTGAATGTAGCTTTCAAATGGTGAAAGAATTTTTGAAATCGGTTCAGTTGTTTTTGAGTTTACTCATTACAAACATACACACACAAAAATACAAATCTTTCTTCTAAATAATTAGACTCTAATGTAACATCTGATTTCAGCCACCTTTACATACTCATGTTAAATGTAACAATAAGTACCTACTTCATCATCATCATCATTTCAGCCGAAAGACGTCCACTGCTGGACAAAGGCCTCCCCCAAAGATCTCAACGACGATCGGTCCTGCGCTACCCGCATCCAGCGGCTTCCCGCGACCCTCACCAGATCGTCGGTCCACCTTGTGGGGGGCCTGCCCACGCTACGTCTTCCGGCGCGCGTATATCCGTATACGTAGTACCTACCTAATTAAGTTTTTTATATTATTATATTGGATTTGAAATAAATTACTACTCAAACCACACCAAATGGTATGTATGGAGATAACAGGTATAATGCAATTTCTACAAATTATAACTTATTATTCAATGCTAAACTAGAATAGGCTCATTAAATAGGTCTGTTTCTTAGATAAGTGTGTTATCTGTTGATAGAGTAATATGAGCTGACTATTCAGCTATAAATTACTATGTATATGAATGTTATTTATTAAATGAGCACTGATGCGTTTAGTAATCAGAATGTAGAGCAACCAAAGTGCAATAAAACAGATAATGCTATACATAGTTAATTTTATGCCGCCGTTACACTTGTCACAAGCTTAGGGGATGCAGTTAGTCGCTAGAGTGCAGTGTATTTGTATCACATTCTAACGCATAACTGCATCCCTTAGGCTTGGCAAGTCACAGCAAGCATGTAAATGCGGCATTATAGGAATAGCAATCAAAGAATATGTTCTCAAATTGTATGTATTTCACATAATTGCTAACAGTTACTGTACATACATTATCATCACATTTTATGAATAAAAATAACAATTGAGATACATAAGTACAGATCGGCACAATTCTCCCATTTTGGATTCATCAACGTAATATATTAAACTACACAACAATAGAATATCTAAATTAAAAACAAAATAAGAATTATTTACAAAAATATACAAAAGTTTCAGATATTTTACTCGTAAAAGGTGAATAGCAATGGATATTAGGGGCAAGGAGCCTGATTAAGGGTCGCGCCTTTGAGGAACACTTCGTTGCACTTGAGCTAAGAAATTTGGCGGGAACTGGAAGCTTCGTTTCTATGTGTCGTACTTCTCGCCTTCACATTGAGTCGCCCAGAAAAGACAGTTGCCGACTCCGCTATAACAGATCAAGACTACGGCCGCTAGGAAGACAACGCTGCATACCGTGCACGGCTTCCGCTCGAGGAAAAATCCTATTAAGTACAACACCATGAACATTACGTGGGTATTCACGAGTGCTGGGTTGACGGGCTTCGGGATCAACAAGACGGGGATCAGCCATTGCAAACAATACATTTCGCCGGCGCGCGTGTACAGTACAGAACACTACCGTGTGATAACTGTAGTAATCACTTGAAGTGTTGCAATCGACATGTTTTGGGCGATACCTTCATTATCTAGTAAAACAAATTACAAAAAGATAGGCTCAATATTCTACGTGATTACAAATTTGCAAATTCACTTTGACATCCTGTAGCTGTCACAGCACGCTGTCAGTGTCTGTTTTTTTTATTATTTATTACTTTTGAGTATAGGCAAAATTATAAGCCATGCAGCCGTCGTTTTAAGTACTTATTTTTTACCCGGATTGCTAAAATAACGTTTTTCGTAAGTTTTATTGACTTTAGCTTCATTAACGGCATACTGCTATTGCAGCAGGTTCACCTAATTCACACTAAAATTACGTAAAGAACTAAATTTAAAAACTTAAAGACCAATCCCACTATTTCTTCTGACTCCCGCTCTAATTCATTTGACGTGTGTTGACTGCGGTTTTTTTTTCCTACTTAAGCAAAGCAATAAATCTGAGCTCGAAACCGAAACGCAATATACGCGACGCGATTTTCCTTTCCTTGCTCTTAAATTGTAGCACGTTGTAAAATAAGTAAGTAGTTGAATTGAATGTTTTAACTTGAACTTATTGGATTGGCACTTGGTAAACGAAATGTACGAAATGTCCAGGAGGAGCGATGAACTGCGAAGTTCGGGCTAATAAATAAAGGGTATGCCAAGGGGAGAGAGAGAGACGTAATTTTATATAGACTGCCGCAGGCTGATAAAGATGATATAAGGCAAAATTTATTTAACGTGCTTCTGTATATTTCTTATATGCAAAAACCATCTGTATTTAAAAGAGAAATACAGACATAGCCCCAAAGCGCTTTTTTCAATCGATGAAAGACAACCACTCTGAACGAGCTAGGGTAGGGGCCTGTTCACTGACTTTAGGTACTAGTCAAATTATCATCAGGCTGTAATGTAAAGGCAGGGTAAACGTAGGATGTCGAAGTGACGACAGAGAAATAACAAAACAAACCTTGTGACCACCGTCGTCGTTCGTAAGGCAAATCAATATACTACGTAGCTCGTACACACTATGTTTTATACACAGGAGTGTAAGAAGTTATTCCAAGAAGAGATTAAATTGCCAAACAAACAGTTTTACCTACGTTTAGTTTAAAGGAAAGTTAGTGCGCGGTCCCTGCTGCAAAGAGGGGGAGGGGGGAGGTTGGGTGGTTTTATTTAACTAGTTCACTGCTCAGTCAAAAAAGTTTTTTTGTGTAGGAATTCTTTACATAAGCATTTTTTAAATTGATCTACGCTTGTGACGTAAAATCGACGTATCAGGCCGGGACTCCACCAAAGCGGAGAGGAGAGGAGATGTCTCATTTTTCTATAAAATTTTGTGCCGCGCATCTCCTCTCCTCTCCGCTTTAGTGGAGTCCCGGCCTCAAGCTTTACCGGACTTGCGAGGGAGCGGAGAAGGTTTCACTCAACTTCAAAGTAGTCATAATTTATTTATTTATCGTATACCATGGAGGAAGTTTTTTTCTTTACTATAGATTTTTTTAACTTTACTATGTAACATCCTTACGTGTTATCCAGTGGACTGTACTCCTGGGTTATGTACAGTAGCCAGCACAGGCGGCTGGACATGTTGAGAGTGCCCGTATTCCGTAGTGGTAGTGGTGAATTTCGCAATGCATATGTCCAACCGCATGTGATGGCTTCTGTACCTAAGTCCGGTGAAGCTTGATTAAGTCCGGTGAAGCTTGATTTGTCGTACCTTTTCGACACAAGCATAGGTCAATTAAAAAAAATAAAAATAAAGCTTCTGTACCTGTAGACGTCCTATACGATAGCACGGAAGCATGACGGATGCCTATAATAGTACTACTCGTTGAAAAATTACCCTGACATACAATTTTTGAAAGGGCGAATTGGGAGAGGTATTCAAAGCCAGTTGATTGAATGACGGGTCCGAAATGTGCTGGCAGTTAAAGGGTTGTCTGTCTCCCTTCCACCCCCTCCCACTTCGGAGGGTGTGAGGTGATCGAAATAGCCACAATCTGGCGCGAAGCCTCCAGCTCCGTGCTCGTATTTAGACATGGGCTAAGTCGTTATTTTGCGATCACCGTGACTGTCGTTCCAGTTCCAAAAAAATCACTGTGAAAAATCACCGTGACTTTGTCACGTCGTTACTTGTCAGTTACATGGAACGACATTGGGCTTGGAACTTAGATAACTAGGTGGAACGGTTGGAACTTGGAATCATAACGATAGTCGATTATAGTTGAGCGCGGGCGAGAGTGACTGACTGATTGATTGATGATTAAGGATAGAATTCTGCCTTGAACTTAGATTTTCTTACACGCAATCTATATAAATAAAAATTTTTTGATTAAGATATTAAATTTAGAGAAAATCATTTCTAATACATGACTTAATAAAAAATAGATATTCAATTCGAGAGTGTATAAATAAAATTACTATCATAATACTATTATTTTATTTTAAGGATAAAAGTCACCATGTTATAATTCCAAGTTCCGTAATTACTAAATATTTGTTACATTATCCTATAAGTATCGAAAAAAATAATAATCAAATAAGACATTTTTTTATAGTTTCCGTGTCTACTATACTTGTTGCTCTGTCGTCGTCGCGCGCTTGCAATAATCGCCATATTGGTTATATCGCCGAATCTACCTACCGATGATTGGTCGCCGCCGCGGACCGGGCGGGAGCGCGGCCGCTTGGCGCCAACCGTGACAAATAACGCGCGGCGCGGTCGCGCTCGGAACGACTTGGAAGCCGCGAAGTAACAACGTTATTTTGGAACGTTGTTATTTTCTAAAAAGTCACAGTGACTTTTGCAGGCACCTGATCACTGTGACTTTTTCACTGTGACGTTATTTATCACCCAAGTCTTCGTAGCTTTCATTGTCAAGGCCTATGTAATCCCGCGGACTATATTACTATGGCCGACAGATGACATTTTGCTGGCTGAACATTTTTTTATTTTTTTATTTGTGGCCTGATTTTAGTGCTAGCCGAGTATTTTGTGCCTCTTGATTTTCAATTCGAAATGGAAAGCACTTTATTTATTTTTATAGTAGAATAAAATATTGTTTTTGATCGTCGAGGTAATTATTGTATGCTACTTTTTGTTTATTCTTTTCATGGTAAAGAAACGTTCGTCATCGCTTCCTATTGGTTGAAAAAACGTTGGTCATGTATTGGTACATTTTGTGAAAGTCATTAACATTAATTCACAAGGACAGTTTCAACAAATAATTACGAGTAGCTATCACAAGGCAAAACTTAACGTCGATTAGTATTTAAACAAGAACGATTTCTTTGTTTTTTTACAGATTAGAAATCCACTTAAATGGTCAACTATTGGTCCGAGCACCTACTCTGTTTATCAAAGTTCTATCTATCGTTGGGTTTATTAACCTTGATTAAGATTGCAGTAAAAATTATTTTTTTAATTTCAAGTCATGGCCGCCAATTAGTTTGAAAACAGAATTCGCAAGGAGAAAAGGTAAGGTTGTGTGTTATAAGGAGTCTACATGCCCTTTCCTGGTAGACGGAATCACAAAGGGGCACAATAAATCAATGTCGGGCCACTCGACCATCGCTCCACACTTCAGACTGACTTGGCACAAGAAATAGTTTACTTTGGTCACACAAATGACCAGAAATTAAAACTATAATTAAAACTATACTAAACTATACCTATCTTAAAATATAAAAAAAAACCTTTGAGAGCGAAGCGCGCAGATTTTTCATTCTCTTAGGACCTATGCTTTTGTCGAATAAAATTCAAAAATTTAAAATTCAAGATGTGTTTATTCGAAGTAAGATTTTACAAATCACTTTTCGACGTCGAGGAGAGTTCACGATTTGGCTGTCTTCTGTGGAGAAGAACTCTCCGAAAGATAATCAAGACCAATTAAGAACGACCAATCAAGCCAAGCTTCACCGTACTTGCGGGGGAGCGCTAGGCTCTACTTCAGAAGTATTTTGTTGCGTTTCAGTTCTCAGTCGTTCGTTTACTGCTAAAATTTGGTTTGAGTAAAGTCTAAAATTTCTGACTTAGACAGAAAGTACTTATAATGAGCCTTATATTATTTATAAAAGAAAAATACTAAAGAAGTACCTTTATCAAGACAATATTTATGCTTTTCTTTTGAATTTATCAAGTATCTAATAAAAGGGTAGCGGAGTCCGATTGTAAATTCGAGATTCAAATAAATGTATTCGTCATTAGTTTTCTATATATAAACTCTGAAGATAGGGCTGGCACAGTATAAATATAGTATGTACTACGTACATTACAGTAGGATAACTTCGCGGTTTTTCTGGGATTGAACGAATGAATGAATGACATGCTGTAGGGTTGAACACTGGTTGTTTTTCTTGACCACTTGTTAAGTTTGCAAATAATTACTTAAAGTAAAGCCTGGCAAAATAAATAATAACCTGCTCTGGGGGCGTCCCATTTATATTTTTATGACTATGGCAACTATTTCTCTTATAAAATTAGTTCCGTTAAAATTCAGAAATATGGCGAGGTTTTCTATTTTTTTGGTTGGCCTTTATTAAAACGATTTAATTTGAATATAACAGCATTGAAAGAGACTATATTTTAATCCCCCGTGCTTTATAGAAGAGAAATATATACCTACTGAGTCCGATTACTTTAATAATAGCTCAAGGTCACGAACGACTACCTGTACTACAAGAGAAGTAGGTAGAAACATTCTTATTTACCAGTAACTACGTTTAAAAAAACCTCAAAACACTAATATACAAATTGTAAAGAATAATCTTAATAATAATCTTAATCTACTTACCTCATTGACACACTTGGTAATTTAAAATATTAATTTCTTGATTACTTAATTTAAACATCCATACACGGAACAATATTTCATGTTATTTGGCATTGCTTTTATTATTTGTTTCTCTAAATGACGCAAAAAAAAAATATTTTGATTTTACGCCCGTTCGGGAGAGTGGCACAGCCCTGGCTGTTGCAGCCCGAAGTACCCCGAGATTTCGAAGCGCGCCAAAATGACACTTTTGTATGGAGTTACACTACGGTATACGGTGGGGCTGGTCAGATGGTGATGATGATTACATTTATTATTACATTATTATTATTATTAAAATGCGTTAAAAAACACGCAAGAAGGAACGAAAGTTTGAATAGAAATTAGCATACTTCAGTCAGTATTGCTGTGCTAAAATCCTTTTATCAATATTTAAAACAAAGAACTATGACTAAAACTCACGAGACCAAATTACATTCAACGTTTGCTCACACGAAAGGCAAGATTAACTTTTCCATTAAAAAAGTTTTGGGTTGAATGTACCTGCCTGTACGTATCTTAAAAAAAAACTCTTTGTACTCTTACAAGACAAGGTAATGTTGCCCTTACATTTTCTTGCTACGACGCTACGCGCCACCGTAGCCAAATGCTACGATTTTGCTACGCCACCACTTTAGAGCAGATGCATGGATAGTGGCTACGCAATAGTCAAAGAGATTTGAAGAGCCGCGAAGCTGGCTCTTCAAATCTCTTTGGCAATAGTAATCAAATCAATGATAGTACTTAATAAGTTTATATCACACATTAAACCTTACTTGACCAAAAGAGGTTGCGCCGTGGCATCAACCTCTTTTGGTCAAGTAAGGTTTAATGTGTATCAATGCATTTATCATTGCTGGTCTCGAACAATTACTAAATTAGTCAACTCGTGAATAGTGTAGTTGGCTGTGTATAGACTTAAGTTTTAATCATGTTACTATTTAAGTAATATTTTGTACACCGCTGTTAACTGTTCCAAATAAATAAATAAATAATAATACGGACAATCTTTAGGCCTACGTATGAAGATGAATAGAAATTGTTAGATACTTATAAAGTTAAAAAAAGGTAAATATTAATTCTTGATTAAATAAACATTTTCATGTCCCTGCCTGTTAGTAATTTTACTTTGGTGAAACTAATAAATCTTTGAGTAAATACAATGTTTCCCTTTCAGTTTTCCAACAGTTACCTTTCCCATGATGTTAATATTTTTTTTTTTAAATTAAATGTCATCCACAAGGAAATTAGAATTTGTTTTGTGTAGCTGGTACCTTTATTGGGCACTATGTCATCTGTTAGGCAAAGGGTGGTATTTTTATTAGGCCAGTCCAATAACTCGAGGACGACCCTTTTTATTGTACCGGGAGACGTTACGTAACGAGGTTCATCATAAATAATAAAAAGTATACAATTTGTAACATCACAGCAACCAACTTTTTTTTAAGTTTCACATTTGAAATTTATTCAAATCCATTTGGAATTTTTTCAAATCCATTATAACAATACAACTTATTTTTACTGACACCAAAAAATAAAACATAAATTTTACAGTGGATAAACAAGGCTTAGTCAACCGGCTTATTGCTCAGATAGCATCTCTACCAGGCCAGCATCCTGTCGCTATAACGAAAAAATTTAACAAACTGACTGAAAACCTTGGATTTTTTTTTAATTGTGAGGTACCTAATAAAAAGTTAAGTGGAGCAGTGTATTTTTTTCATAAACAAATCAAAATTTTTCCCAATTTATAATAATAATAAACATTTATTTATCGCAACAGTACACCCTATAAAAATTTTACATGTTCCGCCAAACTGAAGCAGTTTTATTTAAATAGTAGCCTAATCTACTACTTAAACTTACTAGGCACTAACAGCTTGTAGATACCATTTATGTCCTCACCAAGCTTGAATCATGTGGTTATACTATCATACTAAAAGTGAATATTTTGCCTAGTTTTTAAACGAAGAAGTTTACAAATACAAACTTTTCTGTATTTTTTAAGTTTAGTTTTTTTATGTAGCAGAGAGCGTCGGTGGCCTAGTGGCCGTTGACTTCCATTCGGAAGTTCGCGGGTTCGAACCTCCTCGGCACGTACCAATATGTTTTTGATTTTCGAATTCATATGTACTTTTATTCGACGCTTTTAGGTGAAGGAAAACATCGTGAGGAAACCTGCACACACTTGCGAAGTAATTCAAGGGTTGTGTGTGTGAAGTTGACCAACCCGCACTGGGCCAGCGTGGTCGACTACTTAAGGCTTATTCACCCTGATTTCAGGGTAGGATTGATATATATGAGCTGTTAATGATGAATGATCTAGCAGCGAATTTGGCTGATTGAGAAATCGATTCACTAATGGAAATAACAAATGAGAAAATGTTTCAGAGTTTTACAAACACAACTCATGTAGATGATTACGTAATTTTGAAATTATACCCTCGAGTTACTGTAGCAAGATTTTAGACGTATTTTGTCCTTGTCTTGGTGAGGGAAAATGACAGGGAATGCTATAGATATAGAGTTTTTTTGAGACTTTTTGTAACATCCCTGTTTCCCTATCCAACAGAGTCCCTTCAGAAGATCGTTTATTAAATTACCTTAAGTTGTAAGAGCACTGACGCTCGAAGAAGTGGAATAAATGTAAAGTACGTCCTATGAAGCAATTCAACCCTTTTACTGAAAACTCATTCTTATGAGGGTGGAACAAAAGAATACTGGTAGTACGCATGCGTAAACAATATGGCGCCCCCACCCTGAATCTCGTTCAGTCAGTTTCCCGCCAGCAAGCACTGGCTGGCGCCCGTCCGCCATTAACCACGCGCACAAAAAAATAAAATTGAAATGTTACCTAACATTAGTGACAAAACATCGATTGCAACCATCGCATTGTGAAGTGAATCGATTACAAAAATGTTCATACACAAATCAATAGAAATGCCATTAACCGTCGCGCTCAGCGTGAAAAAGGCTATAACGATCACATGGTATTTATTGCTTTTCATTATGTGCCATGACAGCGAGAACGAAGCTATTTAGATAATAACTTAGTTTAGATTACGATGACAATAAAATAGCGACAATAAAAATACGATTAAGATTTAGAAATAGAATAAGATTGATTTGAAAAGATGGCGAACACGGCCCATTTGATGCGGCGACAGAGCTCGCGGGACCTTTATGCCCAACGTTCGGTAGATCGCTTGGAGATGAAGGAGTTGAGAGGACGGTTGGTCACGATGGAGAATGGGCTGGCATCGCAGCCACGCCACGTGATGTACGGAGCAACGAACCAGGCTTTTGAAGACACGAGCCCAAACAGACGAACATCAGAAACACCGACTAGCAAAGCCAGTACAGTCGAAGAGATAGGGAAGCCAGAAGGCGGTGGAGTAGAAAGGGAATCCTGGGATAGCAAACTGACTTTCCTCCTAGCCACTGTAGGATACGCTGTAGGCCTCGGGAATGTATGGAGATTCCCTTACTTAGCCCAGAAGAACGGAGGGGGAGCGTTTTTGATACCGTACTTTGTGATGTTAGCTATTGAGGGGATACCGATTTTTTACTTGGAGCTTGCGATTGGGCAGAGGTTGCGGAAGGGTGCGATTGGAGTATGGCACCAGGTGTCTCCTTATCTCGGGGGGATAGGGATCAGTTCCGCGGTGGTTTCCTTCAACGTGGCGCTGTATTATAACTCTATTATAGCGTGGTGCCTGTTCTACTTCGCGCAGAGCTTCCAGGCGGAGTTGCCGTGGGCTGAATGCCCGAAGAAATACTTCCCCAACGGGTCTTATACTACGGAGCCAGAGTGTGCGGTAAGTTTTTTATATATGTCAGCTAGTTTATACACTGTGAATTAAAAACCTATAAGTCTAAGTACTCGTGAAACTGAACAAATTTTCCGAAGATTTTTTTCCAATTTTCATACAAACTGAACTCTTTCTCCTGAAAAAAAAAAAAAGGTATATAATCATCATCACTGAAGAAGAGAGAAGATGCCTAATCTACCGATCCTCTTCTTTCGTGTTCTCTATGATATCATGCCGAATAGTGCTGATCATGTTAGTACAAGCGGGTAAACAAGGTGCCAATATTTACGTCTATTTACTGAAAATCTCGTCAGCTACATTACAACAAAAAAGCTAGAAAAATTTGCGCGCTTCGGTTCAGGTACTTTTTTTCTATGACAAACCATACGCACTGATTGCAATGAAGCCGTACAAACATTTTGTTTGTTTAATTGAATTTTTAACCCTCGAACAGCCAACCATGGACTCTGGTGTTTGGTATTATTAGCTTTTACGTCGAAAACTGACTTTGTAAATCTTACTTCGAATAAAAACCTTCTGATTTTTATTTAATTAAACGATTTGAAATGCGAAGTAATGTTTCCTTTTTTCCAAACTATTAGCGATTGGAATTCTGTAAAAAGTTGTTTCACCGAAACCAAATATTTTCGATCCATTGGTTATTTCCCAAAGACCTTGTAACTGCACCTTACTCGTCTTAAAAATATAAATAAAATCCCTTTGCAGGGATTTTTCACTATTTACATTTTATCTAATTTGATTGGCCATGATCATCTAGCGGGGTATCCATTCCGCGTTGTGCGAGTATCCTTTGTTCTTTTAGATAAATCAGTGTGAATATTTTTGTTGCTTTGGAATCTAACTACGAAATAAAAACAAATGTGCGTGAACAAAAGTCATGTATTTCCTAGCTATCTTCCCACCCCATGCTCGTTATTTGGAGTGTTGAAGATCGTCAAACCAAACTTTCTTCTTTGAAGATCGTCAAACCAAACTTTCTTCGTATTAGCTCCGCAATCCTGAAAAGGTCAGCAAAAGTTAATTTCATCGTGGGGAAATCCCCTATTATAACAGCGGGATAAGTTCTGTATTTCACACCCGAACATTACGATCCTGAGAAGGACAGACAACGTCAGTTGTAAAATATATGAAAGTTTATATAATGGTATATGGAACCTATATCCCTAAAAGGATAACATTCAACGAACATACAACAATCTCCGGTTGGCTAATATTATGCTATTGCTCGGTTGGCCTACAACAACCGACAATTAGCATTTCGTTCTGCGTCCACGAGATTTCGCTTTCCTCGACCTTAGGCCTCTCTAAATTGAGTGAAAGAAAAGGGCAGGCCGTAGCCCGCCCTTACGAAGATCTCTATCCCATAGGACAATGCCATCTGATCTCCCGGTGCGACCGTAGTCGATTGGTGCGGAGTGTGAGTCCGATTGTTGCAGGACTTGCATGATGTAATCAAAGCCTGTTCGTTGCGACCGTAGTCGACAAGCTAACCCACCGAAGCAGGCGCTTGTAATGGTAGTGAACCATAGATGCAGGACTAACATAGCGGACTAATGCCTGACGTTCGAGTTGACCGAAGTCGACGAGCTAACCCACCTAAGCAGGCACTCGTATATGGCGGGGAACACCATTGTCTCAGGACTTATAACTGACGCGAAGTCAATGCCTGGTGTATATGACCGAAGTCGACAAACTAACCCACCGAAGCGGGCGCTTGTAATGGCGGAAAACCATGATATGAGGATAATACGAATAGACCTAAGTCAAATCCATATGTTATGTTGCAGGCTCAAGACCGAAGTCGAGCCTGTTTGTGGAAGCTAAGACATCGTCCGCGACACGGAGACTATCCCATATCTAGGACAAGCGACTACCACCTGTCACCTGGACAAGTGATTCCTCATCTACCAGACTAGGACTCGTTCTCGTCGCTAGGGACAAGTGACGGCCAACTTGTCCTCAGAACGAGCAGAGCTCCCCACAGCCACACACCAGGCGCAGCGATTGAACAGGCCTAGACCGAGGTCCCAGCCACGAACAATCCAGGGGACTTCACATTTCTGTGCTGGAACACCCCATCTCAGTTTACACTGAAAATCACTAATCACAGAACGAAGTTCTACGATCAGCCCTCGAGGAATTACTTATCGCGTAGATAATAGAGACCTCGGTGTCTTATCACTTTATAGACCAGTAGTCTTCGCCAATCAAAGACCAGCCCCAGGAACGCTATTCATCACGAGGACAAACCACATTCCCTATCTGTGTCACCACAGTGTTTGAGGAATTGCTTCCTCCATAGAAGCCACGCCACAAACCCATAAGAAGTTCAATATCGTGCAGAAATATTATTATGAATATATGTTCTAAGTTCCGAAGGTGCTCTCTTCACCTTTTATAATAGAACTTTATCTTTATAGTGGTTCTAACACCGTGTTGTTAGCCACTCTCTATCCACGCGGGATTTATAACTCAAATCATGTGTTTCTAAGTTTCTTCAGCATGCGCCCGGCAAGCTTCCAATCCTTACAACCACAATCTCTAGACGTTATTAGTAAATATCAATCAGAGATACCGTGATATCAAAGATAGATATTTACTTTCACTTGTGCCCAAGCTACACAAGTCATAGAACAATATTCATACCATATGACGCTCAGATATAGCGATGCTCTATGTCTCTCCTTAGAAGTTGCTACCCAACCAATGGAGGTTGTTCGTTGGTCACCCTCAACCGTCCCCGCCTCAGTGGTACGGATCAAGAAATTGAGGCTTTCCAACAACTCGAAGAAATAACCACATCTTCAAACGTCAGACATGGGTGAGTCGGTTAGACTCGCTATATAATCCAATATGGTACCGGTGAACTGAGATTCTTAATGTGGCTCGGGCTTAGCTCACATGTATTCGAGGTTCCCATCGGAACTTAATCACATGGCAGAGGTCTGGCTATGTGTCTAACGACATAGAACACGACTCTTAGACTTGCGCTAACAGCGGATAATGAATCTCAATAGACCCTGTTCCCGTGTCAACCTATCAGGCATCATCCACGTTCAACATCCAAATTAAATTACATAACCCAGAAAATAGAGTCGTGTATGTGGTATTCTCGGATCTGTCATTCAAGAGGTTTCGGAACTCGACCTTTCCATCCAACTAACTCAGACAAGCACTTCGCTCAATACAGCGGAGCTGTATTGACGGGGGAGTGAAAAAGTGCCTGTGACAGGAAATATAGCAAATTTACTACATTTCCACATAGATGGTAACTATGTTTTTCGATCCACCACAATTCATGCTTTTTGAGAATAAATAGTTTTACTATTACTCAACACATAATATCGGGCCGACGGTCCATCTACCCGTCGGTCCTCCTCGCCCATACATATATTTTTGTCACGAAACGAAGGTACGCGGAAAATGGTGAAATCAGATGAAATCGCTCAAACTCATAATATAGATAGTGTCCCTTATCACAATTACAACGCACCAATTGTAACTGTGCTATCTCTTCTAGTTTAGAAGTTATTAAGGTTTCGGCTGATTTCAATACAGGAACGTATAACAGCTGCTGGCAGATTCACCTGTTTGCAATACAGGAACGTATAAAGTAAAAAGTAAATTTTACATATGGCAAAAACCATTATTATAGATAGTGTTCCCCATCACAATTCCAACGCAGCAATCAGAATCGTGCTATCTATTTTAGTTTTGAAGTTATTAAGAAATCGGCTGATTTCATTACAGGAACGTATAACAGCTGCTGGCAGATTCGTCCGTTTGCAATACAGGAACGTATAAAGTGAAAAGGTAAATTTCCAAAAGGTTTTCTATTTCTTATATTGAACTTGTCTCGCCCATAACAAGTTCTTATAAGTTATTTGCAACATTCTTTAGCGTATTGTACTTTAATTTTCCCTTTTTTAGGATTTTTAGAAAAATTTTATTATTACGCTTTTTGCATCAAGGGAAAGACCTTCCAAATATTTCATTGTCTTTTTAGGCTAGGGCCGGGTCGGTACATCCAGCCCCCAAAATTTGTCGAAATTTACTGAAGATAAATTTTTAAATGCTGAACTCCTATTAGTCATATCTTTATTGTTCATATAATTTAAATGCTTTTATTTCACCCTTCATACATATTAATTGCACTCATTTATAATTCATGTTTAACTCCTGCTCTTCGATATATCATCTGATAATTCCAACTTCAAAAATACTACTACAGCTTCCCTTGCTCAAGGTACTCGTAGGTAGTTTCTCAATCCTCTTTGTCCTCATCATCTCTCCATCTGCAATGATTAAAAACCATTAATCATTTGCTCGGTCAATACTCTCCATATTGTTTCTTTCAAAATAAAACAAATCGAAGATAGAATAAAATAAAACAAAGTAAAACACTTGTTCATTTTTCCAAATAATATTTAATATTCTCTTTAAAACCATAAAATAGAATAAAAATTATTTTCTCCACATATAAGATTCCAATACCAAAATAAAACAAAGTAAAAAACTTGTTCACTTTTCCAAATAATATTTAATATTCTCTTTAAAACCATAAATAGAACAAAACTTATTTTCTCCACATATAGGATATATCCCTCTCTATATCTTATATTAGCTAAAAAGCCTTAAATGAAATAAATTTCATTTTCTTCCACATATGAGAGCCACCACTCTCTATATCTTATATTAGCTAAAAAGCCTTAAATGAAATAAAATTCATTTAACTTCCACATCTAAGATATACCACTCTCTATATCTTTCTTTCATTCGCTAAAAAGCCTTAAATGAAATAAAAATCGCTTTTCCAACCATACAAGATATATCCCTCTACTATATCTTGTATTCTTTTCCCTGGTATTTAACCCCCCCGGAATAATGGCCGCCTCCATCCCCAACATTCATATTCATTGTTCACAACTTTAGTTGTCTCAAAATCTTTTAATGTGATTCACCATCAAATCACTAATTACTAGATATGCTATTGAGATTTCAATCTCTATTAAAATGAAAAACTTTAACACAACTGCCATCTTCGCAATCAATATGCTTGTGCCATTCCCTTGCGCCATCGACTATGCTCATTTTGTTTTTCCCATTTTATTTTCTTTTCATATTCATTTATTTTTCTTTCATTATAATTTTTCTTAAAATTATTACAAGCACTTAATGTTAGGCAGTTTAACATTTCAAATTAACTCTATTGAGTTTATATAATACTTCACAGATCAAAATGTTGAGTTTAAACAATTTCAACTTTGTTCAGTGCACTTGTTATCTCATGTAACACAGAACTTGCATCTGAACTAGACTATTTACAATGTTTTTATTAAACCAAATAATATACATTGACTCCTCAGAGTTTTTAAAGTCTACACACATTAAAGAGTTGAATCCACACTTTCAACTCGGTTTAGTGCACTTGTGAGTTCTGTGCAACACAGAATTCACAAGTGAACTTAACCAATTACAATGTTTCTTTGCAAAAGATAACATTCTTTGAATCTACGGATTCTCAATCATCATTAGCATTAACTACTATTTTATATACATTTTCGATTTGTTCTTACAAATCCAGGCAATAATAATTTCAAACAACAAGACATAATTTGTTTTTATATAATCCAAAATAATCAAGAGTATGAACCATTTCAAATAATCAGGCAATAAAATCAGGCATCATAATGCACAATATTTACAATTTATTTGTAATAATTCGTCAAGTGTATAGTATTAAACTTTCCTCTTATCTTTCCAGTCTCTGGGTCTTCTAGTACGTAGACGTTGTCGAAAGGAATAGCAACAACTTTGTACGGTCCTTCATATAGTAAATCAAACTTACTAATATGCTTTTCCCATTTGTTTGACAACGTCGAACGTCGTACTTTCACCAGGTCTCCAAGCTCAAACCTTTTCAATCTATGACTTCTGTCATATTTGGTTCGTCGATAAATGCTTTGCTTCATCAAGTTCTTATGAACTTCTTTGCGTATCTCTTCCACATTTAAATCTGCTTCTTTTTGTTCAATGTATTGATCGAATGAAAATGAAATTGATCTTCCATACAGCACTTCGCAAGGTGTATATCCTGTGCTGTCATGTCTAGTGTTATTATATAACACTTCAATTGCTGGCAGCTTCGTTGCCCAGCTAGCATGGTTGTCATGACAATAAGTCCTGAACATCCTGCCCAGTTCCTTATTTACCCTTTCGGTTGTGTTAGGCCGAGGGTTTCTCACAGTTGTATAGACAGTATTTACACCTATCTCTTTCAACTTTTCTTTCCATATCCGACTTATGAACTGTCTTCCATTGTCGGTCATAACAGCTTTCGGTTTGACTATTTCTGCAAATCGCAACATTTTCGCTATGCATCCTTGTGCTGTCGCTCGCCTAAGAGGATAAAGCTTCACAAATTTGCTGAACGCATCCTGAATCACGAGTATATGCTGATATCCAAATACTCCAGACGGTAGCGGCCCATACAAATCTGCCATCACTAAATCCCCAAGGTTTCTCGTGACAATAGATTGACAAGGTCCAACATATTTAA
The DNA here is from genome assembly GCA_948473455.1 of Teleiodes luculella. Lineage (NCBI taxonomy): Eukaryota > Metazoa > Arthropoda > Insecta > Lepidoptera > Gelechiidae > Teleiodes > Teleiodes luculella. The sequence goes on along the minus strand of OX419593.1, from coordinate 1,998,464 downwards.
AATTGTTGCTTTTCGCGAGCTGACACACATGACATTTTCCCACCTCAGCTTTCACTATTCTTGATAAATTTGGCCAATGAAATCGAGTTCTTAGGTATTTGATAATTTTGTAAGCACCTTGATGTCCCATCTCCTCATGCACTTGCTGTATTATATCAGCCCTCAATATTTCCGGTAATACAATTACCTCTCTTTCTCCAAACCTTAGTTTGAGAATTTCCCCTTTGATGAAATATCGCATCTCGTCAGAGTCTTTTCTTGTTGGATCTTCCAACACATCCTTTATGCTTTTACAAAATTGATCCTCATCTTGCAGCTTCCCCAACTGCTTCAACTTTTCGCTAAGCTCCGGATTTAACTCCGTGCTCATATAAGCGATTTCTGGGCATCTCAATTTCTCCTCTTGTACAAACTCACTGTTTGGCAAATATCGTGAAAGTACATCTGCTGCGGTGTTCAAACGTCCAGCGACATGCTCAATTGTATAGTCGAATTGTTCCAAGAACAAAATCCAGCGTGTTACTCGACTGTTATACAGTTTCATATTTTGAATGAATAGGAGAGCTTTGTGGTCGGTAAGTATATGAAACTTCGCACCTCGAAGATAAGTCTCAAACTTCTTGATAGTACTGATAATTGCGTAAAATTCCTGTTCTGTGGTTGTCCAGTTTAATTCTGCGCCTTTCAGAGACTTGCTGTGAAATCCGAGAATCTTTGGATTTCCTTCCTTGTCTTTCTGATACAACACACCTGCTAATCCTATTCCCGAACAATCCGTCTGGACATAATAGGGCTCGGAAAAGTCAGGGTGATGTAACATGATTGTTTGTATGAATCTTTCTTTGAGATTCTCAAAGGCGCCTTGTTCCTTTTCTGTCCATTCCCATTTTCGTCCTTTCTTTAAGACGTCACATAGTGCCATTATATTTCGGTTATAATCGGGAATGAATCTTCTGTAGAAGTTGCATAAGCCAAGGAAGGCACGAACTTGCTTAACCTTTTTAGGAACAGGAAATTCGCGTATCGAACGTATCTTTTCAGAATCAGTCCTTATCCCCTCAGTGGAAATAATAAAACCCAACATCTTTACCTCCTTGCATATGAATTCACATTTCTGCAAATTGCATGTAAGTCCAGCCATCATCAATTTCTGCAAGACTGTTTCAATATGCTCCAGATGTGTGTCTAAGGACCCTGTCGTTATAACAGCTAAGTCGTCAAGATAATTGACGCAAAACTCTCTAACATCGGGCCCCAATATCACATCCATCGCACGTGAAAAGCTTCCCACAGATGTTTTCAAGCCCATAGGTAAGACATTGTACACATAGCTTTTCCCATCAAACGTAAAGCCAGTATACTGTTTTCCATGTTCGTCAATTGGTATTTGGAAATATGCATTATTCAAATCGATTGTGGTAATGAACTTCGCTCCGTGAAACGAATTCAATACATCCAATTGCATTGGCGGTTTTTCTGTTTCCGCAACCATATGAAGGTTGATTCCTCGAGCATCCAGCAAAACTCGTACAGAGCCATCCTTCTTCATGGTAAAGGTTAATGGACTGCTGTAAGGCGTTGATCGCCTTGAGATGATCCCCATTTCCTCCATCTCTTTCAATTTTTCAGCTACCTTAGCTTTGTATGCATAGGGTACTGGATACGATTGTTTAACAATAGGTGCATCGTTCTTCATAATAATTTTATGTTCATAGCAATTCGCTCTGCCCAACTTAGTTGAAAACAAGGAGCCGTACTTGTCCAACAGGGCTTTGAGTCTCTCCATTCCTTCCGTGTCCAACTCCATCCCAATCTGGATTTTTGAATGATCAAAATCAACATTTAAATTACAAATCAAGTAATCAACTTTGTTATTTTCAATCAAACTTTTATAATTTTTAAATGGAATAAAAATTGGTTCTGCGCCAAAGTTAATATACATCCCAACAACTGTATCCAACTGGATTCGGACTCGATACTGGCACATGAAGTCAAAGCCCAAAATCATCGGCCTCGTCAAACCCGGCACTATCAGAAATGAAATTTCCTTGGCAATTTCTTTTGTCAATTGAACTTTTAGAATTACTTGAGCGTTCACTTTAGATGAACGAGGCCCCACAGCCCCCTTTATTTGGAACCCTTTGACAGGTATTAACGGAATGCGTACGTTAAGTGCTTCCAATTCTTTATAAAAGTTCTCTGATATGCATGTAATTTCTGAGCCGGTGTCCAACAAAGCTAAGACTCTGAGCCCTTCACATCCTACCAAAATATCGGGTCTCAATCCTTCCACCAGTTCCTTATTCCTCTGATCATCCTGAAAGACAGTATTTGTTGATCCATAACAAACTGTTTTTTCAGCTGAAAGCAACTCAAAACGGGTTTTGATTAACCCGGATAGTAACTCTTTACTATCTTTATATCCAAGTCCAGCTAAACTTGTTTGACCATTAGCCTGAATAGGCTTTAATATCCCTTGCATGGTTTTTCCCAAGGGTAGACCTGCTTTCCACCCTTGTTTCTTCATGATTTTATAGCCAATTGAAAATGAGTTCAAGTCCGACAGCATATCCGACAGCCCCCCATCGCTTATTGTACTCGCCACTTGTACTGGGGCTACACAAGCAGCTGGACCTAGTTTAAATTCGGAATGTCCTGAGCGCTCTCCTGGTCGATCGCAGCTAGGGTGGCTACGGCGGCCGGCCCCTCCGTGTTCGCCTTGCTCCGATCTTGCAGTGTCGCCTGTGGTCGCATCCAAGATGTAAATTTCGGTCTCTGCATGTGATGTGGTACTGCGCCCAGTGCCTTCTTCGGTGGAAATGCTATCTTCGATGATTCGTCTTCAGATTGATTTATCATGTCCAAATTTTTCAAAAATTCGGTCGCCGCAAGTATTGTTTCTTGTCTGGCGATGGTCCACATTTGCTGTACATTACGTGGGTAATGCATCATTATGTCCTCAACGAGTTGTCTCTCAGGAATCTTAAAGGTCAAAAGATTCACTTGGCCTGCCAAAGCCAAGAAGTGGCCCAACATAGTTGGGTGCTTCTTTTTATCCCATTTATTGCTCACAATCTCTCTTCGGATTCGATTTTGTTCCACCTCTCCCCAATAGGTGCTGAGGAAATCTGCTTTAAAGTCTTGGAAATTATTCCATCGACTTTTGTAGATTCTCGCCCAGTCCTTGGCCTCCCCCTCTAGGCATTCAAGAACTATCTCCAAGTCCTCTCCTTGGGTAGGCATCTTTTTAAGATAGACAATCATGTCTTCTATGAATGAGACCGGGTGTTTGGTCTTTCCATTTTTGTCCTTCATATTTAAGCCAGTAAACTTTGGTTTCGTGGAGTTAAGGTTTGTAATATTATACATAATCCTTCTGGTATCTCCAAATGGTGATGAACTTCCACTGCCATTTTCATGTTCCTTCTGAACTTGCACTTCCAAATCTTTTTGCGCTTTATTAGCCTTTTTGAGATCGCTCCGAAGTTCAGTTATTTTACTTGCAAGCTCTGCGTTAGCTTGTTTAAATAACTTGTACAACAGTCGAAACTCTTTGCTATTTTTCTCGACCTCTTCGGGCCTTTCTTTGGAATGCTCATTGTCTTTCGCCTCTCTGGCTTTTGCATGTCCATTTGTCTCTTTAGGCCTTCGTGTCTTTGCCTTCTTTCTCGGTGGTTCCAACACCTCAACTTCATCCTCCACATCAGTGTTCATGTCCATCCTTTCTTCTTCCATCTTGCCCTACCTAAACTAACCTAATAATAAAAAATATGAAATAGAAAATTGAAAATTGAAAAATTAAAACGTACAAAAAAAAACAAAGTTAAAAAATAAAAAACGAAACCTAACAACTAAAGCGTCCTATCACTATTATCGTCCGTTTTCGATCGTATCCGTCACTTTCACTAATTCGTCCGTATCCGCACCGCCGTAATTTCTCTCCGTGTTACCGCCGCAACCGCTCCTACGCTTCCGTGTTGAATTTACTCCGCTTAATCACCGCCGGTCCGTCAGTTTACTCATTCAATGAGCTCCAGCTATCTGCAACAAAAGAAACCCTATCGTTAGTCTCTTTTTATCAGATAACCTAAAATTCAGTCTTCAACGTATTACCTTCTATGTTAAGTTAGATGGTAATACCTCCAAAACTAAAAGTGTTAAGGTTGAGTAAATATTCACACTAATAATTATCTTTCCATTTCACAAGCAACAAATTGTGGCTTTCGCCACGTTACAATTATAACCCCGATCTCCAAGACAGTGCATACAATAATGAAACGCATGAATCTACGAAACTCAATTCAGCTATCACGACAATCTTGGCTTGAGGGCACCCCACGAAACTTCGTCTTATAGTAAGCAGCTCTGGTACCTCTATAAACCCTAGGTAAAGTCCGGGTGCCGTCTATGTCTGTAACCCAAACATCTCCTGGAGTTTAACACTGTTACAGCATATCTACTGAAATCCTTTTAACTGTAGAAGATTTCAACTTCTAGCTCGTAAAAGATTTAAAAGCCAAAACGAAGTGGACATTCTTTACCGTTCTCAACACAAAACGCTACACCATTGCTGCTCATATCCTGGTCACGGCACCAAATTGTAACTGCACCTTACTCGTCTTAAAAATATAAATAAAATCCCTTTGCAGGGATTTTTCACTATTTACATTTTATCTAATTTGATTGGCCATGATCATCTAGCGGGGTATCCATTCCGCGTTGTGCGAGTATCCTTTGTTCTTTTAGATAAATCAGTGTGAATATTTTTGTTGCTTTGGAATCTAACTACGAAATAAAAACAAATGTGCGTGAACAAAAGTCATGTATTTCCTAGCTATCTTCCCACCCCATGCTCGTTATTTGGAGTGTTGAAGATCGTCAAACCAAACTTTCTTCTTTGAAGATCGTCAAACCAAACTTTCTTCGTATTAGCTCCGCAATCCTGAAAAGGTCAGCAAAAGTTAATTTCATCGTGGGGAAATCCCCTATTATAACAGCGGGATAAGTTCTGTATTTCACACCCGAACATTACGATCCTGAGAAGGACAGACAACGTCAGTTGTAAAATATATGAAAGTTTATATAATGGTATATGGAACCTATATCCCTAAAAGGATAACATTCAACGAACATACAACAATCTCCGGTTGGCTAATATTATGCTATTGCTCGGTTGGCCTACAACAACCGACAATTAGCATTTCGTTCTGCGTCCACGAGATTTCGCTTTCCTCGACCTTAGGCCTCTCTAAATTGAGTGAAAGAAAAGGGCAGGCCGTAGCCCGCCCTTACGAAGATCTCTATCCCATAGGACAATGCCATCTGATCTCCCGGTGCGACCGTAGTCGATTGGTGCGGAGTGTGAGTCCGATTGTTGCAGGACTTGCATGATGTAATCAAAGCCTGTTCGTTGCGACCGTAGTCGACAAGCTAACCCACCGAAGCAGGCGCTTGTAATGGTAGTGAACCATAGATGCAGGACTAACATAGCGGACTAATGCCTGACGTTCGAGTTGACCGAAGTCGACGAGCTAACCCACCTAAGCAGGCACTCGTATATGGCGGGGAACACCATTGTCTCAGGACTTATAACTGACGCGAAGTCAATGCCTGGTGTATATGACCGAAGTCGACAAACTAACCCACCGAAGCGGGCGCTTGTAATGGCGGAAAACCATGATATGAGGATAATACGAATAGACCTAAGTCAAATCCATATGTTATGTTGCAGGCTCAAGACCGAAGTCGAGCCTGTTTGTGGAAGCTAAGACATCGTCCGCGACACGGAGACTATCCCATATCTAGGACAAGCGACTACCACCTGTCACCTGGACAAGTGATTCCTCATCTACCAGACTAGGACTCGTTCTCGTCGCTAGGGACAAGTGACGGCCAACTTGTCCTCAGAACGAGCAGAGCTCCCCACAGCCACACACCAGGCGCAGCGATTGAACAGGCCTAGACCGAGGTCCCAGCCACGAACAATCCAGGGGACTTCACATTTCTGTGCTGGAACACCCCATCTCAGTTTACACTGAAAATCACTAATCACAGAACGAAGTTCTACGATCAGCCCTCGAGGAATTACTTATCGCGTAGATAATAGAGACCTCGGTGTCTTATCACTTTATAGACCAGTAGTCTTCGCCAATCAAAGACCAGCCCCAGGAACGCTATTCATCACGAGGACAAACCACATTCCCTATCTGTGTCACCACAGTGTTTGAGGAATTGCTTCCTCCATAGAAGCCACGCCACAAACCCATAAGAAGTTCAATATCGTGCAGAAATATTATTATGAATATATGTTCTAAGTTCCGAAGGTGCTCTCTTCACCTTTTATAATAGAACTTTATCTTTATAGTGGTTCTAACACCGTGTTGTTAGCCACTCTCTATCCACGCGGGATTTATAACTCAAATCATGTGTTTCTAAGTTTCTTCAGCATGCGCCCGGCAAGCTTCCAATCCTTACAACCACAATCTCTAGACGTTATTAGTAAATATCAATCAGAGATACCGTGATATCAAAGATAGATATTTACTTTCACTTGTGCCCAAGCTACACAAGTCATAGAACAATATTCATACCATATGACGCTCAGATATAGCGATGCTCTATGTCTCTCCTTAGAAGTTGCTACCCAACCAATGGAGGTTGTTCGTTGGTCACCCTCAACCGTCCCCGCCTCAGTGGTACGGATCAAGAAATTGAGGCTTTCCAACAACTCGAAGAAATAACCACATCTTCAAACGTCAGACATGGGTGAGTCGGTTAGACTCGCTATATAATCCAATATGGTACCGGTGAACTGAGATTCTTAATGTGGCTCGGGCTTAGCTCACATGTATTCGAGGTTCCCATCGGAACTTAATCACATGGCAGAGGTCTGGCTATGTGTCTAACGACATAGAACACGACTCTTAGACTTGCGCTAACAGCGGATAATGAATCTCAATAGACCCTGTTCCCGTGTCAACCTATCAGGCATCATCCACGTTCAACATCCAAATTAAATTACATAACCCAGAAAATAGAGTCGTGTATGTGGTATTCTCGGATCTGTCATTCAAGAGGTTTCGGAACTCGACCTTTCCATCCAACTAACTCAGACAAGCACTTCGCTCAATACAGCGGAGCTGTATTGACGGGGGAGTGAAAAAGTGCCTGTGACAGGAAATATAGCAAATTTACTACATTTCCACATAGATGGTAACTATGTTTTTCGATCCACCACAATTCATGCTTTTTGAGAATAAATAGTTTTACTATTACTCAACACATAATATCGGGCCGACGGTCCATCTACCCGTCGGTCCTCCTCGCCCATACATATATTTTTGTCACGAAACGAAGGTACGCGGAAAATGGTGAAATCAGATGAAATCGCTCAAACTCATAATATAGATAGTGTCCCTTATCACAATTACAACGCACCAATTGTAACTGTGCTATCTCTTCTAGTTTAGAAGTTATTAAGGTTTCGGCTGATTTCAATACAGGAACGTATAACAGCTGCTGGCAGATTCACCTGTTTGCAATACAGGAACGTATAAAGTAAAAAGTAAATTTTACATATGGCAAAAACCATTATTATAGATAGTGTTCCCCATCACAATTCCAACGCAGCAATCAGAATCGTGCTATCTATTTTAGTTTTGAAGTTATTAAGAAATCGGCTGATTTCATTACAGGAACGTATAACAGCTGCTGGCAGATTCGTCCGTTTGCAATACAGGAACGTATAAAGTGAAAAGGTAAATTTCCAAAAGGTTTTCTATTTCTTATATTGAACTTGTCTCGCCCATAACAAGTTCTTATAAGTTATTTGCAACATTCTTTAGCGTATTGTACTTTAATTTTCCCTTTTTTAGGATTTTTAGAAAAATTTTATTATTACGCTTTTTGCATCAAGGGAAAGACCTTCCAAATATTTCATTGTCTTTTTAGGCTAGGGCCGGGTCGGTACAACCTTTCCAAGAATAACTGACGCCTTTCTCCATTTAAATTCTTTCAGTATTAATTGATTATACCGGATCATATTTATCATCAGAATTCGTGTACAAAATGAATCAATTTATTTTATATTGATTGGTAAAATTTCAAAGGAAAATTAAAATTCGATTTCAAACGAGGTCTCTTTTAAAAGCTTTTTACACGCTTGCGACAGGCAAAAAAGGAGGAATATAATACTTATTTTAAAAACAAAATTTCATAGGTACATACACGGTAATTGCACCATTTTACATATTACTTACGAACAATCAATAACAACGATCATTCTACAGATATGACATCATTTATTATAATATTCCTAGACCTAGACCTATTTTCTCGCGGTAAAAGGGTAAACCAAATTATGAGGCGTGTATCGGATTGATGAAATTTTTAATTGGAGCTATTAAGACTGAGTCAGTTCTTTAATCCAAGATCCACTTGGGGTCCTTGGGCGTAGTAAGTAAGCTCTTTAATCCCTGATAATCTGTGTCAGGTCGCTTTTTTCAGTCTGTCGCAGGCTGAAGATTTTAATTTTCCATTTTTCTGTGCCCCTTTTGAAGCTTTGACGGCTTTGGTAGGTTAATTACAGTAATTATTTTCAAGCGTGAATAGGGTCTGAAGTTGGTCACATTGTGATACGAGTATTACATAGGTACTAGCTTTCCACCCCTCGATTTCGCCCACGCTAACAGTTTTTCCCGTGGGAATGATGGTTTTTCCCGCGGTAAAAGGTAGCCTATGTGTTATTCTGATGTACAAGCTATAGTTTTTGCGTGAAAGACTAACAAACATCCATTCATACATACATTAATCGATCCTCATAACATTTCGGTTTTATAATATTAGTAGGAATATGATACCTATGTTACGTAATATAGAAAAACACCATTGGATAAGTATCGCTCAAAGAAAAGGTGATCTGGTGAGGGTCGCAAGAAGCCGCTGGATGCGGGCCAAGCAGGACCGTTAGTCGTGGAGTTCTTTGGGGGAGACCTTTGTCCAGCAGTGGACGTCTACAGGCTGAAATGATGATGATGTTGTTGTCCATTCAAAAAATCGCAAAACCTAAACTAGTTAAGAATATTTCTACTGCAAAACCTTAAAGGTGCTAAAATACGTCACACTTAATTGGTAGGAAACCTTCGAAGAGTATTTCCACTTTTCCTCAAGATATTTTACGATGCGATGTCTATTATCTGTCCTTATCTTGTTAAGGAAGGGGAAAACGAAGTCTCTCCAATTCTAAACAAAAATATTTTATCTGTCGCGTCTATATTGCTCCGTATTTAAAAACTGGTTTAAACACATTTTTTGGTTTGGAAAAGTTATGCTTGCTACTGTTATTTTATTTTACGAGTGTAGGTGAAAAGGAAGCCTTGGACGTCTCTTCAATTTTATCTGTCGCGTCCATATTGGTTCGTATTTAAAAACTGGTTTATACCTACATATTTTTTTGGTTTGGAAAGGTTTAGCCTGTTCCAGTTATTTTATCTCACAAGTGCAGGCGAAAAGGATGTCTTTGACGTCTCTCCAATTCTAAACAAAAATATTTTATTTGTGGTCCGTATTTCAAACTGGTTCATACATATTTTTTGGTTTGGAAAAGTTTAGCCTGTTCCAGTTATTTTATTTCACTACGAGTGCAGGCGAGCCATACTTGTGTGTGTCCTGTGTGTGCACATTGTGTTTGTGTGCGTAGCGCTCAGTTTAGTAGTACCTGTGGTAGTACGCACACAAGGGCACATGTCTATACACACACATCGACAAGTAAGGCGAGCCTGTACTCGTGAGATAATTAACTGTATCACATTTTCTTCTGTATTTTAGAAGCTTCATTACTAATTACATTTATATCGGACATTAAATCTTAGCCTCTAAGTAAGAAACTGAACACCCAAAATCGCTCACGTGGTTTGTAATTTGATGGTATAATAAATCTTCATCAGTGGTTACTACCCATAACACGCCCCTCCCATATCGCCATAAACCTGTTCAATGGGAAAAAAAAAAATGAATGAATGAATGGGAATGGGTTCAATTTATCAACAATTAGGGCTCATGCAAACTAGAGGGATTTTTTGAGTTTGTTAGTCAACCCTTACAAGACCACTTTTCTTGTCATCCTTTTTTTACAAGTATGTTATAAGTAACTACTACGGTAGTAATGCAAGCAATTCACAAAACAAGCATACAAAGACAGATATGAGTTCGTCCAGAAAAACAACCTGTGTTTTAATTGCTTAACTCCAAATCACTCAGCAATAAGATGTCTAAGAAATTAGACATGCTGAATTTGCCAAAAGAACATCATTATCTACTACATCCAGATAAAAAATAAGCTGTAAAGAAGGAAGGACAGACAGGCTCAGAAGAAAACATCACATTTTTCTAACGGAGATGTACCATTTTCTTCCTTGAATGGTAGAGCTACCTTATATCTTCCGGTTTCACCTTTAGTTGTAGTTTCTTGATATATTTTTCTATTACTTGGTTTTTTATCTATTACTTTTTTTGTTCGATGTGGCACTAGATATATTCTTTGTGTCGAGTTATCAAACTATTTTTAATACACGCTTTATATTAGCTTCACTTGTAAGTAACTATGTATGTAAGAAAATCTTGGAATCTTAATTTGACCCACTTCCCGGTCTTCGATTAGGATGAAATTTTGCACACGCTCTGAGTTCTGATGACAATACATGACCAGCTAAGAAACGTCATTACAAATCCAATATGGCGGCCTCCCCATTATTGTATCTAAAAAAATCTTGGAATCTTAATTTGACCCACTTCCCGGTCTTCGATTAGAATGAAACTTTGCACACGATCTGAGTTATGATGACAATACATGACTAGCTAAGAAACATCATTCATTACAAATCCAATATTATGGCGGCCTCCCCATTATTGTATCTAAAAAAATCTTGGAATCTTAATTTGACCCACTTCCCGGTCTTCAATTAGGATGAAATTTTGCACACGCTCTAAGTTATGATGACAATACATGACTAGCTAAGAAACGTCATTACAAATCCAATATGGCGGCCTTCCCATTATTGTATCTAAAAAAATCTTGGAATCTTAATTTGACCCACTTCCCGGTCTTCGATTAGGATGAAATTTTGCACACGCTCTGAGTTCTGATGACAATACATGACTAGCTAAGAAACGTCATTACAAATCTAATATGGCGGCCTCCCTAAGATGGCGAAATGGCTGTTTGAAATCCACCCCCATGATATGGGTATCAAATGAAAGGGTTTGCTGTCAGGAATACGAAAAAAAAAGTAACGTGATTTAAATCCAATATGGCGGACGTCCAAGGTGGCGGACAGGAAGCGTGTTTTTTAGTTTTTTAAACTATGTATTTTTTTGAAGTGCCAAGTCCTTTCATTTGATATGTAACACGATATACTTGGTTGGGCTTAGTACACACGGTTACTTATCCGGTTTTGTGTCAGGGATTATACTTTCCGTTATTTCGGCTGGTGATGAAGAATGGAACCCTCTCCACGAGAATGTAAGACGTTCTTCGTCACAGAAAATAAGCCTGCAGCCATTTACCCAACTATTGGTACAGAAGCCAGCACATGCGGTTGGACACTAGCACTACGAAATTCACCCCTACCGCTACGTAATATTATATTATTAACATAATTAGCTTTCACAGCGAAAAAAAACGGTTCAAAAATCTTTTTCAATTAAGCCCCTGTAAAAGGAGTTGCATCTTAATTGGCGCAATAATTAGTTACACAGACGAACGTTTCTGCCCATCCTTCCCTTCATTCCCTTCCCTACAGCCTTCAATCATGAAAATATTTAAACTTTGGTTGGCGGCATGTGGATTTGTTCTTCTTTTTGCATTTTGGCCTTGACTAGTTTTTGAATAACTATTAATGCTACATAGAATTATCTAAATTAAGGAATTGTTTCTTCATGTTGGGAATGTTGAAACTTTCGATATTGTTTTTACAGTTGGTTTCATGCGCCCTCTCTTAAAATACAATCTCTATTCTCTTTGTTACCACTGACTATCTTTACGTGGATAACTATAATTGGCTATTCAATTAGTAAGTGGTATTGTATAATTTTCTTTATGTAAACTGCTGTTGTTATCTTAAATACAATAAAATAAAATAAAAATAAAGAATCCCCTGGGTAACCTTTTGTCGGTTTTATCACCGCCTGTGTGCGTGAGCCATTATGTCATGGTGATACAGGGTGCATGACGTTGCAAATATTCATAAATTTGTTTTTGGGTCGTAATTGTGTGAAGTCATCTCACCCTTCATTTGATATTAAAGGATCATGCCCATTGATGGTACCAAAAGTCTCATGCATCACTATGAAGTAGAAATAAAAATTTGTTTATAATTTTTATCGTTAGCCTTAAGGGAATGATTTTACTTTTCTTATTTTTCTTACTTTATTTTTGCTCTCTTTTTATTTAATTTTACTTTTCTTTTTTTTGTTCTTTTCCCTTTTTATTTTTTTAAGTACAAAATAATAATAATTATAACACTACACACAGGCAAACAAAATAAAAAAATTGAAAAAAAAAATTATGGTAATGGTAAATGCGGGCTGATTTCCGCAACTTGACGTCTATAATGCGCCTTTTTTGCGTATGGGTGGGGTACTACTACTCTATCTAAGTATGTGAGATGTACCCAATTATTTATTTATTACTGAACTATCTTACACAATTTAAAATATAGTTCGCCTCTTACAATTAGTTCAGTATTTATTTACCTACAAAGTACCCAAATGTTACATAACATGCTTAGCTCTTTACTTTGAGAATATACTAGAGTACATTTATAACGCTCCGTAATTTCAAAGCCTTTCGTGAAATTACTAAGACGTGAGCAAATGTCTTAGAGAAGGAGTGTCGTGGGTTACCTACCTTAATTTCGAAGATTTTAATACTGAATATTATTAAATTGAAGACAAATGGCTTCTTTACTTCACCAAAATTTATAACTTAGTTTTACAATTTAGATTTTACTTAAAATATTTTTTAATAACTTATTTATGTCAGCAGTATGATTAACCACAGAAACGGATTACTAAAATGTATGTCAGACATGTTGTGATCCACGTACGTTTTACGAATCATCACAATATCACAACAGTTTTACCCAACCTTTGGTAAATATAATTAAATTCGTCAAAATATTGACAAAAGATGGTTATTTATTTGATCACACATTGTCATGTATATACATATCTTCTTAACCCGAAGAGTTCAACTTAAACCAAGAGTAGGTACAGCGGGGTACTTCAGGCTTCCGTGGTGGTTTTGCTTGCATTCGCCCTCTAAAATTACATGGTTCAATAGATACAATACGGATTACGAGATGAAAAAATAAAATATTAAGTTGGAGAGAGGAATAATTTTAAATAACAGACAAGTAAGGCTGGGGAAGTAGGGCATAAATCGTTAGACTTTGAGATATTTTTTTTATCGGAATATTAAAAAATCTGACCTCAATCTAGGCGATGAGAGAAAAAAAGACTAAAGAATTGGAAATTGAGAAATTATCATGCTTAAATATTTTGTAATACAATAGTTGCAAATTATGAGAACCATTTTCGAATAATTCAAATTCGAAAATGTTTCTCTACCATCTAAATGGTTATTTTAATTCTCAATTAAATCGAGCACTTACTGTAAAGTTCAGATTAGCAGAAATTTCAGCTACGCACTGCTTCTACTTTAGATTTATTTATTTGTGGTAATATAGGTAACGATACACCGAAACGCAAATACGGTTTTCAGTTCGCATATTATACTTTATTCACTTTAATCAATGATTAGTCGACCAAACCAAATTATAATAATTATGATAACAACCACAAATATCAATAAAAACATAATTATAGTACTTAAAATATTATGTTTCAGAGCTTTTCACAAATATGTGAAGCAAGAGACCATCTAGATCTGAGTGTCAAGTCAATCAATTAAGGTCGCATAGTACGGTAGAGAGCAGGTTAAGTAGAATAGAAAACGCTCCTCGTGATTCAGTCCCTTATTCAACGTTTTTTTTTAAAAAGGGTACAAAGTCCAAAGTGAACACCTTGATTTGCTCTTGATTGTACTCTGAGAGAGTCGTTGGTAAGTTTGTTCTTAAGTGAGGTGGTCCTGGAGACCTGTAATACAGGCTTGCCTAGCTCCCCTAACATGTTTAATTTTTGATTAATTGTTATGTTAATATAGTTAAGTACCTTTTACCATGTTAAGAGGAGAAATAAAGATTTATTACTATATTATTATTAAGTTATTATTTCTTTTGATGTGATGCGTCGAACAAACATACTCGAAGTAAATAAAAATCTTTTATTGATTTCGAGTTGAGCAACCTCCTTAGCAACTACTCAACAGACGATTATTTCTCCAACTACCCTCTTTAATGACGTAATGTTCTACATTGCCTATATTTTTCAGTCGACAACAAAAAATACCGTATGTGTACAACCAGACAAATAACGTCTATTCATCATTTCTTATTATTTGTCATTGCTGGCGATACTAATAAATTTTCCTATTACGTAGAGGAGCTTACCGTCCCCGTGGGGTGGTGGGAGGGGATTATACTCGTTGACTCAAAGAACTGATCGTGACTCGTATGTTTAGTAGGGGATCCATTAAGCACACAACCGTATTACAGGGTCTTGACTTCTGTTAAACCTACGTACGAGGAGGAGTCCTTGTGAAATCATAGAGGTAGAATTTTTCCCTTTGCGCGAATAATGTCCAAAATACAAAATGTCCAACGAAGAATTTTGTCCAACACGAATTTTGTCAAACACTAATTTTGTCCACTTTGCTTGTAGAAATGTCAACTGCTTGGTTTGGGTGCTTTTGCATAATTTGAAACAAATTTTCTGCATAAAAATTAAAGCAAATAAGAAACATAACGTCATATAACATTATTTTGAAAACGAACCAAAGGGACCATTTTTGTTCGATTTTTACTTTGACTTGCAACACATGTTTAATTTTGCTTTCATCATTCGCCGAAAAGTATCGTCGAAATAACTCTACTAGTATAGCAAATAATTTAAAATAATTAATTTGAAACGGTACGTTGATTTTAGATCATCAAGGAAAGCAGTCTTCATTAGGCGGACTTGACAGAATCACAAAGGAAACGCTGTTAAGTGGTGCCAGTTACGAGGAAGTCCTTTTTTGAATTAACTTTAAAATCGTGCTATTCTATTTAATTATATGTCATTTGTTTTTTCCACAACAGTCTGAATTCTCGTGCTTGACAGGAGGGATATGTTACAGTTTTGTTGGTTAAATAAAAAAAATTGCCAATACCTACAAATAAAACGAATTTTATTATTTCAAAACTGCTCCGCACTCAACCAATTTGTGCGAGATTATAAATGTACAGAAGCCAGAACATGCGGCTGAACACTCGCACTACGAAATTCGCCCCTACCGCTACGCAATACGGGCGCTCTCAAGGTCAACATGTCCAACCGCATGTGCTGGCTACTGTACATAACCCTCCGTCAATGGACAGTACCGTTCACCAGTGTCACCAATTACAACTGCGAACCCCAACTAGCCCAAAAAGCGTGGAGTTTATAGCAACAACTCTCGATAAAAGGAAAGGCTTTATCAAAGGGCTTTATTAGTGAGTAATTATGACTGCCCTCAGTTTGGTTAGGATATTGCAGGCTGAATCACCTGATTATCCAAAATGAAAAATAATTCCATGCTTCGGAAAGCACGTAAAGCCGTTGGTCATGGCTACTATCCAGTAGTCGTTATACGAGCCATGTCAGCAGTTTTAGTCGGTTAAATAAATTCTGAAACTAGGGTTTGTAAGGGAGGTTAACCTCGAAACCTATACGATTAATATAAATATTATATTATATGACTTTTTGTTTTTTATGTACATAGTTTTAGATCTAACAGACTATTGATTGATAATAAACATTAATTAAATATATGAGATAACATTATAATGTAGTAATGCTATGTATACATAGCTATAACTACCTATAACTATGGTTGTGGTTTGAAATATTCCACAGATTGCTTTCATCGGAGATATGTCGTAGGCGTCGTCGTAGCAAACCGCGTAGGCGGGTCTACGGATGCGCTACGCAGCTACGGTCCGTAGCATATTGTATGTAGGCTTTTTTTTTTTTTTTTTTGAATTGGCCTATGCTTGTGTCGAAGAGGTACGACAAATCAAGCTTCACCGGACTGGAATTTGTATGTAGGCGGCTGAATGTGATAGGTTAAAAAGTGCATTATAATTTTTTATGATCCTGTTGTGTTACACTTTGTGTTTTTTACCACCAGTTCAGTTCACCAGTTTACGTAAGTATACATTTTATTAATACGAAAGTAAGTAGGTAGGTGTAGAGTAAGTGTAGAGTAGGTGTACATTTTTATTTGTTCCACCTGCATGTTAAATAATTGAAAGGATTTTACAGATTTTTAATAGATATGGTGGTGTAATTATAAAGCACAGCAAATAGAAAAAATGCATAAGTTTACAAAAAATTACTTTGACCATATAATAACCCTCGCGTGATTACACACGTGACGTCACATTTTTTCACGGCACTACGGCTTGTCCTTGCACCTGCGTTGCGTATGGTTTAGCAGACGGGGTTCTGTTTTTTTGTTTTAGATGTATGGGACCCTATTAACAGGTCTATGGATATTTTATTACTTGTGGCGTTTGGCAAGAAAGAGTTGCGTTGGTCCAAAGTATTACACTGTAATATACTATATAATAAAATTGTAGAGGTTGAAAATCTATACACAAAAAAAAGCTAAAATCCGAGTCAGACGAATGCAAGAAGTAATACAGAACATATCCACATTTTTTTTGTTTGTTTCTCTGTTTACCTGTTTGTACGGGCTAAATTTCAAAACTGTAGGACCGATTTGAATGATATTTTATATGGTGGTACCTTATATGCCCGGTCAACACCTTAGATAGTTTTTACTGCGGGAAATTTGCCCATTCCTACGGGAAACAGCTCGGAAAAGTCAGAAAACAACGACGTAACCACGGGCTGACAGCCAATGATTTAAAAATAATGTATACTTATTACTTATTATTGTTCTAGAGCACTTTTGGTCGAAAATGAACCGGACTATATTTGGAATTTATAAAAATTTATAAAAATAAATAACTTTCTGGTCCTAAATGATTCGGGAGCGGTAGGTATAATATTCGTACATTTTCTTATCAACTTTCGCATTATCTCATACACATTATCCTGAAGTAGGTAAGTATCATGCGAAATGCGAATCGAGCAGGAATCGTGTGAAGATTTCCAAAGTCGGCCAAAAGTAGGCCGAACAAATCAAGAAGGCTCGTGACTCGGGTTATTTCTATATCATTTCCAGTGTTTGTAAACTCATATTAGGCTGGTTTTTAATTAGCCGTGAGATAGATTTAATGACGGTGATTTATTCGGTACCTACATTTAGAATATTAATATTCTATTTATAAAAATACATTTTTATTTATTATGTGGTCTCAAAACAGTCGGTGGTATAGTAGCTGTCGCTGGTGCTTAGCATTCGGAAGAAGCGCGTTCAAGCCCAGACAAGTACTAATATTTTTGATTGACGTAGATATTGTGTGTCAAGTCAATCAAACCTCACTGGATCTACAAGATCGATCAAGACAAGTTCAATTTGATCATGATAGGCCCAAGTCCTTTGATAGACTGATTATAATAATCCTATCGTTACAAGTTTCTGAAAGAGATACATTGAAGCTCCGCAAAACTTAGATCTAGAATATTCTAGACATTCTAAGCTCGTGTTTGAGCGTGCGATTATTCATGTCAAAACGTCTCAAGTGATTGCTGCGGTGTCTAGACCCTGAGATTTGAATAACGATAGTGAAGCGCGCAGATTTCCCTACGTCTTTGATCTAGTCTAGACCAAGACGTTTCATGTCATTTAGATGTTTACAAATAGTTTGACTGAGGTAGTAATTTAATTTAACTTTGGTCACTTATGGAGTAAATTGAGCAGTCATGAAGCTGAAATTTACAAATACAATTCGGTGTTCATAACTTAGTAAGTTATGATCAAAATATAAGGTTGTAGAGTTGACACTAAATTGCTACGTAATAAACATTTATAAATAGAATATAATATGTGGGACATATCACACACGGCCATCTGACCCCAAACTAGGCAGAGCCTGTACTATGGGTGTCAGACAGCTGATATACAAACATATATGAATATACAACATCCAGACACAAGGCAAACACAAATGCTCATCACACGAATGTTTGTCTATGGGCGCGGGATTCGAACCCGCGACCCTGTGCTTTGTAGGTAGGCATACTACCAAGTAGGCTACGGGGCCGTCAAACATTAAAATGAACTTGTGTTATATCTTAGTTGTTGCTTTGTGATATCCGACTTTGATCGCGTAATAAGATGAACGTTATAAAGACAAAGAAAAGTAGGCTGTTTACTTATATAAATTATCTCATCCCTAAAGCAGGTATTTCACTGGCGACAGCGACAAAAAACGAAAGGGACGCAGTTATGCGCAAGAGTGAGCGCGGTGTATTTGTATCTCATTCTAACGCATAACTGCGTCCCTTTCGTCTTTTGTCTTTGTCGCCAGTGAAATAGGTGCTTTAGAAGAGGAACCTTCCCTTGCTTGCTTATTGTGTGGGAATGGTTAATAAATAAGGTGCAATTTACAATGAGAGTATCGCGCGATATCGTAAAGATTTTACTATCGAGACAGATGTCTCTCGTGTAATAAAATTAACCGTAAAATGTATTTATCAAGCCATTGTCCGTAACGTAGGCTTGTGTCAGTCACGTGGTCGGAGTGTTAGACCTTGTTTTCTTAGAGTCTGGTCTAAGACTTAGAACATGGATTTACGTAGTTTGTTTTTTTTTTCTATGTAACTTTGTTGCCAGTACGTTTTCCAATTTCATCGATTGTCTACTTTCATTTTCCAAACTCTATGCAAACAAGCGCCAACTTCGCCACACACGTTACAGTCCATTCTACTTTCCGACTACCCACATATTGTATGTGTCTGGAATACCGAATTTACTGGGAATTTACGTCAAACTTTGAGTAAGCCTGCGGCAGATTTTAGTAAATACCTGTGTCATTCATTATATATTCTGTACCTGTGTAGATAACTACTGAAACCTCCACAAATTTCATTGTATTTGAATAAATTCATCTTATCTTATCTTTGGTCAACTCATTAAATGAGTTGATTGTTATTCGGCTCGGCGCACGTTTGTTAAGTGTTCCCATGGGAATGAGATATTTAGCGCCGTAAGATGAAAATTCCCTTAATGCTATTTGTATAATAACTACGATGTATTTATTTTATTTTTTTATCATAAGCTTTGATAAATCGATAAGTGAAGACAGTTTTAAATTCTGCTCCTACTTTCATAATACTCATATAAAAACATCAATAAATAGTAAATTTAATTTAATAAACAGTTCTAGAGTAGGTACCTTTACCAACACCACATAACTTCACTAAAATGTGACGTCACACCAGCTGCCACACATTCAAGTGAAATATGGCCCAGACGTCTACCAGAGAAGGGTTGTGCTTAATCCTGCGAAAAATCAGCGAAATGTGACTGGGTTGCGCAATAAACGCGTAGGGCTTATTAGCATAATTAGTTAAATAAATAAAGTGAGAAAAAGTAGTGAATAAATACTTTTTACCTATGTAAGACGGCTCAGCTGCTTTTACCGTGTGGATGTAATTATAAACTAAATTTTTAAATTAATCACTACTTATTATAAAACAAAGTCGCTTTCTCTGTCCCTATGTCCCCATCTATGTCCCTTTGTATGCTTAAATCTTTAAAACTACGCAACAGATTTTGGTGTGGTTTTTTTTAGTAGAAAGAGGGATTCAAGAGAAAGGTTTATATGTATAATACATACATAATATACTTAAGGATAGCCCACAATAACCATTTTCCCGTGCGGAGCCGGGGCAGGTCGCCAGTTATTAATATGAATAGAAAGAAAAACAATTTTGATACATATGTTTAAAATATAGGACTGTCTTGAAAGTAGATAAATATGTTTAAAAATATGGTCTTGCCCCCTCACTCTTTGCAGCCAGGAAGGGAATCGTAGTTTTTTTTTATTAGTTACACAAGGGAACCCTGCTGTTCATTTCTGCTATCTTCAGTCACCTCGTTCGTAGGGCACTCACATGTCCTATTTTTGATAAGATAGTCAGCATTCCTCTGGTTTTTGGACTAAGCTTAAACAACTGATTTTATAAAAAAAAGTGTATTATGATGATGCTGGTTAAATAAAAAAAGATTAAATTTTGGTGCAATGCCAATTAACTAACACCATACAGCTTTAAAGAAATCCAAGCTTGAAAATATGTCTCAATATTTATTTGGTCCTATAGATTAGAACACAGAAACTATTACCACAAAGGATATATATAGCTAGCTAGCTTACTAGCTGGGATGGAAACCTTTATTTCGTAATGATAAGGTCGGTAATCTAATGGTACATTTTACCATTATTGTTTACTAGTTTACAGTTTTTCCCGTGGGAATGAGGTATTTTCCCGCAGAAAAGGTAGCCTTTGTGTTAATCCAGGGTGTTAGCTAACTCTATACCAAATTTTATTAAAATCGCTCCAACATACATACTCACACACTCACAAATTTTCGCCTTTATAATATTAGTGTGAAGTGTGATGCAATTCCTGTTTTGGTTGGTGTGGCCAGCGGGTGCCATTACCGCAGTCATTTGTTTCGCCTGTAATTTAAACTTCAGCCACTTGGTTCATTTGCAGCCAACTTTCAGAGCAATTTGATAGCAGGAAATTACGCAACAAATGAAAGTGGAATATAAAACAAGTCGTATGTCTTTTAAAAGGAGAGGAGGAGATTTTTTATTGTTTTCTACAGAATATCGTTGTCAAAATGACCGTTAATAGGTAATTATTAAAGAGAAGGATCACATTTATGAGAAATATTTTTAGTAGGACGCCGGTACTTAGATCTTTTCAATGGTCAAAAATCGATGAGTGAGGCACTTTTTAGTACAAGTATTATTGTCTAGTGTGTAATAATAATATGTTTGTTAATATATTTTTTTGTCTAATGTTGTTTCTTGTGTTGTATTGTGATGTTCTGCAAATAAATATTACTTTATTCCATTCTAATCTATGAAGTTAGGTTTCATTCAGTGCAAAGTCGTTTTCCTATGTCCTTATAGGTATAATCCTCCCCTATCAAACCTTAACGAAATTCCATTCTGACAATGCTAAAGCTTACTACTAGTTTGGTACTAGTTGGTATCCTTGTAAAAAAGTTGCTATCATTATAATTCCGGAGATATTGCTATAGTTTAGGGAGGATTGTAGCTTGATGTTCAAGCTATAATCCTCCCCTCTCGTTTAGCCAAACGGTGGGGTCTTTCGACTTACTTTAAATCCAAAAAGTTAGTATCAGATTGCTATTCATTGCTCAGTTAAGAAAGAACACTGGTCGCGTTGTAATTCCGAAGATATAGCTGTAGGTTGGGGAGGATTATGGCTTGAGCATTTTAATTTTGCTCTTTTCTGCACAACGCTTTGTTCTTTCGTTGCAAAATTGGTATCAACCTTTAGTATTCATTGGTACTGTAAAACTACATGCGATTTATTACGCTAAACATCGTAAAAGTACTTTAAAAATGCATGTAAACTTCTACATACAAATTTGTTTTGAGTCCCTATAATGCACGGTCCGATAATACACATTGCATAACCAGTAAAGCACGGCCGTGGCGAATTTCTGATTGCTTGAAATTAAAAAATCGTTCTTTAAGACTTCCATAGATGACGCTAGTAATATAATTAGAACAGTGAGATTTATTGTAGACTTTTTTTGGTCGGTTTGTACGTGGTTCTGTTCTGAGATTAATTTTAGGATAATTTGTTGATTAATTTGAATAATTTTTATAATCCAATACTTTGGTATTTATTACCTCACTATTTACTAGTGCCATCTGTTGAGCCGTTTTTTTTTCATAATTTGCTACTTGAAACTTCCCATCATGAAGTCGTAGAGTTTGCCGTGCATTATTGGAGGGTTTGATACACGGTCCGATATTCTACAGCAGGGATGTTGCGAACATTCGCATCTGCATCCGCAAATGCGGAACATCCGCATTGATTTGGACATCTGCATCTGCTTCCGCATCCGCATTAATCAATGCGAATGTTCATGCGGATGCGAATATTATACAAGTAGCAACAAGAAAGAAATTATCGCCGATAGTACGAAGATTTTTATCTGCTCCACCGGGCAGTGTTCCTAGCGAACAACTATTTAGTAGCGCTGGATTAATTTACGACAGACTTGAATCAGAAAAGGCGGCAATACTACTCTTCATCAAGTATAATGCTCCTATTTTTAAATTCAATTACTGATATAAAAAAACAGTAGGTGAAGTTTAAAAAAATTGTTACATTATACATTACTTATATTTAACATAAAAATAAGTACTTAATTATGTTTGATTACAATAAAAATGTTAATAATTACGTTGTCATTGTTTTAATTCTTCTTTAATAGACTTTATTTACATAATATCTTATACATCCGCATCCGCATCTGCATCCGCGGATGTGAGCCTGCTAAACTCCGCATCCGCATCCGCATCCGCGGATGTGAAAATATCGGCATCTGCAACATCCCTGTTCTACAGTAAAGCCCAACCAAAGAAATAAGAAACCTCGCCATATTGTGGAATTTCAATGGAACTAATTTTATAAGGGAAATTGTTGCCATTTTCGTAAAATTATACACGTGGCGCCCCCAGAGCAGGTTTCTTATTTCTTTGGTCAGGCTTTATATTATGCAGTCTGACAAAAATGAGAAGAAATTATAAAATAGCAATACTAAAGTGTCATCTCATTTTCACAATTAAGTAGTTCGAAAGAAACGATACTACAGTGTTGCTACTTTTAGGACAAAAGACATAATATTTCAATCGATTCGACACTTATAAATATTTGGGAATTGTTCTCGAACGAAATCTTTTCCTTCTCGATACAAGCAAAAAGATCTGTGAACTGTATAATCACATGAATTATTAGAAAAAATGCGTACTGTTTTAATAAAAAAAAAACTCCCCATTTTTCCCTGGAAATTTACCCGATTTTTAATTTACACCTTTGCAACACTGGTAGCGCATGGCATCATGTCATGGCGGCCGACGCGGCATTGCGTTGTGTTAATTAAATTAAACCGTTAAAAATTTGAAAGTTTTCTGTCAGTTAAAGTTTTCTATGTTATATGAAGGTCATCATAGCATGTAGGTAAGTTATTTTATTATAATTTCGAAATTATACTTACTATACCGTTAACTTCCCGATTTTAGTTAAGTTCGTTTCGTGTTTTTGCGTGTTAAGTTGCGTTTTAACTTTTGATTCGTTTTACCAGTGACCTTTGCGACTTTTTTCTAACCTTCTTGCACGTCTGTTTTATTTGACATAAGAGATCAATGCAGCGCCATCTCTTATTACCATAATGAAACTTTTTTGTTTTCAGAACTGCCAAAATGAAAACCTATCATTATCGGCCGTGCCATGCTGGCTGTGCAATGTGTATTAATTATCGGACCGTGCATTATAGGGACTCAAAACAAATTTGTATGTAGAAGTTTACATGCATTTTTAAAGTACTTTTACGATGTTTAGCGTAATAAATCGAATGTAGTTTTACAGTACCAATGAATACTAAAGGTTGATACCAATTTTGCAACGAAAGAACAAAGCGTTGTACAGAAAAGAGCAAAATTAAAATGCTCAAGCCATAATCCTCCCCAACCTGCAGCTATATCTTCGGAATTACAACGCGACCAGTGTTCTTTCTTAACTGAGCAATGAATAGCAATCTGATACTAACTTTTTGGATTTAAAGTAAGTCGAAAGACCCCACCGTTTGGCTAAACGAGAGGGGAGGATTATAGCTTGAACATCAAGCTACAATCCTCCCTAAACTATAGCAATATCTCCGGAATTATAATGATAGCAACTTTTTTACAACGATACCAACTAGTACCAAACTAGTAGTAAGCTTTAGCATTGTCAGAATGGAATTTCGTTAAGGTTTGATAGGGGAGGATTATACCTATAAGGACATGTTTTCCTCGCTTTTATACTTTATGGATGCGGGCAGCGCAGGACCGATCATTGTGGAGATCCTTAGGGAAGGTCTTCACTGGACGTCTTTCGGCTGAGATACTTCAGAATGTCGTTCTTATTCTTCTGTAATTAGGCTCGCAGGGATTTTTGACACATTTTCAGTGGCTAGCACAATATGCGGCTGGACACTATATCGCTTTGTCTTTAAGAGCCATTATCCCGTAACAGTGAGGCGAAACTCTTAGCATAAATGTCTAGCTGCATGTGCTGGCTTTACAGACGGATGTCATTAGATTAGATATGTATGGCTAGCTAGGCTGTTTTTAGACTTTGTTTGTTTGTGTGTGTGTAGGTATGTATGTGTTGTGGCTATGCGTTAATTATTTTTGATGATCCCACCACCCCTTTAACACTACAACTACCTATTATAATATAAAAAATAAAATATTTATGTATGCTACTTTTATCCACAGACAGCAATAATCGCTTACATAAAACGGCGTCAGCAAAATCACTGTCATAAATTGGTTATACTCGAGCCAACTTGTTCCCCCAACGTCTCTAGATAAAAATCTAGTGGGCGGATCTATCTAGGACCCTATAAAAACTAGTTTCGACTCCTCCCCCTACATTTATCTGCCCTTGGAAGGACAGAGAAAAACAGGAATTACTCAGATTACTGATTGTCGACTAACACTGATGCTAACACTGATCTTGTCATTCATCCTTAATCAGGGTAAATAAAAATAAAAAAGGGACGAATATTAAGTTGATAACAAAGCATTAAAAATGTATTACCTTGAGCTTTTTTACAATTGAGTGCGTGCAATTTTTTATGCAATAAACTTAAAAATAATAATAACACTCCTGTTTTTGGCAGCCGTGTAAAAATTATCTTTCAGAAAAATTTACGAGCTTTTATATTTTTCAACATGATTTTAGTTCACTACTTTTTTTAAACAGTCATCTTTTTAAATTCGAGGGCGTTGAACCGTTGACCCAACGAAATTTACGGCGAGAGGGACAACCAAAATTAAATTTGCGACCCGAGGTTAAGATCTGCTGGCTTAACTGAATTTATTACAGACCAAACTGCGACTCCAGCTAAAAGGTTCTCATATTTGTCAATACCCGCCCTAATCTCTCTCAGGCAGAAGCCATTTCACAGGCTTAGAAACTGACAAAACCGGCGGGAAAAATGTTCCATAGAAGTTTAAAGCTCGTTCACACACGCTAGTACAATTGTACAATAGTATTTTAATGGTTTACACGAAGATTTTCAAATGGAAAAGGCGCTCCTTGGGGGAGACCTTTGTCCAGCAGTGGACGTCTTTCGGCTGAGATGATGATGATGATGATGATGATTATGATGAACGCGCTGAAGATATTCGGACTGTGCATACCTGTGCTTATGGCGTTCATACTCGAAAAGCGCGCTCTACGCCTCCCACAATTGTTGTTATTTTACTCTAGCTCTTACGTATGTTTTCTGTATTGGTTGGTCGGATGAAACGAGGGAAAATAATGGAAAACTAATTTTAAAAAGGAAGAGACTGGAACCGCCATTTTCTAAAAAATTTTTGTAAAACTTTTTTTTCGGGTTTTGGCGCTAGTGTAAACTGCTATTTTCGTCTTTCGAAGCGAAGCGCGGCTTTTCCAACCTCTTTGGTTTTAGTTGCCAGTATCAGAAAAACAATTGGTTTCGAAAACCTCATGTTTGCTTACAGTCTCTATATTCGATCCGAGAAATGACTTCAGGGGATTTTATCTTCCACTTCATATTTTACGACCTTTTAGCACTTTGTTCACGGACCGGAGCGGAGGTTACTATCACCTCATAATTTTGTTGCTCAAGAACAAGGTACAACTTTGTACAGAATGTATTAAACTTGAATGAATCTGACAGTTAATTGTAGCTGATAAGAGCTGATAAGTTAGGATAATAAATAAAATAAAATTCTATTTACCTTACTACGTATTATTTTCAATTAGTATCAATATCAAACGTTTTAATTTAAAGCGAATAATTAGAAATACGCTTAAAAGATAAGACGCATTATTACACCTCAGTACCTAAAAAAAATCCTATTCTAGTTTAGCCGGAGCGGTTTGAGCAAAGCTTATTTAACTTCTGACGTCATTAAGAATAAAAACATAATAATAATTAATGAATAAATTTTACTTTGAGCAAATACTACTTCTCACACAAAAAATAACGAAATATTATACTTAATTTCCTATAACGTTATCTTTAGGAGGACAGAGAGTTCTTATGTAATAAAATAAAGTAGATATCATATACCTAAGGATATTCAAGGAGAAGGCCGATGTTAGATATATTTGATTAACCTTCCCCTTGCGAGGTTTCCTACGTCTTCTTCCGTCGCATATTTGTGTTGGGTTCCTTTTTATCTGCTCTATATCTGAAACTTATTGTCAGTATTTTTGGCGTTCTAATAAAACCGAAAATAAGTCAGAAGAGTATTAATATAGCAGTAGGGGTATTTTTTCATGAAAGCATTTCTCCCTTTCATAAAAATCTAAATAATATACAGCACAAGTAATTTTCATTCCATTAAAATCTATATTATAAAGTCAACAACTTCATTGCAGCCTTTCCAGCTAATGCGCAGAAATGCAGAAATTGGTTTCTTTGACATAATAGGTGATAGGTAGTTAAATAATCAATGTTGTCAAAGACTACACAAATTGATGAACAATTTTTCGAAAATAATTAGAATATAATTAATATTATATAATTTCATCGGTAGGTTCATTGTTTCGTCCTTTTTAAAATTAGTTTTTCATGGTTTAATTGTGGTGTTAATACGGTGGAATTAGTGCGATAATGTGCCGTTAAAGAAGAACTATTCAATGAAAGTGAGAAATAATGATATGAGTGGTTAGCTGTTTCTGGTTTGATACCCCGCGTTAAACTTCAGTATCATTGGAATGTAAGAACCACTCTTGCATTTCAACGATCCCGTAACAAGAAATTAAACTACTGAAGAAGTTTAACATGGATGCAAGAAATGACTAAAGACGACGAAATGGAACTGAAGAAATAATGACTGAAGATGAAGACATTAAACTTGGATAATGCAAGAAACTACTATAGACTAGGCTGTATGGGCTTAGATCCCTTTGCCTTTCCCGTAAGGGAGAAAGAAACTAAAAAAAAATCATTTGTTTGTTGGTTGGTGTGGGGTTATGTTTACATATTTTGTTTTCTTTTCCTCCAAGTAGTTCTACATTTTTAATTTCAGTTTAGTTTAATCCTATCCTGTGCTAGTCCCGTTAATAAAAACTGCACCTACGCTACGTTAATAAAAGCTACACCTAATATGTGATACTACAAAAGGGTGCTGATTGCAATTTATTATTGTACATTCATCAACAAAATTCCGGTGCCTGCCGCTGCCGGTCATTGGATGTTTGAAGCGATAACACAGTAAGCAAGTTATTGGAATATTAATATGGCCGGTATAGTTACTAACAATGATAATATTGGAGATGATGTTCCCACAAGACGACAAGTTTTTCCTGCAGACGTTCCCATTAGACCGTTTTGGGCCAAACATCCAGAGGTGTGGTTTATCCAAGTAGAAGCTACATTCTCACTTGCCGGCATAACAGACGATCATCTAAAGTTCTGTTATGTCGTTACGGCGCTTGAAAAACAACACGCAATAGAAGTGGAGGATATTATAGTAACTCCGCCAGCCGAAGAAAAATATGAAAAGCTTAAAGCAGAGCTCATCAAAAGGATGTCTACATCGAGAAAACATGAGGCCCAACGAGAGATTATGAGCGAAGAGATGGGAGATCGAACCCCTTCCGAGTTTCTAAATCATCTTCGAGAAATCGGTGGTTCGGCCGTCACCAAGGATTTTATAAAGCTGATCTGGATGTGGCGTTTGCCGGAGAAGATAACGGATATTATATCATCTTCATCTCTTGCCGAGTTGAATGAGCTGGCTCATCTGGCAGACACTATTATGGTTTGCATACCATCAACCAATCCAAAAGTCGCAGCTTCAACTTCTCTGCAACGTTCAGATGTCAGTGTTTTATTAAGGAAACTAGCTGATATTGAGAAGAAAGTTGAAGAGCTGAATATACAAGAAGGAAGAAGGTCTCGATCATGTGCGAGGAACAGTAGGCGCAGCCCGAGCAGGCAACGCAGCATTTCACACACTCGTTCTAACTCCAACTACAGGAGATTCCCATTATGTTGGTACCACGCCAATTTTGGCGATGACGCTCGCAAGTGCATTCAGCCCTGCGACTTTTAACTAGCTAGCTAGGTACCATAGATATCTCTGTGCTAGGTACCTAAACTTCCAATGATTCCCTTTATTTTCCAATACGCTCTTTAAAATTTCGCTCAGTGGAAATAAATCCAGAGTGTTTAGCTTTAGGGTTCGTAAGTAAAACACGACATTTTTTTTGTAACGCGTTTGGTTTAAGTTGTCGCTCGTAATGACGTCCTGAGTTTAGTCTTTTCTATTCTTTATTTTTAGTTAGTATGTAAGTTTTGCCTAGTAGCATAGGTAACGTATTTTGTAATAATAACAAGTACCTATAACGTTACATTTATTCTGTACTAGCGACCCGCCCCGGCTCCGCACGGGAAAATGGTTATTGTGGGTTATCCTTAAGTATATTATGCATGTATTATACATATAAACCTTCCTCTTGAATCACTCTATCTATTAAAAAAAACCGCATCAAAATCCGTTGCGTAGTTTTAAAGATTTAAGCGTACAAAGGGACATAGGGACATAGGGACATAGGGACATAGGGACGGAGAAAGCGACTTTATTTTATACTATGTAGTGAAGCAGAAATTGTAAACGCCTCCTTCTGGCAAATAAAAAATATTCTTTAAGCATTTTCATTTACATTTTTTATTCGACAATCCTATAGTTAAAATAGTCTAGAATTTGAATTTAAAATAAATAGGTACTAACATAATACTGTTAAACCTCAAATTTAATCACATTTTCTGCGCGTTTTATCGCTCTCAAGAACTAAATTAATCAACAAAGATGAGGCACCTTTATCTGACCACGGGGTCTATTAATTTCAGATAAAGTCTTATGAAATGATAAAATAAAATAAAGAACTAGCTGTCTGCTCCCTGTCGTCGCAATCAAGCTCGCTCGTATACTCGCATTTTTCACAGAAGGTAGAATAGAAATCTTAGAGAATAAATATCCCTCCCAGAAAATTTTCTATTTATATACTCTTAGGTAGAAATTTAATTATAGGTACCTACGTACCTATAGCAACTGGTACGTATCTGAATCTGGATCATTAACAGAAATGAAACAAAAATAAAAAAATAATATTTTTGTATATCACGAACTTAAAATTGCAAGTCGTCGGCTTAAGTCGCAAACCTCTTAACTCCAATTTTTTCCTAAATCGACATTTTGATACCATTCGATAGAGAATTTCTGAACGCATCAATAGAAAAACTCTTAAAAACGTAAAAAAATCCGTTACTGTTTAAAACCCTAAATAGAAAACCTCGCAACTCCAGGCACGCCATTTTGTTAAAGCAAACCACGTAAGTCCCCCGCGCAGTACTGTTCGAGATGCCCTAAGAATCACTGTTACCACCAATAAATCCTCTAAAACAAATAGTGAAAGGCGATTATTATGTGAGATACTGAAACTGATATTAAAACGTCATCACCAAGCATTTTAATGATGTCTATTGTTTGTAAAATTGAGAGTAAACCATCATCTCCAGGTATCAAAAAAAGGTTTTTCGACATACAGCGAAACCTTTGATCATCATCATTAGCAGCCAACGACAGTCCACTCCTCTAGGCCTCTTTTTCAGATCATCGTCACTACATCTAGCCATGGGCGTTCTACACTTCGTTTACCTAGACGTGATCTTCAGTGCAGAACCTGCTTACTCCAGCGATTTTTATTTATTAACTATGGGCTTGCCTTTGACCAGTCTCACCTGGTGGAAAGCGATGACGTGGCTGATGATAGAACACGCTCACCCAGAAAATGCCTATTCACTCTCGACGAAGACACCCAGGTTGTACGATTCTTTGGCTGTACGCATCAAAAAGGAAGACGCAAAGCGCTTGGTGCTTGCTCGGGCTTGTGGGTTTTTCTACGGCGCCCCGTATACCGGTAACCAAATCTGGTTGGAGGAATAAGTTCGTGAAGTGCTTGAGAACACTCCCCAATACTCCCCTTGATACGCTACGCCTTATAAAAACCGAGAGGCTGGCGACTTTTCGTCGATGCTCCAAGCTTTGAAGCTTGGTCTTAGTTGGTCGTTGCAAGTTGGTATTCGCCAATGAGTCTTCAAGCTTTACGGTCCACAGATCCAAGGGCATCCAGCTGATACTTGGCAGGATGGCTCTGCCAAGTATCAGCTGGATGCCCTTGAATCGGTGGACAGCAGTACCTACGCCATGCATGAACGAACTTGTGCTTGGTATAACTGGAGCATCTATTCTGGAGTAATACCGCCGGACCTTAAAAAGGACGCCAAGTTTTTATTGGCCTTGATGGACTTCCCAAAACCAATATTTGAGGAGAGAAGAAGCTCTAGGTGTTTAGACATCGGCAAAGGTGTATCATGGAATGTGGGAGAAAAGACACGCCTGCGTTTTGTTGGCATTGAATCTTACAAGATTGGCTTTGCCCCATTCAGCCACTGCCTCAAGTGTAAAATTCATTCGGCCAACCATGGATTATCGGTTCTGCGACAAATGTGACCAGTTAACTACCACTTTAGCTTGCTCATTTGAGTGGTTATGTCGTTTACATTGGTTCTCCAACAAATTTCCTAGTTTCGGATTTTATCCATCAGAGAAACTTCGAACATAGTCCTCTGCATAGCTCGCTGAGCAACTTTAAATTATTTTGAGGACTAGAACCACAGTCAGTGTCCACGTTTCAGCACCGTAGGTCATGACGGATGGGAAGACTTTTGTATTTGACCAGTGATAAGTTGCCCAGTCTAATTGAATCCTTTATCGGCTTCCCTCACGAAGTATCTAGTTTCTACCCAACTGGGTACTTTGATTACTTTGCCCAAGGTAGACATAATAATTGACAATTTCAAGAGGTATTCTATCGACGATAATCGATCCAGGTACGAAATGCGCGTTAAACATAAGTTTTGTCTTCCAAGTTCATACAAAGACCAACTCGTCGAGAGGATTAATTCAAGCTGGTCAGCATGATCTGGACCTCCTGCAACGACTTAGCCATTATAACTATGTCGTCGGCAAATCAAAGGTGTGAGATATACTCGCCATTTACATTAATGCCTCGTCTCGTCGTCTCGTTTATTTTCCTTTGTAAGGAAAAAGGAACTGGCAGCAGCGTAAACAGTCCATAAAAGAAATGTCCCTTGAAAACTTACCGAAACTTGAAAGCTATTGTAGGTCACGGTCATTAAAATCCTATCTTGAATCGATTTGGTAACCGTTTATTCTTGTAGCAAAACACTTAATTCCTACAAAATGTTAGTATTATTTTAGTAAAACCTCGTAACTCCATTTTTATTTACTTAAACTGACTTATCTTCGATTATTTTCTCGAAATCTGATTTCTACCTGCTACTATAATTGTTTATAAAAATAAACAAAACAAGTCTTCATACAATTTTTTTCATAGTTAAGTTTTTTGTGTCTCCTGTAAAATTTGGTGTGACGGAGTTAAGAGCTTTGCGACTTAAGCCGACGAAGTGTAGTTCGATGTCGTCACATTACGTAGTCGTAATAATGGAACTGATAAGGTTCACATTTGAAAATCATTTTGCTACTCAATGAACTACAAATTGAAATGGACCCTAGAGATGCCCTAAAGAGTATTTTATGTTATAATATAATATCAATAACAAATTGAAACTCGTTCTTGTCTATCAGCTAGTGAACCGTAACAAATTCTGTAATCAATTTCATTTTACCATGATCAGTCTTTTTTATAATCTATCATCAAAAAGCTTTTTGATAGAATTAAAGCTTCGAAAATTATAGATTAATTTATTATTAGGCGTCTCTTTTACTTACTAAATGATCGGAACTCAATCCGGAGGATCTGGCTTCGAATCAGGGACAGTGCCAAATAAAAATCACCATCCAGAATATTCTAAAATAAAGCACAAATTACGTAGTCCCAAAATTGTAACAAAGAAGAACTTTTACATGGCACTCATATCTTTTGTCGTGTAAATAAACGAGTTATTTTTGTCGCGCACACTTTGTTACGAATATCACAGACTCTAATTTATGACGTGTTCGTTTTCTGGTAGAGCGGGTTTTTCCCACCTCCCTGGTTTGCTGCGACAACGACGACGCGACGCCAGCAAAGTTTCGGCATAAATAAATAAAAGCTTTTTAGATTTCTTATGTTACAAATACACTTTAACTCGGCACTTTGAATCCAGACGGAATCTGTGGTACTATAGCGCTACCGCTATATTCCTAATTTCTGGTATTATATCTGTCGAATTATGACGTCTAATATATTATATTCTTAAGTGCTAAGATTGGGTCAGCCATTTCATGCTGGCTGAAGCAGCTGTAACCCGAACAAGTAGATCTAGGTATTTCTTACTCTTTCTGTAGTAGTAGTATAGCTGTGTCTCTAGTCAAATAGTATTGCGTGGAGACACTTCAAGCCATTAGTTCCGTTCGTCCCAGCTATTATCTACAGTATATCCAATAGATACCTAGTAGAAAGCCTTTTGCTTCTCAATAACCCAGCCCAGACTTATTTTGTAACGATTTGACGAGGTAGTACTCTAGAGTAGGTTTGGTTTGTCCTACTGGTGTCGTTAAGGAACAAGGACCAGACAAAGACAGTAAAATTAATTTGTGCAACGAACAACTAAGTAGGTAGGTACCTACTGCTTTCCCGAACCCGCCTGCCAAGTGTGCAAATATTTGCGTGGCGACTTTCCGTGGGCTGTCATTTAAGCTAACAATAACAGAATAACAATTTACAATATAATTCCAAACGAAATAAGAGATCTAGAATAACCCATAGTGCCCATAGCACAGATGAAAATAATAGGCTACTTTTTACCGCGGGAAAATACCTTATTTCCACGGGAAAATCTGTTAGCGCGGCCGGAGCCACGGGGCAGAAAGCTAGTAATAACAGCATCGAGCGAGGGAGCTTTGTAAACAGTTGGTTAGGTATTTTCCGGAGAAAAGGTCAAACGGCCCGATATTTGACTAAGTTGGGCGTTTTATTTTAGGTAAGTCAAGCGAGAAAAATGCTTTTACACTTTGAATTTCATTTCTATCTGGGGGCACGGCAGTGCCCCCGCCAAGTCGAGCAAAAAAGCGGCACGGCCGTACCATACTTTTCTCGAAGCAGTTCAGGCCATTTTCGACCCCCCTATAACTTCGTTGTGGATAAAACAAGAAGCCTGAGTTTTCAGTAACCAAGCAGGCATTGTATAAATACGGTACATTTCAAATTTCAATCAATTAGAACCAGTAGCTTATGAATTATAACTAGTCAAAGTTTCTTAATTTTGTCACTCACTCACTCACTGACTGACTGACCGATCATCAAAACTCTAAGGCACTTCTAGCAGACATAGAAGCTTTAAATTTAAAATGAAGTTAGTGTTTAGCATATAAACCAAGGGAAAACTAAAATATTTTGCAATTTCGGCCTACTTTTTTAGATACATCATCTGCTAGATAACTTTGTAATCCTATATAAATCTGGGGGCAAACATAGAATTACAAAGTTACGTTTGCAGTTATCGAATCAGTGTACCTGTATTAATGGATTAAATAGGTGTAGATAAGTACCTAAATAACTTTGAGAAAAAAAAACAAAGGAAAAAAATACTGCTTAAATAAAATAAATAAATAATTATATTTAATATTAAATAAATATATAAATAATTATACACGTCATAATAATTAAGTTGATAAGTTGAGTTGAGTTGAGTTGGAGTTGGAGTTGGAGTTGGGGTTGGGGTTGGGGTTGGGGATGGGGTTGGGGTTGAGGTTGGGGTTGGGGTTGGGGTTGGGGATGGGGTTGGGGTTGAGGTTGAGGTTGGGGTTGGGGTTGGGGTGTTGGGGTGTTGAGGTGTTGGGGTTGGGGTGTTGGGGTGTTGAGGGGTTGGGGTTGGGGTGTTGAGGGGTGGGGGTTGGGGTGCTGGGTGTTGGGGTGTTGGGGTTGGGTCGTTGGGGTGTGGGGGTATTGGGGTGTTGAGGTGTTGGGGTTGGGGTTGGGGTGTTGAGGGGTGGGGGTTGGGGTGCTGGGTGTTGGGGTGTTGGGGTTGGGTCGTTGGGGTGTGGGGGTATTGGGGTGTTGAGGTGTTGGGGTTGGGGTTGGGGTGTTGGGGTGTTGAGGGGTTGGGGTTGGGTCGTTGGGGTGTTGGGGTTTTGGGTGTTGGGGTATTGGGGTATTGGGGTGTTGGGGTGTTGGGGTTGGGGTTGGGTCGTTGGGGTGTTGGGTGTTGGGGTGTTGGGGTGTTTGGGTTTTGGGGTGTTTGGGTGTTGGGGGTGTTTGGGTGTTGGGGTGTTGGAGTGTTGGAGTTGGAGTGTTGGAGTTCAGTTTGTTGTTGTTGTGTAATTATAATTGCATAAGTTGATAAAAAATGCTAATAGCTTTACCGCGGCAGTCCCCGAGTGCAGTACCCGAAAAGAAAAAGAGGAAGACTACCTACAAAAAGAAATGAGATGCCAGCAAAAACACAACTTGTAAAAAAACCAAGTCTCGCAATTCAGTTCTTCTACCATAAAAAGTTGTCAGATCCATGTAATACCAAGTCGGTTAAATTATTCAGTCCCTACTTAAAGGGTCCTTCTGTCTTAAGTTGTTACGTAATTAGCTAACCTAACAACATCAGTAATCATATTAATATTTAAAATCTTTTATGTTTTAAATAAATAGATTGACTTGGCAATCGCACTAAACAGTTAATTTAATACAATATGTATTACTTGTGAGATACATTGTGTTTTCATGCGATGGCCAAGTCAGTCTATTTATTTAAAACATAAAAGATTTTAAATATTAATATGATTACTGATGTTGTTAGGTTAGCTAATTACGTAACAACTTAAGACAGAAGGACCCTTTAAGTAGGGACTGAATAATTTAACCGACTTGGTATTACATGGATCTGACAACTTTTTATGGTAGAAGAACTGAATTGCGAGACTTGGTTTTTTTACAAGTTGTGTTTTTGATGGCATTATTATAATACAGGGATGTCATGTCACGAATATTGTATTGTATGTAGTTTATTTATGTTAGTGCCACCAACCCGCGCTCTATATCATTTTTCGCAATTTCCTGCTTGGTTGCCTGGAAGAGATTGCTACTTTAGCAATAAGGCCGCCTATTGGCATTTGTTTCACTTTTAAAATTGTAACAATACTATTAATTTATGGTGTCAATAAAGAATATTTGTTTGTTTGTTTGTTTGTTTGTATTTTGTATTAAATTATACTTGATTATATTTTTTGCTAATGTGTCTATGTTGGCATTGGTAGCCAAGAAGATGTAGGTTCAATTCTCAAAGAAGTGTCTCATTTTCGCTTCGAATTTTCCTCATGAAACCAGGAATTTTGTATAAGATGTAAGAATAATCGGTTTGACCAAAACTTATCTAGACTACCCAGACAGACTGACTTTGCCTTCGCGTGTCTGCCTTTGCCTTCGCGTGTCTGCCTTTTTCTTAACAATATGTTTTCTTTGAAGAATGAATAGTCTGAATGATTAAATTACTAAACATTTTTTTACCAGTGCTGGAAAAGTGTTATAAACAAGAAACATAGTTTAAAGTAACAGCTAACTGAACTGAGCTAAGTAGGTACGTTTTCATTGTACACAATATAAGTAGGTAGGCAGGCGGTTAATGTACAAGGCTTGCCCTTGACATTTCATAAAAGGATTTACTACGAGTATTTATTAATGTGTAATTTGTTTTATCTAGTTAAATTGATATTAACGTATCCTGTCCTTTTATCATTCTAATGGCTGTGTAATCAAAAACTGGTGTATAATAATGGGTAAAACTTGCGAATATAGCCCTTAATTTTTTGTAAAACTGCGTTGGCGGCATTTATTTTTATCGTAGCCAGACAGCTACGTAGGCGTGTCTACGAACAGTTGCTACAAAAACCGTAGCGCGTAGCAGCGTAGGCGAGCTAAAAATGTACACATAAATTAAGAAAA
The DNA here is from genome assembly GCA_948473455.1 of Teleiodes luculella. Taxonomy (NCBI): domain Eukaryota; kingdom Metazoa; phylum Arthropoda; class Insecta; order Lepidoptera; family Gelechiidae; genus Teleiodes; species Teleiodes luculella. The sequence continues at coordinate 1,962,092 of OX419593.1, read as the reverse complement.
TGGCGGCAGTAATATACCTACATAAGAGCGTAGCGCGCTTATGTTTGCCACCACCTACATTAAAAAGGACGGTTACGTACGTTTATGTTTTATAAAATACTAATTCATAGATTCTATGAATGAAGAAGAAAAATAAAGCAAAATATCTGCAACAAAGATTGGGTTAGGACAAGAGCTTATTTATTATGTACGAACTAAACTAACAAGAAAAACTAGAATCAATAAATTCCCACCTTTCCTAGCCTAGTTGGTAACACGCCTGCCTTCGAAGTACAAGATTGCGGGTTCAAATTCCGCCTGGGGCAAACAAGAGACATTGTGTAAGAGACATTGTGTAATAAATACGCGCACGACGCGTTGTGGCAATCACAGAAAGACCAAATAGCGAAATTCGTGTCGTGGCTGACATGCTATTCGATCTCAACATCTACACATATACCTATAATAAAGTAGGTATGTAAGTATATCAGCAGTCTGGCAGCAGGACACCTCACACAACGCTGTTGAAGTGGCTAAGCTCTGGGCCGCAAATATGTCATGCTGGTTTGTCATCGACTCGCAAAGAAGAAGCAGTCTGACATCTATGAAACAGGCTCTGCTATTTGGTCTCAGATGACTGATGTCTTCAAAATTATATAAAAATATTCGCAAACAAGAAATTAAATGAACTGTAGGCAGGCATTATTGGTTTTCATACCCTAGCGAGAGTTACGAGGGAACCGAGCGGCCGATTCGCCTTCATTTCGCCTGCGTGACAAAACTTAATGCGTATCAAATCGGAAGGTCGCCATATTTCTTCTCGGGTGACAGGTTTCAGAGCTAAAACACACCGTACCAGTAGAGTATATCTAGATATTCTTTTATAGTTCATACAGTCAACTGATAGACTAAAGCAATATTATTATTATTATTATTATTAAGCCTTATTTCTTAATACAAGTTAATTGTACAATTTTTAAGGTTTAAAATAATTATTTCAATACAATTTAATTTATAGGTATTTCAAATAATAGCATGTATTACATTTGTATCATTTCCTAATAAATGATACAAATGTCTGTTGAGTAAAGGCCTCCTCCATTTTTTTCCATGTTCCTCTATGAGTTGCTCTTTCTATCCATTTTTTCCCCGCTGCTTTTAGTATTTCGTCAAGCCATCTCTCCACTGATGGACGAAAAATGTCTCTAGACTAGACTAAAGCAATAGGTATGTGGCAATTTTAATGTGTAAGTTTACGTGCACTCGCCACGGATTGGAGGCTATGTTCTATGGGCCGATCCCATGCAAATCGGAAAACCTTTCGGCAAATTTAATATATCTACGAACTTATGTTATCCACAGCCAAATTCTAATTGGACAGATTAGCAACTGGGCAGAATGATTTGAGTGAATAAATACCATGCATGCTGTTAATTTATTTGGCTCCAAACAACTAAATTGTAAATCGTAATTTATAATTCCTAATAGTAGGTATTATGTATTTATGATCAAGACATTGACCCGGAAAATAATATTTAAGACAGAAATATTGTCCCTAAGATTTCGTGAATACTGAATAAGATGCACCGGAATTTATTCATACAACTACCCCTTATGCAATATATTTAGTTTGATTGTTGTTTAGTACGTATGGTCCGAGCTTTAGTAACCGGTTTACTCGTTGGCTGACCCCACTCTCCGGATATTAGTGATGTAAACCGGTTACGTAACGGTTATCGAGTTCTGTTAACAAGCGTACGATACGACCCTGAAAATGAATAGTCAATAAGTGCTGCTGCACACGCTTATTTTCAATCATACTGGCTACGCAATGTATCTACCTAAACTACATTGCAAGTAATTCGTGATTGTTATTTTATAAATGTAACTTTCTGAAATAGTCCTTGAAATAAACGTTAACAACAGATGGTGACGAACTTCCTGACGCAAAAACTTCTACTCCATTAACAAGAACTTCCCCAAACTTTGGTTTTGAATAAAAAATACAACTTATTTTTCCTTTGTTACAGGTTAGCAGTCCAACGCAGTACTTCTGGTACCGAACCACACTCCAGATCGCAGAAGACATCAACCATCCGGAAACCTTCAACTACAAGATTGCTTTAGCTCTGGTCATAGCTTGGATATTGGTCTACATGTGCATGATAAAAGGCATAGCGTCTTCAGGAAAAGTCGTCTACGTAACCGCCACATTCCCCTACATAGTCCTCGTCATATTTTTCTTTAGAGGGATTACTTTAAAAGGCATGGGAGATGGCCTGATACACTTATTCACTCCGAAATGGCACACGATTTTAGATCCTGTTGTGTGGCTGGAAGCAGGCACTCAGATATTCTTTTCGCTTGGCCTCGCTTTTGGGGGCTTAATAGCGTTTTCCTCATACAACCCTGTTGACAATAATTGTTATAGGGACGCTATAATGGTCTCTATGACGAACTGTTTGACTTCGATGTTTGCGGGTATAGTAGTGTTCTCAATAATAGGGTTTAAAGCGACAATGGTATATGAGAAATGTTTGGAAGTCAGGAATGAGACGTTATTGGAGGTGTTCGGGTCGTCATATAGGTCACTGACTTTGCCAGCGGCAGGGGAGATGGTGACAGTGGACTTGAATGGGAATCTGACAAAGTTGGTGATGCCTCATCTGCCTGAATGCGATTTACAAAAGGAACTCGATAATGTAAGTAATAGTTTTGCTTCTACATTGATTGTAGTGAAAAATGATGTCGAGGTGCTATAGTTCTTATGTTGCAGTATTATTATTATCGGGAGACGTGCAATATTATTTTTGACTCTGTGTTAATTAGATAAATAAGTAGGTACAATGGTTGATAAATTTAAAAGTTCCTTCCCTCAAAGTTTACTTGCCATTTATTATTTTATGTTAACAAACTAATACCGAAGGCGTTCTTGCCTTGTTTGAAATTCAAATAGGATCTTCCTATATAATAAATTCACAACCTCTTCAGTACTACAATCCACAATACATTGCTGCTGTTCTTCAAAGGTCCTTATTAAAGATCTTTGAAATACCAGCAATGTATGTAAAGTAACTGATGCAAAATTTTCACGTAGAATTAGAAACGGTCTTTCCGAGTGAGGAAATGTTAATTTTCTAATTATCTCTCTTTGGCGTTAATTTAGCTCAACATTGTTTTGAAGAGAACGTTGACGCTTATTGGGGTACAAATTGTTTGAGAGATGTCTTCAAAAGGCGAACAATGTTTATGGCAAAGACCAATTGGGTATTGATTGTCCTACCTGTTGAATCTAATTCGGTTTCATTGACATTTGAAAATTACCCCTTTATTGATATTCCACCATTTTGGTTTTTATCAGTAGGAACAGGAAATAGGATTTAAATCTAAGGGTGTTTTTAATAATAATAAATCTTTATTTACTCTCATCACAAAGGTATACATAATATACAACAAATGATTCTCTTATTTCTATGTTTATATCCTTTGTGGCGAGAGCTGGTGTCTGAACTAGGTTGCCCTGTATGACAAATCACCAGGCTCTCCCCCCAAGACAAAATTTTAACAATAATTAATGAATCATCCCATTTAATAATATTAATATAAAGTTAATAGTTAGATAAAGCTAATAATTTCAGAGTATTAGACCTTATAGTGAGAGCAATATACAATGAATTTGAGAGCAACGGTTTTTCACACTGATCATCAGAGCCATATTTCACTAAAATAAAATTTTCCTTTCCAAGTTCAACTTGATATATTTTATTAAGTAGGTAACCAATTAATTTAGTAATCCAAATGTGAATAGGTACTTGGGTAGAATTTATTATTTGTGCGATTTGTATCGGTCAAGCACGTATTATATTTAAGTTTTTTTTCACAAAACGGGGTGTCTCTTGTGCTTGTAAACACACAGCAGACAGCGTAAGCTTCAAATAAATATTTAAAAGATCATTGCTTACAATATTCAGCTCTGCATAATCTCTTTTCTCTTTATTCCAGACGGCCTCAGGCACCGGTCTCGCCTTTATAATCTTCACGGAAGCCATCAACCAGTTTCCAGGCGCTCAGTTCTGGTCCGTTCTCTTTTTCCTCATGCTGTTCACCCTTGGCATCGACTCCCAGTTTGGGACTCTCGAAGGAGTGGTCACGTCTATAGTGGACATGAAACTGTTCCCGAATCTGAGGAAGGAGTATTTGACCGGAGGCCTGTGTGCGATTTGCTGTCTCTTGTCTATGGGATTTGCTCATGGTGCTGGGAGCTACATATTCCTGCTGTTTGATATGTACAGCGGTAACTTCCCACTTCTGATCATCGCGTTTTGCGAGTGCGTCGGGATCTCGTACGTGTATGGGGTTAAGAGGTGAGTATTTTTATTTTCTTTGTTTTTTACATCTTGAGTAGGTACAGTAGCCAGAATATGCGGCTGGACACTCGCACTACGGAACTCGCTTTTACCGCTACGGAATACGGGCGCTCTCAAGGTCAATATGTCCAGCCGCCTGTGCTGCCTGCTGTACTTTCTTATGTTATTTTTTGCCTGTTATCAGGTTGACTATAAACTTAGCCCCTTATTATTGTCCCTTATCAACACATAAATATTGTAATTCCTCTCGTAATAACAATAAACGATTATAGGGATATTTAATTGAAAATAATTAATTTAAGTACAAATATACTACTGGTATTTAGGTAAATAACAAGTTACACCGCAGACCTACACACAAAGTTTGTTCTTGTACGATTAATGATAAGGGTATCTAATTTTCGGTAGTAGTTTGTAGTTGTTAATCTGTGCTAATTCTCAGTAACAACCACGAACAATTTAAAGGGATAATTAAAGCGTATGTATGTGTCTAACATAGCGTTATTAGTCGACTAATATCATGTAATTATTGCTTTTAAACCCCTGGCTTCTCTCGCATTATGTTCCCGCAGGAATGATATTTTTTCTAGCTGTAAAAATTTACCTAGTGTCTAGTCTAGTAGTGTTTTTTTTTAATTGACCTATTCTTGAGTCGAAAAAGTACGACGGATCAAACTTCACCGGACTTGCGGGGGAGCGGAGGACTCTACCCCAAAAAAGTTAATATCAACGCGTCTAGAGGCGGCTCGAGGGAGTCTCGGACCACGGCCTAGCGCGTTGATATTGAAAAACATCGTGAAGGAGACGACGCCTGAGGGCTCCGTCTCTGATTATCGACTTTGATTTTGGTTATGGCCGCGCCCCCTCCGGCGGATACGGGCGTTGTTACCTGAAGGGTGCCTAGTAGTGATGCCATCCCTACTAATATTATAAATGCAAAAGTAACTCTGTCTGTTTGTTTGTTACGCTGTCGTAAGAATTATAATGCCTTTTACTTATCAAGAAACAGAAAATTTGCCGCAGGTCTGCAAGTAGCACTTAATTCTAATTGCTATAGGTATATATCTACTTAGCATACTATCATACTATTATTATAAAGAGAAAAGATTTGTATTTTTTTATGTGTGTGTTTGTAATGAATAAACTCAAAAACTAATCAACCGATTTCAAAAATTTATTCACCATTCAAATGCCTCATTCCCACGGGAAAAATTGTTAACCTAGTCATACCATCATACTTATTATTTTAAAGTGGAAAGATTTGTATTTGTGTGTGTGTGTGTGTGTGTGTGTGTTTGTTTGTAATGAATAAACTCAAAAACTACTGAACCGATTTCAAAAATTCTTTCACCATTAGAAAGATACATTCACTCTGAGTAGTAGTAATATAAACACCACAAATTTTAAAGTCCTTTGTAATAAAGTGCGATATGAGATTAGCAGTTTGTAAACATTTAAGTAACTTTTTACAGTTATTAAGGGGGTGTATCTAATCTGGTAGTTATGCCTTTTTTATGTCTAAGTGGTTTGATAACATCAACTCTTAGTCTGCTTCGAAGTTTATGACTTGTTTTGTCCCTCGTAAAATTGGAATGGCAGTTGTTGTACTAGGATATAAAGTATACAGAAGATAGAGGTACTTAGGGCTTATTCAATACTCTACCATAAATCTGTTTAGGATCTTATTCTAAAGCTAGATGCTATTCATAAAGACAAATTGGAAAAAATAAAGCATCTACAATTAATTCAGAAAGTACCCAGCTATTGGCAAGTATTTAAAGGGAAATATTAAACCTTCACTCAAAAAATACTAAATGCTCACCAAAATAACTGGATTGCACACTAAACATTGGTTAGGTTAGGTTTAGAGTGCAAACAATTTATTTTGATGTGCATTTTTTTATGATATCGATTTAAATACATGCCGTATGTATAAGTAAGAAATCAATGCGACGTTATTTAATTAGCTTATAATTTTTTTTGCAAAAATCGCAAAATGTTTTTAGCATAAAACAGAGTTGTTGGTTTGTTTACTCGTAAAATTTACGCAGGTTCTAGAACTTCCGGCCATTTCATTTTACAATACAATACAATATACTTTATTGACAAAAGACACAGCATACAGAAAACAATACAGAAAAAACAGAAGAGTCAAAAGGCGGCCTTAGCAAGGTAGCAATTTCTACCAGGCAACCTTTAGGTACGGAAAAAGTGTAGATAAAAGTGATGCGGTCATTTTAATCAATCACACTAATATTGTAAAGGAGAATGTTTGCAAATGTGTGAGTGTGTGTGTATGTTTGTTACTTCTTCACGTGTAGAGCAAGCAGAGGCAAATTTAATAAAATTTGGTATGGCGTTAGCTGACACCCTGAATTGACACATAGGCTACGTTTTACCGCGGGAAAATACCTCGATCCCACGGGAAAAACTAACGCGGGCGGAGCCGGCGGAAAGCTAGTATTATGTAAAAGTGTACTACCACAAAAAAGTTAAACTCAAGTTAAACGCTTGTCTTGTTAAGCGCTCAACACTTGTTTCACTTTGTCTTTATACCCCGTCTTTTACAAAGATAAATAATAAGTAATTCCTTACCATAATCCTCACCCACTCCTTCCAGGTTTGCGGACGACATAGAGCTGATGACAGGCCAACGCCCAGGCATCTACTGGCTGATCTGCTGGAAGTACCTATCTCCGCTCGCAATGCTTCTGATCCTCATATCCTCGTTCGTGGAACTGGCCACCGAAGGGTCCGGGTATGACGCTTGGATCAGGTCTGAGGGTGACACTGTGAGGAAGCCGTGGCCGTTGTGGGCGGTGCTGCTCGTCTTGGTACTGGTGCTGGCTTCTGTGCTGTGGATTCCTGCACTGGCTATTTGTAGGTTAGTAGCTTTGATTAAATGTAGTTACAGATATACGAATGCCGCTCTAAAAACGGCACCGTCAAAACTATGCCGGAATCAAGCATTGTGCAAAAAAATTGTAGCTTTCCGATGAAATTGAAACGCTGAACCAAAAAATGGAAACATACAAACTATCTGTAACCAACAAGGAAGGATGTTACAAGTACTATCCTTGGTAACCAATCAACATTTGTGTAATAATGTTGTAATATGGACTGGAAGCCGAGATCTCAAACTTCTATGGCGTTTGTCTTTTATTTTTCTTCTCCTGCGCACCTCCGCACGCCCTGCTGCCGGCATGTTTGCGCATAAATGTATTCATGGTGTTTTCTCTAGCACTTGTACGTAATTCCTCAATGACCTAAACTAACCCACTAGCATTTCGGTCGAGACTAAAACCCTTCTCGAATGTTCCAGATACTTCGGCATACCCATAATAGACGACGAGGAGCGCGCCTGGTTTCCCGCCGAAGACCTCCGGGACTTCCACGGCATCGAGCCTAGAGCCGTCAGTACTGCTGAGAGAGTACTGTTCTGCACTCGTCCAGACGGCACTGAAGCCCTGTGCTGGCCGGGCTGCTGTGGCGAAACTGATGATGAGGAGGTGTAAATCGCTTGTAATTTGAAGAGCCCTAAGGTTTCTACCCAAGACGTTAAACACGTAGGTACAGTAAAGTTCATAAGTGCAGTCATATCACGTGTTTTTATACTTTCAAATAACTTGTTTCCTAAAGGATTGTTATTCCTATTTTTGTGTGATACGTATACATTGTACGGGACTTAATATTTTACTTCAAATTTTATTTCCTGAATGCTTTTGGAAAATATAAGAATTTATAGTATAGAAGCACGTGATATGACTGGACTTATGAACGCGACCGTACAATAGCTAATACATGCGGCTGGACAGTCGCTTTACGAAATTCGCCCATAATGCTACGGAGTAATGGTGCTCTCAAGGTCAAAGTATCCAGCCGCTCGTGCTGGCTGTACAATAGATGCGACGCAAATAGAAGCATATTATTAGTAGCTTTCCGCCCGCGATTTGATTTTCCTTCACCGTTTAGTATTTCCAGAAATTTTAGTATATACAAGTCAATATTAAATCGTATACGTTTTCAGAACCTATGACAATAATTATAAAGCCAAATATCAACTGTACCTAATCACTGCTAATCAGTAAGTAGTGTAATTTTTCATTTACAAATGTTACATAAGTTAAAATTTTTGTATCAACTTTGTTACCATTTTTGTGAACAGTTTGGAATAAATTTTATCTTATCTATATTCTTATTCTACATATCTGAAACATAATCAACCCGTACCTATTTTGACGTGGATATACATTTTTGTCCATAGACATCTAAAGGGATAGAAATATATTGATTATCTATGCAACGTTTATTGATATAGGTAAAAATCATACATTTTAGTATCATACGTTTCTATAGAAAAACAAATCTACGCGTATTTATCATAAAAACCTTGTCATAAGGTACCTACTTAAAGCTGCTATCTACAAAACAAATCGTCAACTTTACAGGAGAGTAAACGAACATAATATTAAGTTTGTTCAAATAATAGTATTTGATATAGAAAAACAATATAATACAACATGTAATGCATGCTATTTTGGTACACTTATGTGGTTTTTCTATGTCAAATAATAAGTTAATAAAAAGTTTTTTTTTGCTCTCCTGTAGAGTTGACGTTTTGTATAAAGCAATGTTTAGTACTAACTAACCGTTGATATATTGTATTTTTTGGACTATTATGTGCTATTTTTGGTCTGAAATCGATTGTAATATCATAAAGTCATATCCTGCCGATCATATTAATATTACTTACATATTTCAATGTTGAAACTTTATAAAACTTTTTAAAGTAATAATGTAGTTTTTAGACATAGAATAAAGGTTACACAAAACTAAGTATTTAATGTAAACTACTTTATATACTTAAACTAAGTACGATTCGTTTTTAATATCGATGTTTTACTGTGATATTTTGTTCATTATTTTTTATATATTTTAGACTATTTTATTTTTTATTAAATGAAATGACAATAAATATCAGGCAGCTGTTTAACTTGTTAGATTTTATTATATTTTTGAGCTTTTATATTAATTAATATTGTAGACTTTAGCTGCTTATTTTAAAATTAATATAAGTAAAATTTTTGGAAGGTTTTAGAAAAGGTATATATGACAATAATGAGAAATATATAAAATAGATGAATAATTATATTCTTCTTGACGACAATAATAAAACTTGTTAAATTGCGCACCATTTTAAATATTGTTTTTCTTTTTAAGTAGATCAATCAATCTATTAATGTAAATACTATAGACGTTGACGCTCATTTTAACAGACTTAAAAAGGAGGATTACAGATTATTAAAAATTCTTATGAAAATATACACCACGTAAAAGTCTTGTTATATAATGGACTGCGACAATATTATACATATTATTTAATATTGTGTAAGCTTCTATGTGATAATGATACGAGTAGTAATGTTTAATTAGTTTGAGAGGCTAAGAAGGGATAAATAAGTCCAGAAGATCACAATACAAATGTCTCTAGCGAGCTCTCGATGATATTTTCATCGCACCACTAAATAAAAATATCAGACGATTGCAAGAACAATTTGAACTGCGCGGATGAACAATTTGATTTCACAAATATCTTGTATTATATCGTTTGGGTCGGGATTGACGCAGAGTGTGCACTTCGCACAAGGGGCACTTTTTTGAACTCGCCAGAAAAGATAATGTAAATTAGACTTAACTACTTAAGTGATGTAATATCCAAAAGTTAAAAAATAAATTATTTGAACTCTCTTTTAGTTTCTCATAATGTGTATTTCGCAATATTTGCACTTCACAAAATGTACATTTCGCAAAATGTGCACTTTTCTGCTCTATGCCCAATAGTTAGTCCCGACCGTACGCCAAATTGAATGATGATAATGAACAGCAATAACGACTGTATATTATTATTATATTTCGAGAAAGAAATTGTTTTTCTGGCGTGATTCTTGAATTGTTATTGTTGACTACTAGTTGTTTTAATGTAGTATAATTAACTTTCAAACTATCTAAAAACCAGAATAACTTGTGTCAAAAGTATACTCAAATACCTTTAAAAAATAAATTATTGCTTGTTTTTTGTAAAAAAAGAAATATACCTACTAGTTACCTAGAATTTGTTCTAAATGTACTTACATACATGCAGTTTTATTACTTTTAATAACTAAGAAACTAATATAATGAAGCAAATTAATATAGGTACCTACTTACAAAATTTTAGAAATGCCTTCGTCCTATACAGCCTTTTCCATTTTACTGAAAATTATCCATAATACGATTCTTTGTTTCATCAGATACTAGCGACCCGCCCCGGCTCGGCACGGGAAAATGGTTATTGTGGGTTGTCCTTAAGTATATTATGCATAATGTATTATACATATAAACCTTCCTCTTGAATATCTCTATCTATTAAAAAAAAACCGCATCAAAATCCGTTGCGTACTTTTAAAGATTTAAGCATCCATAGGGAGGGACATAGGGACAGAGAAAGCGACTTTGTTTTATACTATGATGATGAAGTGATTTGACTGGCCGTTTGTTGGTAGCCAAGAAATTTATTTTGCGTTGATCGATCACGCACGAAACCATATTACCTATTATAAAACAAACACTATATTACTATCGATAATTTTGATAATTTATCTCTTAGTTTCAGTTAGTAATGCTAAACAATTTAATGATTAAGTACTACCATATAATATTGGATGTCAATTAAGTACATTTCATAATATTCGCTGGAATCTATCAATCACAATTTTTAACTATTCATAACTTCATTCGATGTAAAAGCTATTATAATAATAATTCGTCAAAACTGTGTTGTTGTATTGTTGATTAGTGTAGCTTATCTTTAGGTATTCTAAGTATAAGAAAATAATTCTATGTGTACCGCACAAAAAATCGTTGGTAAATGTCTAAAGTGTACGGCTTGAGATATCATCTCACTCAAATATTAGGTAGGAACTAAAATATTCCTTGTGAGCATATTTTAAAATTGAAAATTCAATTGTTTTTAAATAATTGTGTGATCAGGTTGAGGGGGCGTTCATTAACTACTTGAGGTGTTATAGGGGGGTTCTCACTTAGGTGGAGGGAGTGTCGTAGCAAATATCACGCACCTAATTTTTTTCTAGCAGAAAACGGTATAAAATTGCGTGAAAATGTATTTCTAGTGGAGTAGGTGTACAATATGACCAAATCTGACACAATATTATATTTCGTCGTATTCACCCGAACTCCGAACCCCCAGCGTAGCACAGTTTTAAATAAAAAGTAGGTAATAGAACAAATGAAGATTTTTTTTAATAATTAACACATATACAAATGAAACAAATTTTGAACATATTAGGGGAGGGGGGAAGGAAAAATCTTCCGAAAGCTCATAAAGAGGGGAGGGGGTGTAAAAAAATACCTCATGTTGTTAATGGGCGGCCCCTAACTTGGTTATAAACATGATTATTCCGTTTCAACTTTTCGAATATTAAGAAACTGTGGCTTGTCTGGTGGCGATATTTTATTAGATTTATTAATGTCAATGGCTAAATATATACCTATATTATTTCCTGTGATACCACATTTCTTATATTTACCTATTTGTTTTTGCAGTAAATCAAATAAGAAAATCAACACCAATCATATCAACAAATAAATATCTAGAAAGTTTTTTTCATGAATCTTATATCAGTAGTTAAGTATGATAAATATAAGTGCAATATTAATTGATATTAATGATGTAGGTACTTATAGCCAGGTGTTACGCACCGTGTTGTTTCTGTATGATATACACTACTCAATGTTAAAGTGTTGATGGTATAATAAAAACTGTAATATTAATTATTTTGTTTCATTTTAATTTAAGTTTTTTTTCCATATGTACAGTCACCTGCTTAAGTACAGTAATATGACGTGAGAGGTCGTTTTTTTTTACAATTTTTGATTAATTTCCATTTTTATTCAGTAATTATGGAATTTGTAATGAGAGCGCTACGAGGAGTGGACTGTAATAGGCCTCTTAACGACATTTCTGATATTTTCCTATTTATTGGAAATGGGCTCAGAAAATAAACACGTCTGCACAGTTCAGAGGGCGTTTAATGTAAGAAGGGCCGAGCGCACAAGCGCCGGTATTTATACAACAGGTTATGACAAACTTGGATATTTGCATTTACCCACGAATACCAACAGTCCCCCTCAAATATTCAAGTATACAATTATTATTAGACATATTTTAAACTAAGTAGGAAATTAATTCACAATTTACACAAATTGATTTATCTTAATAAGTACTTATTACTTAGTACAATATAATTAAATTACAATTTTTGAACATAAATATAAATTACAAGCAGTAGCAATTATTAATTAAGTACAAGTAGCAAATTAGTAGCAATAACAATCAAGTTAATTACTTAAATTAAATTTAACTTGCAACGTAACTCTAGGAACTTCGATGCTGGTACCATTTTCGTGAATATGTCAGCTAGTTGGTTTCCTGTGGAAATATATTCTAGCTTTATTACTTTGTTAGCAATTTGTTCCCTACTAAAATGGTATTTAATGTCGATATGCTTAGACCTTTTGTGATTAGTGGGATTATTAGCGATGCTTATACAACTGTTATTATCTTCAAAAATAATTATTGGCTGTACTACTGGAATTGCAATACTGTTGAGTAAAGATTTTATCCAGATTGCTTCCCTCACGGCTTCAAATAAGGCCATGTACTCAGCTTCTGTTGAGGAGGCGGCGACTGTGTTTTGTTTTCGTGTGTTCCACGAAATTGTACAATTATCAAACACTTTGAACACGTGTCCTGTTGTACTTTTTCTGTCGGCTATGTCGCCTCCCCAATCAGAATCTACGAAACCAACAACCAGTTGTTTATAATCACACTTTTCATAGGTAAGCTTTAAATCAACCGTTCCTTTTATGTACCTTAAAAGATGTTTCAAGCATTTCCACAATTCTTCATTATTTTTACTCTGGTATCGACTTAAAATGCCTATAGCTGCGCATATATCTGGTCGCGTACAAAGCATTGCATACATTAAACATCCTATAGCATTTCTGCAAGGTGCGTCACACTGAGTGTCCGATTCTAAACTAGCATGATCCAATTTAGAAGGGAATGGTGATTTGCAGGGATTGCATTCACTCATTGAGAATTTGCTCAAAACACTTTGAAGGTACAATGATTGGTCCAAAGTTAATTTACCTTTGGATCGTTCTACTCTAATACCTAAGAACAATTTGATTTCATTTAAATCTGACATTTCAAATTTTTGCATTAAACAGTTTTTATAAAAATTCATTGTTTGTGTATTTTTTGTACAAATAATCAAGTCATCTACATATAATACAATATATACATTTTCATCTATACAGTGTTTATTGAGAATATATAGGCAAGGGTCAACTTGAGAATTTTCGAAACCAATAGCCTTTAGAGCGTGATCGAAACGCTCAAACCAACATCGGGAAGATTGCTTCAAGCCATAAAGAGTTTTATTCAATTTACAAACTTGATTTGGCTGAGCAGAGACACCTGCCGGTACTTCCATATAAATGTCCTCTTTAAGAATACCGTTTAAAAAGGCGGTCTTAACGTCCATGTGATGGACAGATAAGTCAAACTGATTGGCAAAAGCTAGCATGAATCTAAAAGTTGATATACGGGCTACTGGAGCGAACGTTTCGTCATAGTCTTGTAAGTATTGTTGGGTGAAGCCACGAGCAACTAAGCGCGCCTTATACCTAACTGGTTCGCCTAGTTCATTATTTTTTATTGAGAAAATCCATTTCGAGCTTACTATATTTACATTGTTAGGTCTATCTACAAGAGTCCATGTTTGATTGTTATAAAGTGAGTCAAGTTCACTCTGTACAGCTTTTAACCATTCATTAGAATCAGTGCGATTAAAGATCTCATCGTAATTATTTGGCAATGACTGAACGGTAGTTAGTGACAAATAATAATCTGGGTCATTCATATCTGCATAATCTTTTGTGGGTAGGTGGCGAATTCTTTCACTACGTCTCAGTTTACTAGATGAAGGTCCAGGTTCTGAGCTATTATCTACAAGATTTTTGTGTTTGTTGCCTATTAACTTAGCCGATTCATCATCGGGCTTGTTAATTTCGGCGGGAATTTCAATATTTTTATTATTTACAGGCCTAGAACTTTCAAAATTTGACTCATCAAATACAACGTCTCGAGCAATAAAAAATTGATTATTTTCTGTGTTTAATAATTTATAGCCATTTTGGTCAAATCCGACTAATATTGCTTTGAATGATTTTTCGTCAAATTTTGATTTTCTAGTTTTGTCATGAACATAGGCCGTAGAACCGAATATTTTTAAATGACTGATTTTCGGTTTTTTATTATGCCACATTTCGTATGGTGTTTTATTACATGTGAGCGCTTTAGTGGGCAGTCTATTGACTAAATATGTAGCTGTTAATACAGCCTCGCCCCAGAACGATTTGTCCAGCTTCGCACTTGTAACCAATGTCCGAGCCATTTCGGTTAACGTACGATTCATACGCTCTGATACACCATTTTGCTGTGGCGTATATGGTACCGTCAAATGGTACGTTATCCCCTTGCAAACACAAAAATCTTTGAATTCGTTAGAAAGATATTCTCTGCCATTATCGCAATATAAATTAGTGACTTTAAAGTTAAATAAATTCTCACTTTTTGCTACAAAATCTTGAAAACATTTTAATACTTCTGATTTAGAGTGCATTAAATAGGTTACTGTATAATGAGTAAAATCGTCAATAAATGTAACGAAGTAGTTTTTGTCATCGACTGTAGTGGGAGTGATCGGGCCGCACACATCGGAATGAATTATAAAAAGTGGTCGATTTTTGTCGTTACATTTACTTTTCGATTTCGCAAATGGGAGTCGTGACTGCTTGCCAAGTACACATGGTTCACATAACTCATCACTAGGGATTATATCACTGAGTACCTTACTATCTTCGTCGTTAACCATATTCTTAAGTACATTAAACTTTTGCTTGTTTATATGACCGAGCCTACCGTGCCATAGATTGTATGATTTTAAATGGCGGTTGCTTTTGTCTTGAGTTTCATTTAAATTACATTGAGATTTATTGATTTCAAAAACAATACTAAAAAGATTATTAGTGTTTTCACCAGTCATGTAGCATTTGTTATTTTTGTTATAAACTTGAACTCCATTGTTACTAAAAATAACTGACATACCTGATTGTTGTATACGATTTACCGATAATAAATTGTACCGAACCTCGGGGGAATATAAGACGTCATCAATTGATCCTCGAATGCCCAAATTCGTGGTTACCTCAATCCTTCCTTTACCGAATGCGAGTATGGAGGTGCCATTTTTAGCAACACCGATCTTTAGTGGTGTTGGTAACTCGACGTAAGATGTGAATGCGTCACGAGTATTCACAATATGATCAGTCGCTCCGGAATCTAAAAGAAAACAAATTTCTTCATTAGCTAAACGATTGTCAGCAGCAAAAGGTAACTTACATTTGGATAACATAAAAGCGAAACCGCCCTCGTCATCGTTGCAGGGCTGGATGTTGTTCGCTATCCTGTTGTATCCACCAGGTTGCTTATTCTGTTGCTGCTGGTTCTTGAAAAATCGGCAGTCCTTTTTGAAGTGATTTCTGCGTCCACAGTGGTCACAATACATTTTCGTATACGTGTGGGTAGAATTTCCGGGTTGAAATATTTTATTCTGTTTAGGGTTGTATATTTTTTCTTGTTTCGGGTCAAATCTCTTCTTCTTATGAGGCACGTGTGAATTTTGTACATGTTTTCGTTTGTTTCCAGTAAACAAAGCCTTGAGCTCCGTTGTAGTCTCAGCTTTTAATTTTACCTCGTGGTCTAGCAGGCGTGTCTTTACAAAAGCCAATGTGAGATGTTCTTCGCCTAGCGTCTCCAGGGCCGTTATCACACCGTCGTAAGAAGTGGGTAATGTTAGCAGTAGGTGTGCTATTTTGTCCATCTCATCAAGTTTCGCACCAGCAGAGATTAATTCGGTGACTAAGTTATCGAACTTTGTGAAATGTTGTAACAGCGGTATATCTGGCAACAACTTTAGGTTAAGCAATTGTTTTCTCAGCGATAATTGTGAAGCTAAGCTTTTTCGCTCGTAGATCTTGTCAAGGTCGTCAAGAATAGTTTTAGCAGGCGTGGAGCCACTCGCAAAATTCAAAAATGCGTCACCCAAATAATCGACAATGGTACCTTTAGCGATCATGTTATTCTTCAGCCAGGCAGCGTCAGGTTTTTCAGGCACAGCATTTTCCACGACACTTATTACTTGTAGTTCCTCCAAAAGTGATTTTATACGAAATTTCCACGTGCTATATCGCTCGCCGTTAAATTGCTGAATATTTCTTTTATTTCGCGAATCCATTTTCACTGTTCGTAAGCGCTTGCACACAAATTATTTTTACTTTAATTTTCGCAGTAAAAAACGCGGTCTGGGCCCATAACCTATTGGAAATGGGCTCAGAAAATAAACACGTCTGCACAGTTCAGAGGGCGTTTAATGTAAGAAGGGCCGAGCGCACAAGCGCCGGTATTTATACAACAGGTTATGACAAACTTGGATATTTGCATTTACCCACGAATACCAACACTATTTCAAGACATTTTTGCACAAACTGTAAGTCTCGTACACTATATTCGCAACAAACAAAAAAATGCATATTTTAAAGGAAAAGTGTAGTGTTCGTTGTACTACTCCACCTAAGAATATATGATTCAATCAATAATAGGAATGTAGATTGGCTAGTCAAAAAAGCTTCTTTTTCCGAAATGTCAAAAACAATATGTTATATGAAAAATTTAAGTGAATACTAACTTATGACGTCACAAGCTTGTATTGTCGTGATTTTTATTCTGATTTACAATAACAAATCATAAAATTGCCAAACATCGCCCCTACAGAAGTTATACTAAAGTAATTTCAGATGTTCCTATATATATAGTATAAGATAATTTTATTTTGAATACAATCATCATCCCTAATCTGACATGGTTAATGATTTTTACTACAAACGACGACGAATTGTTTATAGGATCGAGTGGTTAATTTAAATCTAAAAGCAAAAGTTCATTGAATATTTTCTCAACTTTATTAATTATTTGCATTATTTGCACCAAATTATTGGTATAATTAACTAATTCAGGGCTGAAAAGAAAAATCAAAACAGGACTCCATTTTTAAACTTTACTGCCTTAATCACAGAATATCAAATAGTAGTCCCTCTTAATGTAATCATTCTCTCATTCTTTTCCGTGGGACAAGTACTTTTTATTTTTCTGATCAGCCAATACATTATTTTAACATTCTCTTAAACAATTCCAATCGTAGTTATTGCTGCCAAAAGGCGTAATAAGGGCGTAATCACACATGCAAAATACAAAGAAATGCTCTAGTATTCTAGTGCACACCCCAATAATTGTTAATTACCTAAGCTTAAACTAGTTTAAAAAAATAACATGTTTACCTTGTTATTGAATTTAATGAACACATAAGTCACACAAAAAGGCGGTTGAAATTATTTGAAATCATAAATTGTTTTTCAGACATAAAGCCTAGCAGCCTGGAAAAACTTTTGTCCTTAAAAAAACATCACTTGGTATAATTTCTTTATAATAAATGAAAAATGCAAGTCTCTTATCACTTTGGCTGAACATAGTATGTAAAAAAAAGATTTTCTTTAATCATAATTTTATTTTTTTAACTATTGTGTGTGGCACTTGTTTTGTATGCTTCAGAAAACTTCCAATATATAACATAAGTAATATAAAATTAAAAATACTCTCGTGGGTACTAGATTTCCTAGTATTTAAATAATAGTCATATTTATTTCACTTCATGTGATCTTTAAATTTTTTTCATCATAGGTAGGTTCCTAATTGCAATAAAATGTTGAATAAAATCTGAGATGCCAAATAATTACTTATTAGGCATCAGGCTATGAAATTGTTCATTTTAAAGGTGGTTTGTCAGTAGAATTTTTCCGCCATCATTTCCGATAAACCTACTGTTTGTTTATTGGTTCTAAAGACCGACAGCCCGACCAGATAAATAAAAAACCTCGCCATATTGCGGAATTTCAATGGAACTCATTTTATAAGGGAAATTTTTGCCATAGTCACTGGGCGGTCACTCCATACAGAAAATGCATTTTGACAACCTACTTCTTTTTGAATAACAACTACAAGTCAGTGGCGCTAGGCGCTATGTAAAACACCCCCTCCACCACCGGCGGAGTCCCGCGGCGCCTGCGGGGTGCGGGGCGTGGGGCGCTATATCGGGCGGGGAACTCATGCCGGCGCGGGGGGGTTAGTGTCCTGCAGGTACGGGTTAGTACTATTATTTTTTTCTGTGCTATAGTCGTAAAAATATGCACGTGGTGCCCCCAGAGCAGGCTTTTTATTTCTTTGGTCAGGCTTTACCTATGTGGTAGTAATATTTTTTTTTAATCAGTATAAATTTATTCTGTTTTAAATTAACTTTTAAACATCACTATATCACAACAATCAAAGAATTTATTTTGTCAAGTCCAATAATAATAGGTATATCCTATAAATGTTGTCTAAGTGGAACACTATACTTTGAATTTAACTATCTAGTGTCATAGACAATTAAGGAACTTAGTCCAGTATGCCTTATGAAGCAATATATTTTATTCCGCTATCTACATACTAAATACTAGGTATGGACGTCATCTAAAGTACCTTTATCAGTCTCCGCTTTTTTCATTTTCTTAGCTCTTATATCTGCCATTGTCTGCTCTATTGAACGCTGATCCTTTTTATTTTCACTTGGTACTTCACCATAGCTCTTATTCATGTTAGTCTTCTGCGCTGCATTTATAGCTGCTTCTTGGCCAATCAAATGTGCATACTTTTGCTTATAAAATGTACCACTTAGTTCTTCCTTTCCCTTCTTACGCTTCCTGTTTTTATCTTCCTCCAAATCTAAAGCGGCTTGTTTAGCCAGTTCAGCATGTTTGAGTGTCATTTCGGCAGCTTTCTCTTCATTCCAAGAAGCACCAGAGCGACGTACTGTCAACTCATCTTCGGTTGGCCCTTTATCCTTGAGGTAGACTATGGAGTAACGGTCAATACCTTCTACACCAAAAGAAAACACTTGAACACCTGCTGTTTCAGCTACGTCTCTAATTATTGAACGATACATTTGGTCCATTGGTTCAAATTGCAAGTGAGGTCTTGTGCCCTCTTTAATGAAATTACTTATCTTTTCTTCAACTCTCTTACGGAATTTGGTAATCATATTCCGCTCCTCTTTTTGTTTTCGTTCCATGGCTTCCTTTTGCTTTTTCATGGCATTTTTCTGAGCCTCACTTGCTGATGGTGGTTTTTGCATGGAATTTAAAATAGAATCAAGTAGATCCATTTTGAGTATTTGTTACTTAGGAAATGATTAAATTTGATTTTTGGCACAGAATGAAGTGTAGGCTAGAATCTCTGGAATCCTTTGTTGCCAAGTGGGTGAAATCTTTAAATTTCCAACCTGGGAATCTGAATCTAATCTTTTAAATGTTAAAACTGTTAATACTGTGTCTATTTGAGCACAAATTTCACTGCCAAAAGTGATTGTGTCTTCTGCAAACTCTAGAATTTGCTTTATGGGAGGTTGTAAAGGAGATCCTTTTATTAGAAGAGTATTGTCTTCAAAATTTAGGTCCCGGCAGCTTTCTTGTAAAGTGCGGTGTTTGAGGCAAAGTGTGTCAAATAAATCTTCAATTTTAGACCTGAAAATAAAATAAGAGATCATTGGATAAGTGAGAATCTATATAATAAAACTGTAGAGGTTGAAAATTTGTACATAGAAAAAAATTTGCTAAAAACTAAGTCAGGGGGATGTAAGTGTATAAGTAAGTAATATAGAAACTATCTAGATCTTTTTCAAATTTATTGTTTGTCTGTTTGTATGGAACGGACTAAAGAAAATAACGAGTTCCCATGCAGACAACTAATTAGAAATATAAATAAAAAACAATAACTTAAAATGTAGTTTAAATGTAGCATTCGATTTGTTACCAGCCCCTTATATGAATGCCTATAGATGTTACTCTCCCTACAAAGAGATCCAAGCTTAAAGGGCATTCACATTACATTTTTCATTACATTATAGCTGCTGTGTGTTATCTCCTGGCGATTTCTATGGAAAGATGTAATGAGATGTATCATGCTATAATGTAAAGATGTACATTATAGCTGCTTTGTGTGAAGCCCTTAAAAGGCATCAAAGTTGGGAACAGATACATTTTTCTACATCATATTATAATCTCCATAATCCTCAATTAGGAATCCCAGATGCAAAGGGAATATAAACCTTTAGTCACCACTTCTTTCTATAAGAATATAAGAATAAGAATGATTTATTTATGGGACATCACAACACAACAGATAAAACAAAATTTAACAAAAAGCAAAATTACCTATAAGTATACACAAAACAATTTGCAAATTCTTCTAACAACTCACTGAAGCATTTCTAAGCAGCAGCAGATTTATAGAAAAAATCAAATTATAATATCTAAACACACAGACTCAAAGATAGATTTTCATAAGCATGGATATCTAAAATTGTCACTTACAAATTAATTTTAATATCTGCAATTTCTTCTGATATGAGTTTATGCAGGGATGCTGCTAGTTTCTGCTGGATTCCTTCAAATTCTTCCAAAGGTGTACCTTTTGTATCAGCCCTGAAAAACAATAAATTGCAATTATTATGAGTAGAAAACTATGCATACAAAACAATCTGACTCATAATCTGAGTTAACCATGGAAAGTGACAAAGTGAAGGGTGATGTAAGTACATAGATTGAAATCGCAACCATAAAATTAAGATGGTTCGATAATTTATCAAAACAGACAAATAACCTGTACCTACGAAATTATTAGTAATATTTACAGGTTATAATGGGCCATTTAGGTGGTTTGCCCATTTTCTGTGTATTTATTGTAAGTATAAAAACCAATTCATAAAATTACGTATTGAAGTCATAAAGATTACACAAACATTCTAGGTACCTACCTTATTATTTTTCTACAACGCAAAATCAACTTATTTATAGCAATTGCGCAGTTTTGGCAATCTTTCAAACACGTTTTCGACGAGCTATGAAATTCTTCGAAGAACGAAAAGTAATCAACGATTTGCTTCTGTATTTTCGCTTCCATTATACAGGAGACCCATCCCGCATTGTTTTCCCAAAAGAAAAATTTTGTGAAAAATCTCAAGCAACGATCACGCGAGGTACTATTGACTGACAGACAATATACAATGCATTTACAAAGACAATAAAAATAATTTTTATTTTGTATAAATAAATATTTTTAAAAACAGTTTATAATTTAAAGAAATTATATTTAAAAGTACTTTATATTTTAGTTTTATTTACTGCATTCAAATAATAAAATAACCACCCGTAATCGTGATCCGTCCGTCTCCGTCCATCCATACCATCAATATCGAAAAAAATTGGTAACTGTATTCGTAAATGTTCTTGTTGTACGACGGCGACGACGACAAAGTGATGTCCAAATAAGAAAACCGGTTTTTACCGTAATAAATATATTTACATATTATTATTATAATTTGACCGTTGTAATTTAATAAACAATGATTAAAACTTATTTTTATTAAGTATTAGGCAAATAATTCTCTTTTTGTTGTAAACTTGAGTAACTAAAAGTAGGTACCTACCTATATAGAACAGAAAGTAAAATGGTCGGAGACTTTCGTGAATGCTCGGTGTTCTTCGGCCTCCGGTCGATCGCGATCGGATGCCTGTCACCTGATGCACCACCAATAACCAGTCTTCGTTTACTTCCTGTGTTGAACGTATGTCGAATTTCGCCGCGAATTTTTCAGTGAAAACACGCAGCATACTAAATGAAACAAAAACCACCACAGGAATTTCGTGGGCCCTCTGCAGTGATTGAAAATGAGTGCAACCAGTGTGATTTAATAGCAAAGAAAAATATATAGTGTGAATTGTGTCAATCTTGGTGAAAATGAATGGCAAAATGCACAGTAAAACCGGCGCTTTCTCATCGGACGACATGCGCGCCGAAATATTGAACCCTTTTGTCCACAAATTGGAATTAGATAACACGTACGATAAAATAAAGGTACGAAAAGTATATTAGGATGGAGTAACTGTAAAATAAGAGCAAATTACATAAAAATTATTCATTCCTACATTTTGCGCATCTAAGAAAAATAACGAAGATAATATTATTTATTTACATGTAAATCTTTATCTTAATAACTTTTGTATATTATGTTAAATAGTTGAAATTAATATGAGGTACTTACTGTTATAAAATAAATAGAAATATCAGTTACCTAAATTGTTAACTATAAATTTAGTAAATGATGTCAATTATACCGAAGAGCAGGTATGAGCATAAATGAAATAAAATTGTTTTATATTAAATAAACATGTTTTTTTAACACGTAGAAAATATAATAAATAAGTAAGTATGTTTAATAAAATGAACAAATCCTGCTAATATTGCACACAATATTATAATATTTTGGAAGTTTGTCTGTGCTCATTTCATAGTCCGGTTCATTTTAGACCAAAAGTGCTCTAGAACTTGAGTTTCATCTGTCACTCCTGTAAATGGCAACGACTCCTACCGTTGGATTCGTCTTGATGTCCTGAACGTGAAACTGTCGGTCGTCAAGTGCTAAAGTGGTGGAGGGATGAGGGGGGGGTAATCAAAGATCGCTGGATTTTACGTTGTAATTTGAAAACTAGTGGACCGATTTCTTTATTATTAGTATTATTTGAACGGGTATAATATTATCTACAACACGTTCATATACATAGAATACGTCAATGCAGTGGTTACCGCGTAATAATACGAAACATAATAAAAAATAATTGTGTTTAAATAATATCACAGATTACGCTGAATCTATAAAGTTTTTGTGATAAAA
Source organism: Teleiodes luculella (assembly GCA_948473455.1). Classification (NCBI taxonomy): domain Eukaryota; kingdom Metazoa; phylum Arthropoda; class Insecta; order Lepidoptera; family Gelechiidae; genus Teleiodes; species Teleiodes luculella. The sequence continues at coordinate 1,938,739 of OX419593.1, read as the reverse complement.
ATGTTGCTTACTTTAATTCTACAACAAATTACCTAATCAAAAAAGTAACAATAATTACTATAGGATTTATGGTGCCTGAGCTAGAGTTAATTAACTAAACGTAGTCGCAGGTCAATATACTACGAGTACGCAATAAAAAATTGTTTTCCGCGTTAATTGTTACAAATTAAACTGGACTAACATGTAATTGTATGTACTGAATTGTCTAAAATAAACATAATATTTTTTTTATTTTTTTTTTATTTTTTTTCGGCCTAAATTTCTTTTATTTTTATATCATGAGTAGATATTACCAATATATATCCCCTGGCATAGTTTTTATCCTGTCAGGAACCTTAGGCCAGGGGCTACAGGCAAATTAAAAACTACTATAGTGAAAACTAAAAAAATGTTTTCCGCGTTATTTCGACGTAAATTTCTTTTATTTTTTTATCATGGTTAGATATTACCAATATCTATCCCCTGACATAGTTTTTATTCTGTCAGGTACCCCGGGTCAGGTGCTACAGGCAAAGTCAAAACTACTATAGTGAAAAACTAAAAGATTGTTTTCCGCGTTATTTCGACGTAAACTTATTTTATTTCTTTATCATAGGTAGGTGTTACAGATATCTATCTTCTGATGTAGGTTTTATTCCGTCAGGTACATTGAGTCAGGTGCTACAGGAAAAGTTAAAACAACTATAGTGAAAACTAAAACATTGTTTTCCGTGTCATTTCGACGTAAATATCATTTATTTTGTTATCATGGAAAGGGATTACTAAAATCTATCACCTGACATAAGTTTAATCTCGTCAGGTACCTTGGGTCAGATGCTACAGGGAAAGTCAAAAATACTATAGTGAAAACCTAAAAAAATGTTTCCCGGGTTATTTTGACGTAGATTTCTTTTATTTTTTTATCATGGGTAGGTATTACTAATATCTACCCCTGACAAAAGTTTTATCTTGTCACGTACCTTGGGTCAGATGCTACAGGCAAATTCAAAACTACTAATAGTTAAAAACAAAAAAAAAATATCCTCTTTATTTCGACGTAAAGTCTTTTTTCCAGGTATTATTTGAAAAATGTAAGCTTGAAATATATAATTAAAGTAATATGGTGATTACTTACCCATCTCTTCTCATTCATTTACTTATATTTGCGTACTCGTAGTATAGTGATCCTACGACTACGTTTCGTAAATTAGCTCTAGCTCAGGCACCATAAATCATATAGTAATTATTGTTACCTTTCTGATTAGGTAATTTGTTTTAGAATTAAAGTAGTAAACATTGTTTCCACGAAAACGTTATAGATTTAGCGTAATCTGTGATATTATTTATACACAATTTCTTTTTTCAATGTTTCGTATTATTGCGCGGTAACCGCTGAATTGGCGTATTCGATGTATAAGAACGTCTTTTAGGTAATATTATACACTTTCAAATAATACCAGTAACAAAGAAATCGGTCCACTAGTTTTCAAATTACAGCGTAAAAACAAAAGTACAAATTCGCCAACTTTAATTACCCCTCCCCTCCTCCCTCCACCACTTTAGAACTTGACGACCGACAGTTCCACGTACAGGACACCAAGACGAATCCAACGGTATGAGTCGTTGCCATTTACAGGAATGACAGATAGAATTTTTTCATTTTGTACTGGAGCGAACCGGACTATCACGTGAAAACAGCTCAACATATTTTGATGAAATGTGGCTTATAAAAAGAGTTCAAATACAAATTGTAGACGTAAACAAGTAGTTGAGATTACAAATAACGATACAGAGGTAGAGCAAAGGCTTTTTATACAATAATATTTAAATAATAATTCGTAAAGTGTTAAAAAATATGATAGTAAAATAACAAATAATTATTTACAGAAAATACGACAAAAATCTAAGATACTTATATATTTTTTTCATTCTTTCTTGGTGCTTACACTTATGCACGCAATGACACCCATTAGAGAAAGTAAACATAAAAAACCAACACAACATAACACAGGTTAAGTGAACATAGAATACAAATGCGAACAGTTAAATAAATACAGAGTTAAATAAGTTTAATAAGTTTAAAGAATACATAAACTTGCTTGTTTGTCATATTGAATGGAACAAGTTTATTACTAGTGGACTTTACTCATCGAATAATTATTGTGAAAAAGAAAGTAGAGATTCACGCGCGAGGAAACGCACAATATAAATTATAGTAGTACACAACGCGCATCTGTGAAACGGTAAAAGTTTTTAAGGACTAATGTAAAATTTAAATTATTTTTTAATAGACGCGCAACATAATTATTAACTGTTACCTACTTTTATTATCTGAGCGACATCGTGTAAGTATTGCTAAGGCCTAAGACGGCAAAACTTTCCTACAAATTAATAATCTTAAATATTAACGGCGTATGCCTTGCACAAAAATGAATTCATTATTAATAAAATGTATAATAATCCATAATTTGGCAAGTTTAATTTACATTACGGGCACTGCTTGATGAAATCTAGGCAATTGTTTTGCAGTAAACTTATAAGATAATAAAGTTTCTAAAAAGTATAATAAAAGATAAATGGTGTAATAGTTATACGGCCGCTTTTTTTGATCTCGCAAGGAATTAGGAAAGGAAGGGAAAGTTTATGAAATGTTCAGGTAAACAGGTATTTCCCTATATATGAAAACATATATCCCTATTTATGCAATGAATACATAAAAACTTATTAAGGGGAAGCTAGTAAGCTATGAAAAACATTTAAAAGTAGAATATGCTAGTAATGACATCCATTTGCTACGGTAAAAGTTAAGAAAGGAAGTGACGTAACTCTGGGTGATGTTATACAATTTGTGGATATGGACACCATTCTAGATTCCACTACAGACCGCTCACCAACCTTACGTATATTTTTCTTGGTCATTCATTAGTAGATAACCTTATGAGTTCTTTTTTAATTGTTATTTTTAATGTGGTGCTTTTTTTAAGAAACTGTAATATTGTATTATGTTAGATTTTATTTACATTTTCTACTGTATTTCATTCATTTAACTGCACAGAGAAAGGTGTTTTAAATGACTGCACATAATATATATTTTTCAAAGTAGAGGCAATTAAAACGTGGCTCTACTTTTAGCGAAATAATATCCTATTCACTATTACTATTGTAGAAAAAATTGCAACCGCTATGTGTATTATTAAATATATATATTATAATAAAATAAATATAGGTTTCCTCACGATGTTTTCCTTCACCGTAAGAGCGTCGAATAGTAGTCGTCGAACGTAATTAGAAAATCGAAAACACATTGGTACGTGCCGAGGCTTGAACCTGCGAACTTCCGAATGGAAGTCAACAGCCCTAGCCACTTGGCCACCGACGCTCAACAGTGAGGAAACCTGCACACATCTGCAAAAAAAATTCTAAGGTTATGTGTGAAGTTGACCAACCCGCACTGGGCCAGCGTGGTCGACTAAGGCCTATTCACCCTAATTTTAGGGTAGGCTCAAGCCCCTCGGTGGGGGCATTATATGAGCTGTTAACAGAATACAGGTACTTTGTATTTTACAAATTACATTTTATGTTTTAGATAATATATTTTTTGTATAGTGTCATCCCACATAAAAAGCTACCATTAAATTTATCCTACAAGACAAACGTTTAACGTGTGTTTAGCTTTTATGTAGTAGGTAAACCATACCATAGTAGGTAAGTATTCATTTTACAAGACAAGTTCAAAGATGTACTTTTGTTGCAGACGGCGATATTTACAGTAATATTACTGCCATTCCGAGTGATCGTCATTTGTTACTTAATAGTAACAGCATGGCTTATTGCTTGCATTGGCTTATACGGCCTCACCGAAGAAGATCTTAGAAAAGCCCCTATGACTGGATGGAGAAGGTGTGTATTATATAGAATAAATTATCTCTGCTCGTGGAGTCTAATAGTTAAAGTAAGATTTGTATAGACATTCATTCACAAGTCATACATAACAAAAGAAGCAAGACAATCAGTAAGCATGATTTTGAAACAATGATTCTTGTTTGGCTTGCGGGACATCCTAAAAAAGCAAACAAAAGATTATTCTGGTCGGTACCTAATGTACTGATTGTACTACCTACATAATTAGTCAGTTTTATTAAGCTTGACATACGTAATGAATATCTTGGAGAAATGTTCTTTGGATGCTAAGTGATAATAATAAAAAAATATCTTTGACATCACCGAATAAACGTTTAAACATGAAAATCATAGTGACAATATAAAAAGTTTAACAAAAATATAAAAATAAGCTTTAAGGTGTTTAACAAATCTAATAAAATTATTTTGTTTACATACCTTTCTAATAAAATTAATTGAGATAATATTTAATATAACTATATAATTTTAATTGAAATATTTTTATTATTCCTACTCATACTTGTTTAACTATTAAAAAAATAGTGTATAAAAGTCAAAGGAACTTTATGAAATGAGCACAACAATGTAAAAAAATTAAATACAATTATTGTTCGCTTTGGCTTCTAATCTAGCATTAAACAGTTCAAGGTACTATCAACAATAGTCCATAAACGAAGGTTTTCTGTTTCATTTTATACCTGTTAAGTGCAACGAATTCATTTTAAAGTTACAAAAATTGTGTTGACGTCTTTTACGAAATAAGTGGACCTAGTTACGTTCAAGAACAGCTTAAATTCTACAAACACCAATTGCACGCAGATATTTTAAATATTGACGTCGCTTTATCTTATCAAGGTGAGAGTGCATTGAATCCTTTGAAAATACGAAAGAATAAATACTTCCTTGATTTAGTGAGAGTGAAGTTGACCTTGTCTGCAAACAATCATAAAAGAGAATTACCCGTGTTTTAAATTTTACAAGACATCCAGTTCCTGCTACTATAGATTAAGATTTTAAAAAATCTGTGATCATATAACAAGTTAAGAACTTTAAATTGATATTAACTCTGTGATCATGGTTTTCAAATTTAAATTGTCAAGTCCGGTGAAGCTTGATTGGTCGTACCTTTTCGACACAAGCATAGATCAATTAAAAAAAAAAAAGAAAAAGAAAGAAAGTAGGAATTACTCGTATTTAGAGAGTTTGTGAGTGAGAAGACAAGACAACAATCAACATAATAATGATGACGATAATCCAGTACCTGCTACTATTATGTTAAGATTTTAAAAAATCTGTGGTCACTTCACAAGCACTTCACATTGAATCCGTTAATATCAATGTGAAGTGCTTATCTTGTTAGCTGTGATTGTAGTATGAAATTAGGAATTATTTAGAAAGTTTGTGAGTAAGAAGGCAAGACAACGATCAACTCATAATGGTGACGATATTTTGATCATCCTACTTTAGTCTCGAGCTCCTCGGTGAGAATCAGTCATGATCTATTTGCTAGTAAACCTGACCTATAATTCAATACAAAAATGGGTGGGTATGTCTATTGAAAATTGTAATTTGTATTGAAGTAATTTCTTATGATTTTCCGTTGGCCTTGATGACACAAAAACTACGCGATCAAGGTCAGACCGCGACGTGAAGCCTCATCTTTCCTCTCTATCGATTGGTTGGATGAAGCTATTGAAAGAAGCCAACCAACTGAAACAAAAATAGCGAGTTTTGTCTGAGAAAATTTATGACAGTTGATAACTGGTTTGTTAGAAAAAATGTTAGAAAAAAAAGTATCTCCAAGTATTTGTTTAATTAAATTAATAAATTCAAAAGTCTTAAATAGTATGCAAGATTCTAGTTTTATTTAATAATCTAATTGTAATAAAATACCTATTACATAAAGTAACATATTTTTTTTTTATAAAACAGAAATATACAAAAAAACCGACATAGTTACAGATAGATAGTATTATGTAAAATATAGGCAAATACTTTTAAACAATTTAACTTGCCATACAACGTCAATAAGAAATTGTTCTATAATAAAATATTATGAACACAGGTACTGTGATGAAAGTATGACCTTCGTATAGTTGGAAATAAAAATACAAAAATAACTTCGTTCTCGTGTTCCTAACTAGCCTCGATGTGCGTCAGATGCATTCTCTCCAGTAGTGTGCATGCAAAACGGCTGTCGGTAAAAACCGGTTTATGCACGCTCTTCACAGCACTACTTGTGCGCTTCATTTTCGCGCGCGGTACTCTTGACATTTATTTGAAAATCGATCGTCAATCAATAGATTTCTTCAAATATTGAAAGAAAATTGCTTTGAGTTCAATCTTCATTTACCATTAATAATAATACCCACTTATTTACTTGTTTGATTTTGTTTGTACAAATAAACCACGAATCAATTTCAAAACAATATTTAAAATGTTTGAAATCTTTGCTGATCTGTTTTATGCAGGCGTTTTTACATTAACTACTTTGGTAAATTTTTAGATCTTTCCTATATTAATTTCCTTTGGTGATAGTGTAGAATACAAATAAAGAACTACACTCGACTTAAAATAAATAAGAAAAAAAATCTTTAGCATCGACATGGTTCTCTATCGACGCGGACGTAAGAGTTTGGTCGAGCAAGCAAGTGACGCGCGAGTGACTTAAGCAAGAAAGAATGTATGAAATAAATAAAACAGAGAAGTGGAAATATCGAAGCGCAGCTTTTCCAACCGCTTTGTAATTAGTAGACACTACTATGCCGCTTTTTGACGCCTTTTCAAGCTTCTAGTGACACGCGTGATAAGTCATAAATATTCTTTTTTGCGTTTTAATCTAATATAGGAATCAATATTGGCACATCACAATGCTTCATGGTAGCGGGGTTGAGTCACCGAAGTGATGATTAGGTAGTGGACACTACCGTTCACCTATGTGCCTAATCTAATCAAACTAACCGCGAATGGGCAGCAGCGTTGACCTATGTTGAACAACCGCCAAGCGTGGAGATTATGAACCTCCTTTTTGATGGACAAACTCTTGACAAACCTTAGTTCAGGTCTTGAAACCAGGCCATAAATTAAACAAAAAAAAAAACCATATTTATTCTGTGGTTCAACAGTAGACTCTTGTAGGATATTTTTTGGCGAGAGAGCCTGCCGCATGTTGTAGGTACTGTCAAGAGTACGCTAAAGCAGAGACTACTAAGTAAGGACCATGCTCGGAGCATGATGCTCCAAAAAAACAAGGTCTTACAATTAGACCACGTGACTGACACGAGCCTACGTCATTTCTACGTCAATTTGCCTATTCATCTATGTCGAATGCGTGTAATAGACAAGGATGAACAGCGCAAAATGACGTAGGCTTGTGTCAGTCACGTGGTCTAATTGTAAAACCTTGTTTTTTTGGAACATGGTAAGGACTAAGGACTACAATTTTGTATTCTGTGGCTAAAATCACTTTAAACTTCGGATCGATCGTTTTATCTGTTCTGTTGAATAAGGGAGAAAATTGTGGTGCGCTTGACCAGAACAGAATACCTTAGCGCATAAGTAAATATACCTACAACTGGCTGACAGTTTTGACTAGAGTGAGAAAGTTACGCAAAAGTAGCGGTAGTTCTTATATAGGTAAGGTTTGCAACGACTTTATATCGTCGCATTAAATACCAAATTCGCGTTTTACGTGCGGTTAGTATCTGCTGTATGTTTGCAGTTGTCTACCGTATCGTGTAGTTCAAATGTAGGGCTGTGATTATTGTTTTACTAGTATGCCGCATGCCGCCGGGGCAGGTTGCTTTTTTTGTGGTTACTACGAGTAGAAGCTTAAAATAATGAATGATACAAATTGTGATCTATTAGGTCAGAAATGTGCCGAAATACCGCGTAGCCTAGGCAGGCTCTCCACTAGTAAAATGGGGTAGAAGTGTTTTTACTAACGAAAGCCATAAGTAGTTGTTTCGGATTTTTCATAGAACTTTGGCATCTTTCCGTCTTTTTTATATTTTCGAAGTTCGCGGGAAGTTGCTGGTTACGGGCAGCGCAGAACCGATGGTTGTGAGGTGAAGATGTCTGCGAATAAGTCCATAAGTCGAAAACTGCACCAACTGACTAAGCCTCTGCATTTGAAAGGAAATAGTCACTCATGACATTTATCGCTCTTTGCTCCTGCAAATTGCCTGGTTGGGTCCCAGACCTTTCCAATTACACAAGTGAACGCAGTGGCCCATTTCCTGGCTTTGTTTCTTTTTATGATATCCACGGGAAAAAAGGGTTGGGTTGGTCAAATTTTTAGCCGGGAATCAAACACCGTTTGATAAACGGTACCTACAGTGGTTCACTTTAGCTTGAAAGTTTGAAAGTCTAAACATTTCTATAGAGAAACGCGATTTACGAGTAAAACTCTTTCATACATTTATGGCCCTCAATAAAAGTGTATAGTAGGTAAAGAAAGACGCCTTTAAACTAGCAACACACTTTTCCTTAGCACTGTAAACTATTGCCTATCATCAGAATGTAGGTAGAAAAATCACTATCATCACATCACACATAGTATAAAACAAAGTCGCTTTTTCTGTCCCTATGTCCCTCCCTTTGTACGCTCAAATCTTTAAAACTACGCAACGGATTTTGATGCGGTTTTTTTTAGTAGATAGAGTGATTCAAGAGGAAGGTTTATATGTATAATACATGCATAATATGCTTAAGGATAACCCACAATAACCATTTTCCCGTGCGGAGCCGGGGCGGGTCGCTAGTATTAAATAAATAAAAGGAAAGATACTGTTAATACCTAGCATTTAGTGGATGGCGTACGACGCCAAAATCGTCAAAAAACTGCACATCGATATTTGACGTTAGATATTATGAAACATTTAGCGTATATTTACAATAAAACACTTAACCGCTTAGAGTATAAATAGAAAAATTTCTGCTTAGCCGTTTCCTACCCAAACGTAAATGTTTCGAAAACATTTCATGGATTTTTCTGTTGTACGAAAAGTAATGAGTAGATACCTACTAATGATGTGCTATATTTTTAGAACCGGCTCAAAAAGCCCTTTTATTTGATTTCACACACGATAGGTTTATAAAAAATAATAATTTTAATTCATAAAAAATGATGACGTCATAACTGCCGCCCATGGGAATATTTTTGAGAACTGCCGGATAAAATAATTGTCGAACCCAAAAGCACCTGTGTATGAAACGGCTATCCTGTATATATACATATCTATTTGCGGTTTTTTTTTTGGCGAAGCTGGACCACTAATTATCTACCTACCTATTACCCATTATTATCTTTAAATAAATCTGCATTTTCCACAAGTAAGCAAATTTTTATTTCTTCTCAAGAACAAGGGAGCAATTTTACTAATTTACATCAAAAAACCGCATTGACACCGCCTAGCCAAACCGAAACAGTCTTTTTATTAATTTGTAAATTGGTAGGTATCTAAATAGTCATTTCTAATGCAGTGACGCGACGCGACCCAGATGACCTAGTACTAAAATCAAGGCTTTTACTAATAATCACATTATTTGCTAATCTTTTTAAAGCAATTGCGCTAATTAATACCGCTTTTTCTCAACAAAGGTACAGTTTTAAAGTTATAAATATAACATCATTAATTTATTATGCATCGTAATAACTAATAACCAAGTTGAGAGCGCATCGTGCGTAGTATGGCGTAGTGGTGTTAACCAGAGACAGTAGGTACCAAACCGTACTGGACTATCGAGATCATCTATCTATTCACTATTGTATGTACGTTAAATTATGGATTCCTGGTAAAGAAATAAAGAAGCCTGCGGCTCACCAAGACCCTGTCGAGCTGACAGGTGCAGTTGTGCTTGTGGATTATGATTGTAGAGTTTCCCTAGGCACTAGTAAAATACACCAGAAACTGTCCACACTGATTTATTAACATATTTATTTATTTATTCTCGCTAAAGCCAAAGGCCGAAGCCAACATGTAGAGGCTCGTTGAAGTACCATTTAATGTAAAAATATTCATTAGTATGTACGTATTATGTGTATTTATTTTTACTCTACTTTATGAAAATGATAGACGCACTCAGTTTAGTCTTTAAATTGATATGAACGGTTCTATGATATACCCGTAAGTATATTTACCTAATCTAACGCCAACGCAAATATCCTATTTGTCTGTCTTCTTGACCCTGAATTCGCATCACACCTACGCTAAGTTGAACACTTTGGCCGGTGTAACTATTTTGATTCAAAAATCTTTCTAGTTCATTCAGCGTAAGCACTAAAAATACTGAAAGTGCAGTTACGCTCTTTTGATCAGGAGGGTCGTTTCCGTTTGCGATTTTACGCAATTTTTTTTGCAATTTTCTAAGGATGTTCTAATGCAAATAAACGCAGCGACAAAAAGATTTAGATAAAACCTCTTCCCTTCAGAGCCAAATGAATGAACCTGTTATTCACCAAAATAAGAATGTTTGATTTTGTTTTCTTTTTTGTTTAACGAGAAGTCGTGTTTTTATTTTATTCTATTGATTAAATTCTTAATATCGCTTTAGAAATTTATTTATCAGGCTGTCGTCTCGTAAGTAGAAAAAGGTTCTCAAAATAACAACTGCGTTTTTATTGCCGCAATGGAAATAATGGGATATGTTATGGAAAAAAACGCTAGACCCACTTTTTCTTTTTTCTATTTCCATGGAAATAGTGGTTAACACCCTGGCCGCGGCGGCGGCGGCGCGGCGGTTGCTAACTAAAGCCTGACCAAAGAAATAAAAAGCCTGCTCTGGGGGCGCCACGTGTATATTTTTACGACTATGGCAACAATTTCCCTTATAAAATTAGTTCCATTGAAATACCGCAATATGGCGAGGCTTCTTATTTCTTTGGTCGGGCTTTAAAAAGTTTTAACTTATTTCGTCCAAAGAGAAAACATCGTGTCCAAAAGAGACTATTACGATGTGCCTAAGTGAGTCATGTCTTTTTGAAAATAGATTTAAAAAACATACTTACATTGTGCATTCTTCATTCAAAAAATATTGCCTGTTTCGTCATTGCGTGGAGGAGCTAACGGGCGCGGACTCAGTGCGCGAGCGCAGGTTTTTGTACCACGGACCGGTATTTTTGAGATCACTGTTATTTTGTGTCGAATTCACTCTCGGATTAATAGTAGGTGTAATAGTGACATACATTTTTGCGTGAATCTTAAAAACTCATTCTTAAAGACGAGGAAGTTTGACATAAAGCCGGTCTTGGTTTAAGCAAAAATTAACTTCAGAAATGACGTCATTAAGTTAAGTGTTCTAAGGAAGCCTACTAAGTATAACAAATAAATAATTCTTGAATTTTGAATTTTGAATAATGGTTGATGAGCAAAAAGATCTTGATTGACCTACTCATCACGATTTCCCCTGAGCGTTATTGGAGCCTGTCTAGCTAGGCTAGAGGATCCGAGAATTAAATAGAGTAGGCAATCGAATAAAAATAATTATTAACGTGTGACTTACTCGTAGGTACAGTAGCCAGCTCATACGGGTGGACATGTTGACCTTGAGAGCGCCCGTGTTCCGTAGCGGTAGAGGTGTATTTCGTAGTGCGAATGTCCAACCGCATGTGCTGGCTTCTGTACTATGTTGAAAACTTGACATAAGTATACCTACTTAAGTACTTTATTGTGTGAGGTGAGTCCGATTTGGAATTGACATAATGCTAAGTTACGCCTCTTTGTCGGAAGGGTAGGTAGAGGTAGAGACTTGCTACTTGTCTCTACCTCTCTGGTGAAATTCCAAAACCGGGTACAATACGAGTACCTAGTAGCTGCTGCCATGTCGTACTTTATATTTCTTCGAAGAGCTTGCCACTCTGTGAGATATAATTATCTCTAATCTCAATCATAAACCGTGTGCACCGAGAGAAAGGGAAGGGCTAACCAAAACAGACACATTGACGGTACTACCAAGAGCACGCCAAGCTCAACACTTTGGGCTTCGTTTCGTTCTTATGTCCGTTGCATAACTTGCATAAGAAAGGGAAATGCGGTGCGCGTGTTCAGGTTACTTTGCACTTGATCATACTTACCTAATCCCTATTCCTACTAATATTATAAATGCGAAAGTAAACTAAATAAACAACAACAGTCAAGTAAACTATGACTAAGAGATCAACGCAAGATTTTCCGCCAACTTCAGGCAGAAATTGACGAATGATTTTAATTTGTTAATGAAGGATTGGGTGAAAGAGCAGCGTCCCAAAAACCACTGAGAGAATCTATTTATTCAGTCCTGGCTAAATAGTCTCTCCTAGACCGACAGCTTTGAACATGGTCTAAGAAAACAAGGTCTAACCGTTAGAACACGTGACTGACACAAGCCTAAGTCATTTTGCGCTGTTCATCCTTGTCTATTACATGCATCCGACAAGGATGAATAGGCCAAATGACGTAGAAATGACGTAGGCTCGTGTCAGTCACGTGGTCTAATGGTTAGACCTTGTTTTCTTAGACCATGATGGCTTTGCGAAGCTGAAACGATGAATTAAAGACTATTTCTTAGTCATGTTAGAATAACCATCCTCTCATCAATTATGATGAAATAAGACAAGCACTTTCTTTTATTTGGACAGATGACGAACTGAGATAGATAAACGATTTATTTGCTGTATCTCTGACCCTCTCTTACTTTTTATTTACCAACCAATTCAGTTTTTAGCGAGTTCCACTTAAAAGCTGACCTTATTTGACCCACAATATACGTATTATTTAATTAACAGTTAGTATAAAAGTATATGATATCGAAAAGTAGGCAAAATGCCTATAATTTGTAAGAAGTGGACTATTTCGTACGAAATTCTAAAGGGAATAAATAGCGAACAGATCATTTTGTTGAAGCCATCGCCATCCATTCACCAAAGTATGAGATTATAAAATAACGGAAACTTAGTGTTTTAAGTCGTACAATATGCTACGTTATTTATAGATTACCTATATTAATACTTAGTACTTACATACCTAGAGGTAATTTTTCATCACACTAAATTCTGGAAATATGCACCACTGTGATTTATTCGTGTGTCTTGTGATTACTATTGACTTGTTCAAAATACGTTTCGTACACATTAAAAGCCTCAAACAAACCGTAAAATCCACATGTGTTTGGTACAGTAAGTTGCGGTTCTCCATCTTATCGCTGATGCGGCTGGTGGTGATCGCGGCAGGGTTCCACCGGGTGCGCCTGCTGGGCCTTGAGCACAGGCCCCAGAGCCGGCGAGAGGCCCCCGTCATCGTCATCGCCCCCCACTCCAGCTTCTTCGACGCAATGGCTATCGTGGTCCTTGGGGCCCCATCTGTGGTCGCCAAAGCTGACACGGCGCGACTGCCTTTCATCGGACGTATGTGGAAATAGATGATTGGTTTTGTTTTTTTCGTAGTCTGCTGTTGTGTGCTGCATGTGTGTGAGCGTCATTTTAAATGCTGGAAGGAGCATTTTCGGTAATTTTGATCCTTAGTCCTGAAATTCCAGCTTCAGCAATGTAGGTATTGTTACATTTTTTGAAATTTTATTTTCGTAGATGGCTTGAATTGTATTTATTTTGTGCGCTTTTTGTGCGTATCGTTTGAAATTCTAAATAGACTGCATTATTTGCACTCCCTCGCTCCATTATTTTGTTTGGCTTTTGATTTTTTGATAAATGGTTAGATTTTTTTGGATTATCATATTCATACATGACAAATGCAATGACTGGAATGCAATTGTTTTGGTTTTAGTTTCTTTCAGTTGTCGTTTATTTATTTTATTAGAAAGCTTGTGTCATGTTTTGTGAGCATTGTTTTTAATGTCGTTAATGCCTAGATTACACCAACAAGATTCCTCGTCATCATCCAAGCTCATTGTTTCAAATTTTATAATAATCGCTAGCGTTCTAGCATTTTGTGTTTTGGAAGCGTAATATAGATAGCTATAAAAAGATTTAGTTACATTTCTTTAGTCTTTGGGGACGTCGCATGTCTTCGCTAAGGTCATCGCGTCTACCGATTACATAATACAATCGATTTCTTTATATCTGTGCTACTTTTGTTATTTCCGTAGATTGCTTGCTTACATACATACATACTTACATAAAGTCACGCCTCTTTCCCGGAGGGGTAGGCAGAGACACTTCCTTTCACTTGCTACGATCCAAACACACTTCTTTCTCTTCATCCACATTCATTAATCTCTTCATGCATGCTCGTCGGATTTTAAGTACTCTTGACCCGACCTTTTGTCAGAACGTCCCCGATTTGATTTTGGAACGTTCGTCTTACGCCTTTTTTCCAACCTAACCAAGTTTGGTAAGAATTTTGGGTTAAGTTTCCGTATGCACTAAATCCAGGATGCGTTGATCTTTGTACAGTGATAATTCTGAAGAATTCTGAAATTATAGAGAACTTTTCATACTAGACAGTACAGATTCTACAGACTATGCCATGTTAGTTTTTTATAAGCCGTCACTGAAATACTGTATATTAAAAACTTCGTGTCTTACGTGAGGAATACGCACGGAATAAGGTAGACTGTCCTTTTTACCGACATCAAAAAAGGAGGTTATGTTAGTATACAATTGCGTAAGCTCTTCTTAATAGCCATTACGAAACACATGTTGGTCGCGTCAAAAACTTCATCCGGGGTACCAACAATGAGTAAGCTAGTAAACAGCTTTTTAACGTTCAAATGAGAGAGTTCATATGAATGACCGTCGTCGTCGTGTTCACAAGAAGTCACTATAGTAATTTGCTGACATAAAGATTAGTGCTGTTACAAAACGATACTGCTAATAAGTACGTACGATTCTGCTAAAGTCTAAAAATTACAAAGTATGAACCGATAGATTACTTTTTACTGCGGTAAAATCTTTCGGTAAAACCTATTTATGCAAAAATCTATAAATGACAGAGCGCAATTGTTTTGCAGCAGGATGCAAAAAACTGTGAATAAACGGCAATTTTTAAAAAGAAAGTATTTTTTATAATTAAATACAAAAAAATTACAGATAAAACATGTGAGCCATATCTATATAATAAAACAGTAGAGGTCGAAAATCTGTACATAGAAAAAAAATGCTAAAAACCGAGTCAGGGGGATGTAAGAAGTGATATAGAACTTATCCAGTTTTTTTTAGATTTTTTTGTTTCTCTGTTTGTCTGTTTGTCTGTTTATCTGTTTGTCTGTTTGTCTGTTTGTACAGGCTAATCTCCGAAACTGTTGGACCGATTAGAATGAAATTTTGCATGGTGGTACCTTATATCCCTGGTCAACATCTTAGATAGTTTTTACCGCGGGAAAATATCTCATTCCTACAGGAAAATGGTTCAATAAGTAAAAGTTTCTAATTTCTCAAACATCACGTATCCTATTTCAATGAAATTTGCTATTATGGGGGTTTTTGGGTATAAAAAATAGAGAAACAATTTTTTTGGGATTTTAAAAGTAACAAATTCAGTAATATTACTTCAATAAACACGTTGGCTGCAGAATTTAATTCTCTAAAAAATCAATAGATGGCGTTTTACGAGGCTTCTTCACTAACATTCTAAACTACAAAATTAGTTCTTCGATCCTTTTTTTTATGATCGTGTTGGTTGAAAATGTTAATTATAAATTATATAATTATGTATATATTACACAGCGTGTAAATGAAAATTTAGGAAAAGATTAAAGGAAAGGTCTGGGGCATTAAAGCGCCATTTAAAAAAAGTTAACTGTGAAAGGTTTCATAAACTAGATTATATGAACAATGCGAGGCGATTCGGATTTTACGTATAATGATTTTGATAAAGGTTCTCTTAATATTCAAATGAAAGGTGAAACACCATATCATTATATTTGTTTTTAAATAATATAACTACAGCTTTTTCTTTTACAATCGGATATTTTACGCTATTAATTAATTAATATCGGCAACCATCTGCAAGTCGCCCTATTGCGAAAGTGGTGCGCGATTCAATTTGTCAATAACCGCGCTTTTAGGCACCCTGGTCAAATTTTTTAATACTTTTCTCAAAAACGATAAATATAGTTTTCCATACAAGCTGTTCGACTGAAATGATATTTTTTACGGGAATTTCGATTTATGGATTATTTTCCGAGAGACTTTTGGGAAAGTGCTCAAGACCGTTGACTGAGTGTGTCCTTTCAGTGATTGCTAAGCCGTCACCCGAGAGCGTCGTTGGCCAAGTGGCTAGGCCCGTTGACTTTCATGCAGAAGTTCACTGGTTCAAACCTCGGCACGCACCAATGTGTTTTTAATTTTCGTATTCATACGTACCCATTTATCCAACGCTCTTACGGTGAAGAAAACATCACGAGGAAACCTGCACACACCTGCGAAATAATTCATAGGTTGTGTGTGAGGTTGACTAACCCGCACTGAGCCAGCGTGGTCGCCTAAGGCCTATTCACCCTTATATCAGGGTAAGCTCGAGCCCCTCGGTGGGGACATAAAATATATGAGTTATTAACAAAGCCGCCACCCAACTTGCATCAAATCCAATGTAAATAAACAAAAATCAAACAACGAACCTGACAACATTCAAAATAAATTTTATTATAGTTACACATTAAATTATCTAATTAACTATTATTGTAAAATATGCAGAGGTTGAAAATATCTAGATATAGAAAACATGCTAGAAACCGAGTCAGAGAGATGTATAAAGTGATATAGAACTAATCCAGTTTTTTTTTTACCTGTGTGTACGGGCCTAATCTTCGAAACTGTTGGACCGATTTGAATGAAATTTCGCATGGCGGTACCTTATATTCCCTCCCAGTCAACATCTTAAATACTTTTAATCCCGGAAAATAAAAACTACGGTAACTAATACGGCTCAGCACATTGTACGGGCTTACCTACGAAACTGTAAGACCTATTTAAATTCAATTTTGCATGGTGGTACCTTATATCCCCGGTCAAACATCTTGGATACTTTTAAACGCAGAAAATTAAAGAGTTCCCGTGTAATAATAGATTAACATTACTCCGGAGAAGTCGAAAAACAACGCGGGCGTAGCCGCGGCCAGACAGCTATCTCTATATAATTAAATTGTAGAGATCAAATGTCTGTACATAGAAAAAAAAAGATGAAATTCGAGTCAGGAAGATGTAAGAAGTGAAATAGAACATATCCAGATTTTTTTTTTTCGTTGCTCTGTCTCTTTGTCTGTTTGCAAGGGCTATTCTCCGAAACTATAGGACCGATTCAAATGAAATTTTACATGGTGGTTCTTTACATCCCTGGTCAATATCTTGGATACTTTAAATCGCGAAAATTAAAGAGTTCCCGTGGGATAGTTCAAAATTACTACGGAAAAGTCGGAACACAATGCGGGCGTAGCCGCGGGCAGACAGCTAGTCATCTAATAAAACTGTAGAGGTCAAATGTCCTAAAAAAATGTGTACAAAGAAAAAAAAAGATGAAATCGGAGTCAGGAGGAGGTAAGAAGTGAAATCGAACATAATATCCAGACATTTTTTTTTGTTTCTCTGTCTGGTTGTCTGTTTGTACGGGCTAATCTTCGAAACTATCGGACCGATTTGAATGAAATTTTGCATGGTATAGTTCTTTACATCCCTGGTCAACATCTTGGATACTTTTAATCGCGGAAAATTAAAGAGCTTCCGTGGGATAGTTAAAAATTACTACGGAAACGTCGGAAAACAACGCGCAGACAGCTATACCTATATACCTATGGCTTGTTCTCTTGCATAACACTCTTAATTTTAATTGTGAGAGCCTTGATAAAGACCTCGATCTGGCGTTAATGTTGACAACCCTGCACCAGTAAATAATCCCGTTTAAGGTCAAACACAGGGTTATATCATATTGGTCACCGGTCAAACATAATTCAATTTGGCATAATACGAAGTTTAACTACTTTTTCATCACGCACGGTACATATCAGTTTGGTAAAAAAAATCAAATCAAATCAAATCAAATCAAATATTTTTATTTGTGAATTTTATAGTATTCGAAACTAAGTACGGAACCCGTAACAAATTCTTATTCAAAGAAAATATTACCTGGCAAGTAAAAAAACAACAATATTCATATCATATCAGCCCATGGTCCAAGAAAACAAGGTCTAACAATTAGACCACGTGACTGAAACAAGTCTACGTCATTTCTACGTCATTTTAGCTGTTCTTCCTTGTCGAATGCGTGTAATAGACAAGGATGAACAGCTCAAAATGACGTAGGCTTACGTCAGTCACGTGGTCTAATTGTTAGACCTTGTTTTCTTGGACCATGATATCAGCCCATAGAAGTCCACTGCTGGACATAGGCCTCCCCAAGTGTGCGCCACAATACATGATCCTCCGCTGCTCTCACCCAGCCACCTTTTTCAGGTCGTCGGTCGTTGTTAATAACAATAATATTATTAGTTAAATAAATAACATCTTCTATCCTCGTCACTCTTACTAACCGCCTTTCTTACTAGGTCAACTTCATCACGGTTTGATTGCCAAGGTGATACAGACTGTATTACAAGGTCGCTAATGCCTTTATTGTATCAAATTCACACGCTCTTCTGACGAGTACAATCCAGTTATCTTCACAAGACGATTGAGGTTAGAGAGGGATGCAGTTATATGATAGAGCAGGAAGGCTTACTACTTTCTCCTTCTATTGGGTTGTTGCGTAGACTACACTAGCCACGGAATATAGACTAGCCAATAGATTGATTGAGGTTCCTATATTATGAATCTTTATTGCGACTCAACTTTAGAACCCAAACTGCACTGTTATCTCAAAACTGGTAAGACTCCATTTTTGAAAATTCAAATTTATTCGCGGGGAATTTTCCCTCTCCGTATGAGCGTCGATTATTAAAATAGGTAAATAGGAATTTTAAAAATAAATAATACTACAATACCAGTACACAGTATCACAGTACAGTATCTGCGTTGAACCGACCAAATTCAATAAAAATGACAGCCACTACACTATAGACGAAAACCACAATCGACCAAGGTTGAGTTAAAATTTGTAAGGACTCCGCTACGCTAAGTCGCGCCGCGCCATTTAAAAAAAAATAACTAAGGGAAAAAAAAAAAAAAAAAATCCGGCCGACGGAATTGGTTGGACAGTGGAACATAGGTATGTTTATTATAGTTCAATGTACCTAGTTGCGAAAAATGCCCGTACCTATTTCACAATTTTCCTATCTCTAACTACAGCGAAGTATAACAAAATAAAGTTAATGGCTTCTATAAATATTCTACAGGACCCCATCTTCAACCTTGTCGTCCAGATTTTTGAAAAAAATATTATATTCAAGTTATTAATTTCGGGTGGGGGCGCCACTTAGCATGGTGGCCATTGACTTGCCCTATTATTGAAAGGAAATTCTAGGTATTATTTTTCAAATAATGCTTTATTTTTTATTAGTTTTGGAAGTACGAAAGGCCGCTTACGCGACGGTCGACGCTTAGTGCCGGTCTGTCTGAACCAATTTCCATCTATGTAGTAGATTTTACAGCAAAAACAAACTAAGCACAATGTCCAACAAATAAAGTTATACAATCAGTTACTGTAGTCTCTTCACAATAGAGTTACTTTTTGTTTAAAAAGGCATAACGTGAGTTGAGGTCGATTGTACTAAACCGTAGTTACGTGTTCCGAAGACCGCATTGCTGGTTTTATTATAGAGTTGCGTGTGTTCATATTTTTAGTTTTTATGAGTAGATTTTTGATAAAGCTTGACGTATGTTTATACAATATTTATAATTGAAATTATGTAGGTACCTACTCCTTATGAACATTCTAAATTTTTCGTGCTTGTTAACTACACTTATGGATTCCTTTTCAGATTATCTCCTTATGTATTTAGTTTTAAGTGGAATTTGGGTGTAACATGTACGGGCGTTTATTTACTTGTTTTGTAAAGAAGAAAGTTACCAAACTATCTTTGGGGTGCAATGGTTTTAATTTAACTTCAAGAAAAAATCTGCACGCACTGTTTCTGACGTACAGAGAATTAAAACATACATGGGCGTTTATTTATCTATCAACATAGTATAAAACAAAGTCGCTTTCTCTGTCCCTATGTCCCTATGTATGCTTAAATCTTTAAAACTACGCAACGGATTTTGATGCGGTTTTTTTTAATAGATAGAGTAATTCAAGAGGAAGGTTTATATGTATAATACATGCATAGTATACTTAAAGATAACCCACAATAACCATTTTCCCGTGCGGAGCCGGGGCGGGTCGCTAGTTTGTTTTATAAAGAAGAAAGTTGGCAAACTATTTTTGCAGCAACTAACGTAAAAACGAATAAGTAGATAGAGTTACAATATAAGGCAAAACAACTTTATAAAATTCATTCGTTTTCGAGTTTATTTTGAGGGTAGAAGGCTAAAAATTAAGGTGGCAATACAGTGGGAGTGGACACTGCCTTGTGAAGAGTTAGAGAGTCTTTGTAAAAACAGCCAATCCCGTGCGTAGACTATAATCCAGCATGGCCGACTAAACCCCAATCGCCTTAATCTAGATTACACTCAAGCCCAAATTAACCTATTAAGAGTCCTTCTTTGTTGTGCTAGATGTGTTAAGAATGTTATTGTACACTACATTTTGTATTAATTGGAAATAAAATTATCTTATCTTATCTTATCTATCAGTTCTTTGACTAGGTATTGATTTTTTTATACCTGAGATCCCTGAAGTCTTGAGAATTAGACAAATTAAACATCAGGTCAAATTAAAACTTTTACGCATCTATTATTTCAATTTATAGTGATAGTGCAATAATTGTATTCTGAATTGTGGTTTTATTTTACAGCTACACTATTACTTTATTGCGCGTTCGATTACTATATTACTATTCTGTGTCTTTGCCTTTAAATAGGTACAATCCTTATTTATTTATTTTACTGGTAGGTATGTTCTATCTATATAATAAAACTGAAGAGGTCGAAAATCTGTGCATAGAAAATTTTTTTGCTAAAAATCGAGTCAGGGGGATGTAAGAAGTTCTATGGAACATATCTAGATTTTTTTTGTCTCTTTGTTTGTCTGTTTGTACGAGCTAATCTCCAAAACTGTTGGACTGTTTTGAATGAAATTTTGCATGGTGGTACCTTATATCTCCGGTCAACATCTTAAATGGTACTTTTAATCTCGGAAAATTAAAGAGTTTCCGCGGGGTGGTCAAAAATTACAACGGAATTTTGCGGACAGACAGCTATAATGAAATAAAAAAAAGATAAAAATGCTGTTCATGTGCGTATTGACTTAGGTGTACGAGTATCCTATGTGGGTTTTTTATTGACGGAAAATCGACCTATCGATTTTCACATTAATTTCAACGGACTTGATGTGGGACTTGATCCTGTGTTTTGATCGTGATTGTGATTTGATAATTGGAATCACAGAGAAACCTTTGTAATATAACATGAAGGTTAATATACTTTCGGCCCTTTCAGTCATAAAGCTCCAATGTGAACCAGTTAGGATGACATTGGAATTGTTTAAGAACGAAATTATAAATAAAACAGCCTACAAAATTTAGACGGAAGGTAATGTAGTTATTTCCACGCTAGGCATTTAGTTAACGACTAAAAATAAATAATTCCTAAACCGTTAAAAAAATCGTAAATAAATGATGCTACTGGCCACTTCCGCAAGTTTGTTTAAAGAACGAGAAAAAAAAAACCGACACACTTCCTTTATTTTTATATTTACTTTATATATTATAACGTGAAGAATGATCTGTTTTATTGCTCTTATGTTAATTCACTTCATGGCTTAAAATAGAGACTCTACGAGTGTGGCGACAATTTTCTCAAACATTAGTTTGAGAGGTACCTGTTAATATTTATATTTACAGTATTTATTTCCTTGTACTTGTTGAGTATTTTTTAAGTAAAAAAAATTTTTTTTTTAATATTTTATGTATTTTTATTCTGTTTCCTAGGGCATTACGACCACTAATATGTTTCATCGGTAAAATGTCGTACCTCGCCGGAGGCATGGCGATTACGGTGCGCGGGCGCCAGGCCAGTCGTCAAGAGGCGCCAATCCTGGTCGTGGCACCACATTCCTCCTTCCTCGATAGCTGTATTGTGTATGCCACCAAAATGTCCTCCGTCATCGTCCGGAAAGAGAGCATGGATAATTATGTCGGAAGTACGTGTTTTTGGGATTTGGTGATTAGGTCTTTTTGGTTCTGGTTACTGGGTGTGTTATTGGTGATTGGATATTATGGGTTGTGGCGATTGATTAAATAATGAGCTCTTTGGGCATTTTGTTTGTTTTGTGGTGGTTGGGCTTTTATTCTTTAAAATAATGTTTTAGGACCAGCTGTAGCGGAAACTGACTTTAACATTTTTTTAAATATTATAATTAGATGAGTTTTCTTCTTAGGTTTTTTGGATTTTAGTGATTGGATACCGCTCTATGTCTTATTTCTAAATCTTGGTGATGGTTTTTATGTTCTACCAAATTTCCGTGTTCCTTTCTCGTGTTATTGATCTTCCTAGTATTTCCTCTTAACATTTTTATAGTAGTATATGGTTTTGAAATTTATTTTCCAAAGTGTGTTCTGGTTAAAATCTTGGATGTGTAAAATTACAAAAAAATATACAAGACATATCGAACACCATGCTAGACGGAGGCTTTATCACCACCATCTACCACAGAATACCAAATAGTAGTCCCACCTCTACTAATGGAATGACAATTTTATCGTATAATAATTAATTGTGATTTATATACTAGACAACAAATACATATTGCACACAATTGCATATTGCGCATGTACACAACATAAACCCAAGTTTATAATATTAGTTTGATTGTTTTAAACTGGATTGAAATCCAATGACCCTGTGCTTTACAGGCAGGCATACCTTCTAGGTAACGGCCGTCAGTCAACCCATAGGCCTTGTGGTTTATCTATACAATGTATTGAATGGTCTCTATTCCTTTTAAAGACGTTATAACAAATCGTCTTTTTTACGCTACACTTATTGCTGAGCTGTTACAAATGTTTTTTCTTTGTCCTTTTGTTAGCAATGTAGAACACTCTTTGTAAAAGACTTTATAACGGAACAACTACGTGTAAGTAAGTATGTACGATGTGTTCGTGTCGTGTGGTAGAGTCGCTGAGTATTGTGTTATCCTGAATGGAGCCTATTGTAGATGCTGGGTCATCTTAAAACGATTTTCAATGTTAACTTTTATGCTTAGTTTGTTTGCAATCAAACTTTCTCTACTATAACTTTGATAAAAACGGCTGAAAGATTGCTGAGCTCTAATCTCAAGTACCGACAGAATAATTAAGTTTATTTATTTTTTTAAATAATAATTTAAATCTGAAAAACAAAGTATATGTTGCTGGCGAAAATACATCAGGCCAACGGGAAAAATATCTCGTTTATAGTAAGCAATAAAAATTGCGATTCCTAATCGTTTACTTAACCAAATCAATTACTTTAGCGTGAGCTTCAAGTACCTAATTTTCCTAAAACAATCACTTTAAGTACTGTTCAATTTAGTTACATTAGCCAATTTATAGCTTGCACGCTATTGCTTGACACTATTATAATCCGGATGTAAGCAAAGGTCAAAACTCTTATACTGCCTCGCTAAGACCTAGGCGATGGGAAACCATACGTTACATGTCACACGTTTTTCTATTTACTACCTATAAGCACCTATATGAAAGATACAAGCTATTAGGTAGATGGTGTTAATTACATCTAAGACGAGAAAGGTAAGATTGTTCATAGAAACGCATTGTTTTTTTATAAATAGAACTTACTGATACGTTTAAAGACGTAAATGTTTTGGGCATACTTTTTCTGCAATTTGTTGAATATTTTGGGGTTTGTGCTCGAGTTTTATGATCCATTATACACCATGAAATATGGTAATTTATTGTTCATATAAACTAATAAACATATAATCAATTAAACATTTGAATTTTTCCCTAAACGAAAAATAAATTACCCTTCGAAACGAGAGACTATTCCGATTTCCGAGGTTTTGGCAGAAGTCTTAAAAACATCCTTGCACTTTCAACATTGACCAAGCACAATCCAAATGACTGCCAATAAAAAATAAGGGAGCCATTTATTGTTTTAAAACTAAACTAACGTTTTTTTTTTAATATTTCAGAGCTAATCAACTACACGCAGCCAGTGTACGTTTGGAGAGATGACCCCAACTCCCGGGCGAACACCATCAAGGAAATCATTGAGAGGGCTACTTCCAAGGAGGATTGGCCACAGGTTGGTTAAAAAAGAAAAAAAGTAATAGTCAACAAAGGATATCTTGTAACGTATTTAATCTGTGAGTCCAGGTTATAGTTCCATCGGCTACTATATCTTGAACACTGTAAGCTAAGCAAGTAGTTAACTGTGTAACAATAAAAACTACTATCAGTGTAAATACGAGTACGTTTCACTGGTATATTACTTCGTGTTTTCATTGCGGATACAAAAATAGAACTAAGCATGGAACTAAGTAAAGAAATAATGATTAACACAGCATGACTTTTCAAAAAACCGAATTCCAAAACTAACTCAAAGGAGTATGCGATCACCATCGACAATTAATACGTTAGTGAAATGCGCTGCACTGAAATTATGGGCTTCGATGACGGACGATGATCATATTTACTTAAAGGCGCTGTTTATTTAGATTTCACAAATATTTAACGCACTTTGGTGCGAAATGCAGAATGTCCCTTCTGTACAGGTAGTACCTATTATTTAATACTCTGTGACTCTACTTACTAAGTATAAGTAGTACTTAGACCTAAATTCAATAAATATTGTGTTCTGGTTTTGTCTGTTGATAAACTGGGGCATTAGTGCTTTAGGCTTAAGAACGTAATTTATGAAACGGGTAGTAAAAAGACAAGGAAGGAAAATATATACCCAAAGGGATGAAAATGAATAGCAAATGTCAAATACTTAGCGGTCTGACATTTGTTTTCCCAACACCTTTTGGGTAAGTGCCATTGATGGTGCCATTTAGGATAAGTTCTGATAATCACGCTATTGGTGTCGAATAAGTAGTACTTTTTTGGCCTTAAACATTGAATTTAAATGTATACTAATATCTGTACCTTATCAAAGGTCTCCTGAATCTTCACAACAACTATCGCATCCCTTCCCATGTCTCTCCCCTGTTAGTTCCACCTTATATAACCTTAGGCTACGTCTTTTCAAATACCTTACCAGAAATTGTTTTCTAAACATTTGCCCCTTTAAAAATATTCAATCACTATTTCCAGGTGTTAATATTCCCCGAAGGCACCTGCACGAACCGCTCCTGCCTCATCACGTTCAAGCCTGGTGGGTTCTACCCAGGAGTGCCAGTACAACCCGTCACCATCCGCTACCCCAACGCGAGAGACACTGTTACGTGGACCTGGGAAGGACCTGGAGCGTGAGTTCACTTTGCATTACTTCCTGTAGGTCTACTATGTAAGTAGCGACAGGCTCGAGAAGCTGTTAAACGCGACATATTGACAGAACTACTATGGCTTAAATGTCACTATGTCGTGTTTGACAGCTTCTCGCGCCTGTCGCTACTTACATAGTAGGGGGGCAGATGTATTCCTCGAAAACGACGGCACGAATTGCTGTTGTCTCAATATGTGCCGTCTATCAGGCTAAAAACAAAATGAAAGAGAATATTGATGGCATTTTTAATTTAATCCTGATAGGTATTTCGTGGTTCTACTATACACTAATGAAAGGGGCTCTGTTATTTGAACTTGGGAAAGACCTGAAGTGTAAATTTTCACTAACCTGGGTTGTCTGATCTCCTACAAATTACATGGATTCTATTCCTCCTTCTACGTTTTACTCTCTATAATCATGACACACTATTCCTATGCGCGAAATTAAATGGTTTTAGAACCTTTAAAAGTGTCCAACAAAAATGTTCCTTAAAACAGCCGGCGGCAACTCACTGCTTGGACGTAGGACTCTCTCAAGCAAGACTCGATGTTTGGATCAACTTTGTGCATAACTTATTTAAACTATGTAGTTTATAATTTTTGTTATAGTTTGATTGTAGTTTTTGTACCTTCGAAACTAAAGTCTGATGTTTGGTTTCCAGCCTAAAGCTCCTCTGGCTGACGCTAACCCAGGTCCACAGCTCGTGCGAGATCGAGTTCTTACCGGTGTACTATCCCAGCGAAGAGGAGAAGCGAGACCCTAAACTGTACGCCAGGAACGTCAGAGATGTCATGGCTAAGTAAGTGATTTTGACTCTGTCACAGAAGAAATTAATGTAGTTGATATTCAGTTGTTATTTATAAAGAAGTAGGTTGTCAAAACGCGTTTTCTGTATGGAACGTATGGAATGACCGACCAGTGACTCTGTAGAAACTTTATCTATAGCTCTTTACTATAACCGCCTCCGTGGTCGAGTGGTCAAAAGCTCGCCTGACGTTACGGAGGTACCGGGTTCGAATCCCGGTGGGGAAATTGTCGGACAAATATCTTTACTACTATACTTTGTGAAACTTTCAAGACGTTTTAACAAGTTTGGTTAGGAAACTGCAGGCTAAATTACCTGATTGACCGAAAAGAAAGATGATTTCGTGCTTCGGAAGGCACGTAAAGCCGTTGGTCCCGGCTATCATCGTCATTATCATTAACAGCTCATATATATCCCTACCGAGGGGCTCGAGTCTATGATCTACGGATATAGTCGTTACAGGAGCCATATCAGTAGCCTTAGGCGGCTCAATAATTCTGACACCAGGGTTTGTGAGGTAGGTTAACCTCGAAACCCACACGAAAAGCAAGCAATAGGAATACGTGTAGGTAGTCGGTGACTCAGTCTGAAGAATTGCTAAACTTAAGTGGAAAACTGTCGGCTAGGTACCTCGCAAGGCCAGTTCATAGCATGCCGTCGCGCTGTGTGTGTAAAGCCCGTATAACAGGCCTCCGTCACTCCACGTACTTGCGCGCTATAACTACCTACCGCCCGGCCGAGCGGTCTCGGGCCGACTGCGGACCCAATTCCCCATTCCCTGAAGGTGTTAGTAGAGTGGCGCAATACGCGAGAGAGAGAGATGCAGCAACTTCGTCTTTTCGCCTAGCGCCATACGATCTGAATTGCACTTTATTATAACGGAGCTAGGGTTGCAATTTATATGAATTATGTCGCCTAGTGCAGCTTCTGTAGGGACTACTATTTGGTATTCTGTGGTATAACCTAAATCGTACTTATTCCAGGGCCCTCGGCGTGCCAGTGCTGGACTACACGTACGACGACTGCCGTCTGATTGCGCGCGCCAAGCAGCTGGGCGTGCCGGCGGCCGCGGCCGTGAGGGAGGTGGCCGAGCTGCGCGCGCACCTCGGGTCGGTCAAAGTAGCGTGCGCAAATAATAATCACTACTTATTATAAAACAAAGTCGCTTTCTCTGTCCCTATGACCCTATCTGGTTAGTTCTTCAAAATTTGGTTCTCCGGTTGATCGACATGGTACTTTTTTATTTCCAATATTTATTGAATTTTTTGTCAAGAAATAGTTAGTATTGCTTTTAAGTAAGCAATATTTTTTATTGGCCTCAATTTTTTTCAAACGGTTTACATGTTATTGATGGTCAAAATTTTTGTGTCCACGGTGATCAATTTTAGGGCCACGTCGATCATTATATACCTACTTTAATTTGGAGGTCAAAAAATGATAATAAAGGAAAAAACTAATTATTTTGTTTAATTTAAACAAAAATATATCATGTCATTTCAGTTTAGAATTATTACTTGCATCATTATGAGAGAAATGAAAAACATGTTTAGTAGTCCCATATCTTCTTTCGGGGCATTTTGAAAAAAAATATGAATTGATCTGAAAATAAAATGTAATTTAGTACCTATTTATACATTGGTTGGTCGCATATAAGTCGTTTTTCAATTTGCCATGAAATTGAAAATAAAGAATCAGAAATAGCATTTCCTCCTCCTTAGTCGTTCACTCTTGAAGTCTTGACAGAGTGGTCGTGGTAAGCGATGTAGCATTTTTGTTGGCGAGTGAAGCTCCTGCGATGCGTCTCTACTTGTCACGGTTTACGGCGTCTCGGGAATTCTGGACTGTAGAGCTTTGTGTTGCAGCTCTAATGAGGTTGGTCCGACGCATAGGTGAGCACCCGCACGACCTCTTCTCCTCCACTTGTCCCTGGACGAGTCGCTCCATGGAGACTTTGTTGCGAACAACGTGGCCGAAAATAGCATTTTGTTAAATGGAACGTTTTAAATGTATCTACAAAGCAATTCTGTCTTTCACTCTCACATAAAGTTACAGCACGCAAGAGCAATAATAAGCTTGATGCA
Source organism: Teleiodes luculella (assembly GCA_948473455.1). Taxonomy (NCBI): domain Eukaryota; kingdom Metazoa; phylum Arthropoda; class Insecta; order Lepidoptera; family Gelechiidae; genus Teleiodes; species Teleiodes luculella. Next base: position 1,910,523 of record OX419593.1, on the reverse strand, counting down.
AAGCACCAGAGCAATTGGAAGAACCTGGGGACAAAAACAGCGAGTATGTCACTGGATCTACGAAGCGATCATTCTCCCCAGATTGCTCTAAGGAGCCATTGTATGGTGGCACAGAACAAAGATCAGTAACAACTACAAGGAATTAACACAAATCCAAAGGCTAACTGATCTAATGACCACGGAAGCCATAAAATCAACTCCAACCGCAGCACTGGATATGATTCTGGGACTATCCATTGGACCTGGCGGCCAAGAAGACAGCTTTAGAAAAATATCACAGAATAAAGTCATGTGGACTCTGGGTCAACAATACCAAACAATTAAACATACAGGACACATGACAGTCAAGAAAAAGTTCGTAGAGAAGATGTTTTGGTTTGGCCTTGGCCAGCAACGACCTGATCAATAAACAGAGAATCTTGGGCAAAAAATATATAGTACACATAAGACCCAGATCGTCGCGGGACCTGGAACATCATGGTAACACGATTGAGAGGTTCACTGATGGTTTAAGGAAAGAATCAACGGAGCTCTCAGGGGCAGGCATATACATAATGAAGCCCAGCCCGATCCTCAAGACAACTATAGCTCTGGAAAGACATGCGAGCATATTCCAGGCGGAGATCTTTGCCAACATGAAACGCGCCCGCACCATAGAAGACACAATCGACAAGGACATTGATACCGTGCTGATCTACAGTAACGGTAACAGTCAAGCAGCGCTCAGAGCATTCGTCAAGCAGGAAACTGTTTCAGCCTTGCTCAAGGAATGCAAAAGCGAATTGAACCTACTGGCGACAAAATTGAATGTTGCCATCGCATGGGTTCCGGGACATCAGGGCACAAGTGGAAACGAGAATGCGGATGAGTTAGCTTGGAAAGGTGCGGACAAAACCTTCATAGGCCCAGAACCATATCTACCTATCCCACACAGAATTACCAAAGGCGTGATTGACATAAAGATAAGGGAGGAAACCATCGCCAAATGGAAAACATCCACAGGCATGCGACAATCCAAACTCTTCATTAAAGCAATGGATAAAAAGACCACAAGGCTCTTGGTGCAACAGAACAAGCGAGACGTCAGAACCATCACAGGCATAGTGACCGGACACTGTTCACTGAAGAGACACCTCTTCACAATCACAATGAAGAGGATCATGGAGCCAGGACGCTCAGAATGTGACGAAAAGGAAACTGACCTTACTGAGTGTCCAATGTTCTCGATGCCCAGATGGGAGATATTAGGCACAGACAGGACGGAAATGGATGAATTGGCAGAACTGACGTTAGGAAATATTTAAGATTTTGTAGGGCTACCGGTAGGTTTAAGGGGACTGGGGTAGCACTAAAACCTAGGTGGTGCCATGATGCTGAGTATAGGCAGAACCACTAGTCTTTGCGAACCCGGAAGAGGTGACAAAACTGTGGGGCAAGCTCCCAAATCCCTCATATGCGCGGCAGGCTTGGAGGCGGGGGCTCGGCATAAGAACTAAGCTAATACCTCCACCCGTGACTCACTCGTCTGCGCATCCCCGGTTCCTGTGCCTGCGATTGGGGCCCAGGGAAGCTGGCCACGCGACACATTCTTGAAGGTGACGCGTGTAGATAGGAAGGGAAGCTTACTACATAGGGCTGGGAGGCATCATCAGGCTTCGATTAGAGGTGAAATAGTCCTTATATTGAGAGATGATCTGATCACCCATCTGCGCTTCTTGCAGACGTCCCCCATATAAATAGATAGATATATAGAAGCAATTCTTTATTTATGATTTATAATCAGCCCATTGAAAGGTGTCTTTAAATCTAAGTTAAGTCTCTTACAAATGCTGTAGACTTTCAATACATATTGATCGACGTGGGCTATTTGACCATATCAATCAACACCGTATCGATCAAAAAAAGTTACAAATTTAATGATTCTGAAAAAAGTATAAAGTTTAGACAATAGTTATTTTTATGTCAAATAATAATCTCAATTACTCTACTGTTTAGCTAATTAATGCATTTGAAAACTGAATATTGCACGAGAAAATTAAGACACATTCATCAAAATTTTTGAAAACCAAAGACATGTCGATCAAACATTTTCCTCATTATCTCCGAAACAAATCACAGCCGCACAAGTTGGTGTCCCGCAGCAGTTAGAATGCTACAGGAGACAAACCCAACGCGGGATGCATGGCTTCTAAAATGTTGCACTAGGGCTGTGAGAGTGATTTAGTGCTGTCCCACAGCGATCAACCAAAACCGGCGGACATTCATTCATTTGTTTATAAAAGTTAAACTATTTACAACTCGGTACATTATTATATACTATTATCAAGATGAATATATTCATAATTTTATTAATAAGCATTGGTATTGATAGCGTATTTCATAAAAAAGTTACAAGCCCTTTTTTTAACCAAAGTTCAATCCGGACACACCACGGCGATCAAGATTTGCAACTTTGTAATTTTTTTTAACATAGTTGTAATAAAGTTATATAAACAATTCAAACTGTCCTAGATAGCTTAGGGTCCAAACTCTTAAGAAAAAAATATTTTTGTGCAAAATTCATATTTTGAAGATTAGTTCTCCAGCCCGCCACCTCAAATCTAGCGTTTGGAGAACTAACCATCTATGTCCCTTTGTATGCTTAAACATTTAAAACTACGCAACGGATTTTGATGCGGTTTTTTTTATAGATAGAGGGATTCAAGAGGAAGGTTTATATGTATAATACATGCATAATATATTTAAGGATAACCCACAATAACCATTTTCCCGTGCGGAGCCGGGGCGGGTTGCTAGTAATAATAATAACCCTCATAGCCAAGACCAACGTTTGTCCCTCCCTGGCAATAGTTCTGCAGCTAGCGGGGACTCTCCTCCAGCACATTTGTGTAGTGTGCTGGAGGATAGGCCCCGCCCGGTAGATGCGTGCCATCCCACATTGCAGATCAAATGTTACTAAACGGGCCTCTACATGTTGGCTTCTGGCCCCATGCACGCCTCCCAAAGGACCGGGTCTCTATGGACCCGTGATCTTTAAATGTACCTACATAATAATAATAATAATAGGTATGTGGGACATCTCTACACACACTGTGGCACAGTAGACTCAGGACAGTAAGTTATCTCCATGCTGACTGGCCGCATCGGTTTGAATGTGAGCGCGCCGTGTAGGCACGCGCTATCACGCACACGCTTGCATTTAGCCCATACTGTCGCCCCCTTATTCCCCCTTATTTTTTGCTAGTGTGTGCGTGACAGCGCGTGCCTACACGGCGCGCGGCGCGGACGCACACATTCAAACCGACAGCGGCAGGTTTGTATGAAGATAACTTCTGGTTTTACTGTGATTGTGGAGATTCTTTATGTTGCCTTGACGTAAAATAGGCTGCCGCAAAGGCCGCAAATATTTTCTATTTGTAGCATACCACCTGAGATATTTGTTTTTTATGTTTAACTTTTTGATACTATATTATAACTGTGTATGAATTTCGCAGCTGTCTTGGAGACCCTCTACACTAGCGTCTTTCAAGTGTCGTCGTCGTGCTAGCTTTTTTTTTTAATTGACCTATGCTTGTGTCGAAAAGGTACGACCAATCAAGCTTCAACGGACTTGCGGGGGAGCGGAAGACTCTACCCCAAAAAAGTCATGTACCAACGCGTCTAGGGGCGGCTCAAGGGAGCCTCGGACCACGGCCTAGCGCGTTGATATTGAAAAACATCGTGAAGGAGACGACGCCTGAGGGGCTCTGTCTCTAATTATAAATTCTGATTTTGGTTATGGCCGCGCCCCCGCCGCGCCGGCGGGTACGGGCGTTGTTACCTGGAGAGGGCTAGCATCTAAGCAGCACGTGACTGTATGCGACGACGGTGCTTCAAAGACGGCACGATTATAGAGACTAGCGGTTCTAATATGCTTTTGTTTGGTCCTCAGCCTGGACCGGTCCCAGCTGGAGCTCCACCTAGCGGCGGGCGGGGGTGCGGGGGTGTCGGGCGGCGGGGCGGGGGGCGCGCGGCCGCGCTGGGTGACGCGCGACCAGTTCGCCGCAAGGCTCGGCGTGCCGCCCGACCACCGCGCGGCCAGGCTCTTTGACATCTTTGCACAGGTAACACTGAATTAAGCGGGCCCAGCGCACACCAGGAGAGGCGCGGCGAAGATACTGAGAACGTATCAATTAAAACTAAACCTTAATTTTGACATACGGCGGTCTCGCGCCGGCTCTCGTGGCAGCTTCGACGCGCCGCGCGCTACGCGATTTTGGCATGCCGTTTTCAACCGAATGTCAAAATATTTAAGGTTTAGTTTTAATTGATACGTTCTCAGTATCTTCGCCGCGCCTCTCCTGGTGTGCGCTGGGCCTATTTCATTGGCGACAAAGGCAAAGTCGTGCAAAAACGAAAGGGACGCAGTTATGCGCAAGAGTGAGCGCGGTGTATTTGTATCTCATTCTAACGCATAACTGCGTCCCTTTTCGTTTTTGCACGACTTTGTCTTTGTCGCCAGTGAAATAAGGCTCTAAGGGGCCTACAGGTGCTAAGGGCCTTATCAAACTAGCGGTCCGAAAGCGGCACGTAACGTAACCGCTGCGAATAGCAACGTGGACGCCACTTTTTACAGTTTCGTTCAATTCAAACGCCAGCCCGTAACGAGACACGAAGGGAGAGGACGTATGAATTAATCATCATGGCAACATTGGAAAATTTTGATATTGATTGACAAATACGCAATGAAAACGTTGCGAATCTGCCACGCGTCCGCGATGCATTCACTGCGAACGGTGTTTTGTAGGATATTATATAGAAGCCATTAACTATATTTTATTATATCTCGCTAGTAGTTATAGATGGAATAATTCCGAAAAGTGGCCATTTTCAGCAATTTTCCCTTTTTCTTTTAATTAACCCTTCAATATTTCTGTTGTACGGTAGGCAGCACATGCGTCTGGAAATGATGACCTTGATAGCGCCTGTATTACGTAGCGGTATGGGTGAATTTTGTAGTGCAAGTGTCCAACCGTATGTGCTGGCTTCTGTACCTCTGCCTCCATACCCCATTTTCTCCTTTTGTTGGTTCCAAAACGGTTGGTAACAAAACAAAAAAAAACAAAAAAAAACCCAAAAAAAGGTAACAAAAATGTAGGCACTGGTCGGTCACTCCATACAGCAAACGCGATTTGACAACCTGCTTCTTTTTTAATAACAACTGAATATGAACTACAAGCAAGGATGTTATAAAAGCTAGTGCTATTATTAAAAAAGAAAAGAAAATAGTACCTACTACAAGTCAAACACTGACGCGCTATATAAAACACCACCGAACACCATCGGCGGAGTCCCGCGGCGCCTGCGGGGTGCGGTGCGTGGGGGGCTATATCAGGCGGGGAACTCATTTTGGCGCTGGTGTCCTTTCGGTACGGGTTAATACTATTATTTTCGTCTGTGATGTAGGTTAAATTTACCGGTTGTGTTGTTCCAGCGCGCGAGTGATCTGGCGTGCTTCCCGGACTACTTGCTATGCGCTGTGTTCCTCTCGCTCCAGCACGCGCCGCTTTCGCATCTCCTCTCCTACGCATTCAAGGTAACCAGGTCAATCAAACTAATCACATAAGTACGCTTGATTATGCCACACAGGTTTGCCTGAACAGTCAAATTACATTACATATACCTATACATACATAAAGTCCCACCTCTTTCCCGGAGGGGTAGGCAGAGACCACTTCCTTCCACTTGCTACGATCCAAACTAACTTCCTTCGCTTCATCCACATTCATTAATCTCCTCATGCATGCTCGTCGGTTTTGAGTACTCTTGACCCGACCTTTTGTCAGAACGTCCACGATTGGATTTTGGAACGTTCATCTTGGTCTTCCCCTTCCAACGCTTCCTTCCACTCTCGCCTTATAAATCTGTTTAGTCAATCTCTCTTCACTCATTCTCTCCACATGACCAAACCAATTTAGCATCCCTTTTTCAATTCTCGTCACAACATCTTCTTTTGCTCCACATTTTTTCTCCACAGAAGACAGCCAAATTGTGAACTCGTCGAAAAGTGATTTGTAAAATCTTACTTCGAATAAAACATATTTCATTTCATTTATTTAATTTCATTACAGCACATATTCTACTTTCATGTTTTTCTGCCATACCCAGCTTTCACTCCCATACATTATAGTCGAAAGCAGTACCCCCATAAGGCTAATCGAAGTTATTATTTTTGAGGATGGCAGCGCCACTTATTCTCTTGTAGCCCCTTAAGGCAAAAGGGAGCACGAACGTTCGGAAACCTGCACACTTATGTCATAGTTCCCTTCACAAGGCTCCGTGAGTTTATGTTTAAAAAAATTAGCAGAAACACAAAATGGCGCTGCACCAAGATTGGAACCCATAAGTTACGGGGTGGAAGAGAAACGCTCTAACTACTGAGTTATTCCTAACACATTTGGAATTCTCGAGTCAATTACCGAACCTTGAAAACTCTCATTTTTATAGACATGTCCTTCAATCAATCTGTGTTGATATTGCTCGTTTACGTGTATGAGGATTCCAAAATATCATGTCCTTATAAGAAAACAAGGTCTTCTATTCGGACCACGTGACTGACACAAGCCTACGTCATCTTGCGCTGTTCATCCTTGTCGAATGCGATTGTGTACCAGTGTTTGATGACTTTTGGAGCTGTTTAGCTTGTATAAGTCAACCAATAGGTTCGCCGCTCCCTTGAACGCATTTCACAAAAAACTTTAGTGGGCTAATAGTCAAGGATGAACACCGCAAAATGACGTAGGCTTATATCAGTCATGTGGTCCGAATGGAAGGTCTTGTTTTCTTAGACCATGCTCTTAGGCTAATATAATGTTATGATTCTCTTCCCAGCTTTATGATAGTTCGGGCACCGGCCGCCTATCCGCCACCAACTTCGAAGAAGTGGCCACCAAGTGCCTCGGCATGTGCCAGGAGGACGCCCAGAACACTTTCCAACAGGCGGACCTGGACGAAAAGGGATACCTCACATACGGTAACATATCCTTCACACAATATAAATCAATCATCTACGTCGAGGCAACAACTAGCAACAGTGTTGCATAACATATCTTCTTCTTATTTAATAAACCTATCTATACTAATTATTATAAAAAGAGAGGTTTGCTTGTTTGTTTGTTTGCATTAAATAGGCTCCGAAACTAAAGAACCAACTTTATGAAACTTGATAGAAAGATTGAATTATAGCAAAATTAACATTTCTACATCTATGGATTGAGTACTTTGGGGAAGGAAGAACATAGGCTACCTTTTACCTCGAGAAAATTCCTCATACCCACTGTTACCCAGAGCTAGTAGATTGATTTAAGTTTAGTTTATCCCATTTCTGATGTCTCTCCTCCTTTCCAGACGAGTTCATCTCGTACGCGCAGAAGAAAGCGGAGTTCTCGCACTTATTCACGAGCGACACCACCCACCACAAGCCCAAGGCGCAGTGAGGGTCGCCCCCCGTTCCCTCCGTCAGCAGCCTCGTGCCTTGAGGGACTCCACAACATGCTACAACTACGAGTAGCTTCTATGTAGGCCTCAGAATTGTCAAGGAGACCAGAGGAACAAAGTTTTCTTAAAAATGTTATTATATTTTTGCTTTTTTATCGTTGAGGAATTACGTGCAAGTCATGGTCTAAAAAAACAAGGTCTAACACTCCGACCACGTGACTTGACACAAGCCTACGTCATCTACTGTTCATCCTTATGGAATAATACGCATTCGACAAGGGTGAACAGCATGATGCATGAACCTTGTGTCAAGTTTGACAGTCCGAGTAGAAGACCTTGTTTTTTTAGACCATGAGTGCAAGTACTAGAGAAGACACCTCTAGTCTCTCTAGAAGGCGGTAGTGGGAGGAGGGCGGGGTGCGCGGGGAGAAGAAAAACAAAAGACAAACGACAAAGAAGTCGCAGGTATCGCACTCCAATTCATATTACTATGAGTGGTTCGCGGATGTCGTTTCTATGTACGCTAGTACAGAGTAATGAAAAGTTTTTTTTCTTCGTCGAGTTAAATCAAATCCCAGTATGAAACAAATCTTTTGCTACTTCCACGTGGGGCAAAGCTTTACAAATGGCGCTCGACTTGTTTTGTCTTTTTGTGAAATGATAAGGCAGTTAACAATTTGCCTTCATGGTTGTATTTGTAAAATTACAGCGCCGTTTGTAATTTGCTGACAACATACACATCACCCGATCATTTTAATGTGAAGGACGGGAATACAGTATCTTTAGACCAGTGAAAAGGGTTCGTTTCAAATCGAACACCTACAAGCATATTTAAGAAAATTTTATTTGTCTTTAGAAGGCATTTCTGAGGTTTGGTGTACATTACATTGTAAATTCAATTTTTACTGATACTTTTGCAGACAGGTCTTAAAACCAACGTAGTATTTAGGCTCAATAGCTTTCGATCTTGGGATATTAATTTAATATTTTATAATTCTCCTCACGTGGCTTTGGCGTGCAGCGTATTTTCGAATATCGATTTTGCTATGGGTATGTGAACAAATAAGTAACACTAGAAGCTAATTTTATAGAATAGCGTTGGTTACAGTTCGACAAGGATCTAAATGAGCTTGGATGAGGGCGCTGCTTGCTACTGACATATGACGTTTCGTATTACCACTGGTTGGTCACTCCATACAGAAAACGCGTTTTGACAAGCTACTTATTTTTACACTCTTTATATTAGCTTCACTTGTAAGTAACTATGTATGTAAGAAAATCTTGGAATCTTAATTTGACCCACTTCCCGGTCTTCGATTAGGATGAAATTTTGCACACGCTCTGAGTTCTGATGACAATACATGACTAGCTAAGAAACGTCATTACAAATCCAATATGGCGGCCTCCCCATTATTGTATCTAAAAAAATCTTGGAATCTTAATTTGACCCACTTCCCGATCTTCGATTAGGATGAAATTTTGCACACGCTCTGAGTTATGATGACAATACATGACTAGCTAAGAAACGTCATTACAAATCCAATATGGCGGCCTCCCCATTATTGTATCTAAAAAAATCTTGGAATCTTAATTTGACCCACTTCCCGGTCTTCGATTAGGATGAAATTTTGCACACGCTCTGAGTTCTGATGACAATACATGACTAGCTAAGAAACGTCATTACAAATCTAATATGGCGGCATCCCTAAGATGGCGGCCTCCCTAAGATGGCGAACTGGCTGTTTGAAATCCACCCCCAAGATATGGGTATCAAATGAAAGGGTTAGCTGTCAGGAATACGAAAAAAAAAGTCATGTGACTTAAATCCAATATGGCGGACGTCCAAGGTGGCGGACAGGAAGCGTGTTTTTTAGTTTTTCAAACTATGTATTATTGAATAACCACTAAATATCAACTACAAGCCAATGGCGCTAGGCGTTATGTAAAACACTCCCGAACACCCCTGGTAGAGTCCCGCGGCGCCTGCGGGGTGCGGGGCGTGGGGCGCTATATCAGGCGAGGAACTCATTTTATTTATTTGTACGGGTTAGTACTATTATTTTCTTCTGTGGTACGTTGGCAATAGTTCCTTTCTTGGCCACGTTCATTTAGATCTTTGTCGGTCTGTATTTTAACTGATCCACTAAGCGAGATTGTAGAAAGTATTAATAAAATTGTATTATTATCCAGCGTTTGGTATGATATTCTGAACAACTTGATAATACACTTGCTGGTAAAATAAGTTGATACCTTTGAAATTTAATTATGTTTAATTGGGTTTGGACTAACTGTGCTTTAGATGAAACGTGGACCAAATATTATTGTAAAATCAATCTTATTTTAAAATGTTTCCTATTGATTTATCGCAAAGAAAACGTTACGGAAGTAAATCAAAACTTTTTGAGGTGAGCCTTATTACCAGCAAATGTGTAAAAATACTGTATTAGAGTAGAGATTGGTGGTCAACCCCTTAGGGTTTGTTAGGGTTGTTTAGATTATACCTTTTACTATAAAACTATTTAAATAGGTATGCTTAATTTAGACAGTTATGTAGATATACCTACTGGCCGGCATATAAGTTGAGCGCTGACCTTGATTCCCGCGCATGTTTCTCCATACTCCCCGCGACCAGTAACTCCCCTTGATTCTCGCGCATGTTTCTCCATACTCCCCGCGACCTGTTACTTCCTTTGATTCCCGCGCATGTTTCTCCATACTCCCCGCGACCTGTAACTTCCTTTGATTCCCGCGCATGTTTCTCCATACTCCCCGCGACCTGTAACTCCCCTTGATTCTCGCGCATGTTTCTCCATACTCCCCGCGACCTGTAACTCCCCTTGATTCCCGCGCATGTTTCTCCATACTCCCCGCGACCTGTAACTCCCCTTGATTCCCGCGCATGTTTCTCTATACTCCCCGCGACCTGTAACTTCCCTTGATCCCCGCGCATGTTTCTCCGTACTCCCCGCGACCTGTAACTCCCCCGTTCATTATTTACGACTTCTGCGCATTCAAGGTCTGCGCTAAAGTTACATGCCAGGACTTGTAAAGCTTTATGAATGAACATGACTTTAAGATTAGTTTTTTACATGTTGTATTGCTAAACCGTATTGAGGCTTGAAATCTCGTAAAGACTTAGAAACTATGTGTAGATAACCTTACACTTCCTTCTTGTTTAATAGATTAGGGATGTAATGTTTTGTAGGTATTTATTTTTATTCGTAGTTATTAATTTATTGTGAATAGCTGATATCCACGCCTTACTTCATTAATAGTAAGTTAGCATAGATCGCCATGTAAATGTGATAATATTAAGATTGATAGGAAGGTTTCCTTTGTCTACAACTTCCATGGCAAGTCTTGCATTTTCATGTAAAAATTGTGTAGCTTCCTCTTGTCATTCCATTACAAAGAGTAAGAAAGGTTTTATTTGCTAGTGAAGAGACGAAAAGAGACGTAATAAGGCGAGCGGATTCTGTCAACTTTTCTGTGATTTGATACTGAGATATCTTTGTTTTCCCTCAATTTCGACCAATAGAAAGCTGCATGCCCTTCGGAGCAACCACAATCCCGAGACAACTCTCCCCGCACCTCAGCTAGTTGACAGAATTTGTTTCTTTAAGTTTTGCATGTATAACATCTCTATAATGTTCAATACTTTTTGTTCCATTATGTAATTAGCAATATATGGGGCATATTGCATTGTAAAAGATCTTTGACGCAAAGATTAGAAAGGGACGCAGTTATGCGCAAGAGTGAGCGCGGTGTATTTGTATCTCATTCTAACGCATAACTGCGTCCCTTTCTAATCTTTGCGTCAAAGATCTTTGATCATATATCTTTGACAATGTAATACCCCCCTATCAAGGATTTACAGCTCGCTATACTGAGACTGTCAAACATGATATTTAAACAAGATGGCGGCGTTAGTTCTTTTTCTGGCCACTTTCATTTAGATCCTTGCTGGTCAGTAGTCAATTACGTCAATTTTTGAGGGTAGATTTTATTATGGAGTTTGATCGATATTTTATTTTATCTTTTATTTTTTTATGATCTTTTATTGATTCTATTAGAATGATGACGGTTTTAAGATAATCTTCCTTTCCAGATGGATTGTGGTTTGCAGTTGATAAATGATACTTTCCATTTACTGAGTGATGTATTATTTGTTATTGCTCTGTAAAATATATTGGTCAAAGTTCATAATAAGTGTGTAAACTTTAAGAGGCTATATTATGAACTAGTAAGGTTATATTATAATAATTAAACGTTAAGACTAGTTTATAAAAGGACAGTAAAGAGCACGCCAAGTTTAAACATTATCGTGTTTTAATAAATACTAAAGTGACAGCGTTAGTGGCATTGTGGCAAGGGCCAATGTTTCCCAATCGTGATATGCTGGTTTGATCCCCACCACGTAAAAATTAAAGTCAGCTTTTCGAATTCGTTTATAAGATGTTATGTTTTCATGGTGAAATTAAATATCAAGACGTACCCTGAGCACTGTGAACAAAATTGAATAGGTCCTGTTATACCTAACTCAGGGTAAGCCCGGGCCCTCGATGGGGGCACATATGAGCATGGACTATTAATTTAAATTCAAAGCTTGACTTGTAATAGATTTGTAAAGTTAGAATGCATCAATTTTTTATGTCCGCAAGTGTACAGACAGTTTCAGTAGCAGTAGAGCCTAAGAGGGTCAGTTTTCTGAAGATATTTTCATACTTAATCTAAATAGCATACGGCGTTTGTGATAACAAGTTTTGCAGGACATAAAATTTTATACAGCTACCACAATGCTATGAAATTCAACCGAGCTTTTACGTGCTCTTATCCGCCTTCCCAATAGAACTTGGGTCAATAAGATTTAAGAGGAAAGTGAAAATTCGATGCTCTGTGATAGAATCTTTTCCACATACGATTTATCTGTGTACTTACATTTTCCTGTACTTACCTACTTATTAATAAGAAAAAAAAACTTAAAAAATAAAATAATGTCAGGCTGACTTTTCCATCATAGTAGTATGGAAAAGAAAAAAAAAACTTCATATTCCAGTCACTCTAAAAATTATCTATTTTTTTAGTTGAATAATTAATTTGGAAACGTTTAGGAGTGACATGGTGTAAAATAGAACTAATTTTAATATAATTGCATTGGATTTTAGTTTTATGGATGCAAGGGCTGAGCTTAATTAAGGTAGTTTTGTAAAGTAGAAATTTATAGATATTATTCTGTATTTTTATGCTTCAGTATTTATCTTCCGAATGTCACTAAGAGCTCGATTCACGAAACTGCGATTTACAAATTCAGTATAGTTTCATTATACATTACGTGGTTTTAATGACAGAAATGTAAGAGTACCTATATATATTGTAAAGTCAATAAATGTCAAATCGCATCGAAATTTGTATGATTGTAGCTTCGTAAATTGTGATTTTGCCACACTACATCTTCCATATAAAGTACCTTGTTCATGTGTAAATAATCTTGCTACTATAGGATTTAGTAAAATTACATTACATTATTTTTAACATTTTTACTAAGCGGAGGCTATAAATCGAATAACAAGAACATTAAAAATGTTGTTCAGTTTTACGACACAAAAAAGGGAACCTTTATGTTATTTAATTTTAATGAATCTTTATATTTTAATTTATTTTGTTGTGTTGCATAGATTTTGTTGGTTGTATCGTATTTAAGTTTAATGACTCGAATGTAATAATAAAATCGGTTTAAGTATAAGTGTGTTTTATTTACAATCGTTTTCAAAATGTTACTGTTCGTTAGCCACGTTAGTTTAGGTATATTCTTGAAAGAGTTCTTCTCCACAGCAGCGCACGCATTGCGTGAACCTGCCAGTTCTGTACAAACTAATATCGCATCGCCTCTTTAAATTTTAAAGAGTTTATTCTTCATTAGTGCGAGATGACAGCCTTGGTTTGAGGATAAATTAATAACTTCATTAAAATTTGACGTCGAAAATTAATTTGTAGAATCTTAATTCGAATAAAAATCCTTTTCACTTTTTGCCTTTTTTTTGATAGGCTATAGAAATATTTTAAAAGACGAATGTCGTTGTGCAAAAGCAAACCCTGTTTCAATGAATATAACACTAAATTAAAAAAATTAATAACCCCCGACACAAAACCGTCACTTGATCCTTTCAACAACTAGAAAAGAGCTGATAATCTTCAAGTGTCTGAAGATATTTTCTTGGATCATAGCTAAGAACACTCTCGATTATGACACCTTGCAAACAAAAAAAACTAGATCAAAATCGGAGCATCCGTTTAGGAGCTACGATGCCACAGACAGACAGACAGACAGACACACATTTCAAACTTATAACACCCCTCTTTTTCGTCGGGGGTTAAAAATATGAAAATGAAGTCGAGCGAGCTCAACTCGCGTGGAGAGGGTTCTGGACATACAATATTTTTAACTTTTGGACACATTTGATCACTTAGTTAGTCAAATAAAGTTATATTTAGTGGCGAGTTCAGACTTCAGCAAAGCAAAATATGCGGTCTTTAGTGGAGAAGATCTCGCTGAAGAAACCCCACAAGCGTCGCATCTTTTCAAAATTAAATATTTTTTTAAAATATGTAATTGGTACAATATCACTATCATCATCACTACATATTATAAAACAAAGTCGCTTTCTCCGTCCCTATGTCCCTATGTCCCTATGTCCCTTTGTGCGCTTAAATCTTTAAAACTACGCAACGGATTTTGATGCGGTTTTTTTTAATAGATAGAGTGATTCAAGAGGAAGGTTTATATGTATAATACATACGTAATATACTTAAGGATAAGCCACAATAACCATTTTCCCGTGCGGAGCCGGGGCGGGTCGCTAGTATTTTAATAAATTAAGTTATATTAATAGCCAACTCAAGCAATCTCATTCCCATGGACATCTGTCTTCTAAAAATTCAGATATTTTGTAATATGCTTTTTTAATCAATTTTTGCTAAACTACAACTTCTCTAAAGGTCATCATCGTACCTTGCGCGTACGCACAAATTTTGCAGTATACCTTATTACTTTTAACACCATAGATTTACATATTTTTCCTGTAATCTATCTATAGATAAAGATCTACCTTTAGTTTTATTGTAAAGTATAGTCTGTAGTTTCGGAAATAAAGGAAGGGGGGATATTTATAGTGGTGTAGTTGGTAGCACGTTGGCTGCGTATAGGCCGAAGGTCGTGGGTTCAAGTCCCGCCGGAAGGTTTAAGTTTTTGGTTGTTTTCTATGAATCTAAAAAATACAGAAAATCCTATTAGAGTTCCGTTTTTTGTTTTTGTGGTGCGGAACCCTAAAAAAGAAATTCTATACAAACTTTTCTTTTGGAACAGGAACGCTAACTTCGAATATACACGATGCAAAATATACACTTTTCCGAGCCCGAAATACCCAGAATCCTAAACTAACAGAAAAGTTCACATCGATTCCTATTTATAGGCAAACGAAAATAATAATTAAATGAAAAGTTTGAGTGTAGATTGAAACGAGTTTATGGAAAAAAGAATTCAGGAAATGTTAAATCGTGACATTGTGACAAAGAGTTATTTTGTCACTGTGTTTTATTTTGACAACTTCTCAAACTTTACGCATTTTCGTAGTAGCTCTCGAGAAGGGAAGAAGTGCCTACATCACATTTTTCATGTAAGAGACGATGCGATATCAGTTTGAGCTAAAGTTTTCAAACATGGTTGCTAATGACCATTAGGTACCTACATGTGAATCGCTTCTTATGTACTTATTTACTTTCATAAATAAAACTTTCCCTAAGGAACATAGGTTTTAAAAATTCAACTTGTTTAAAAAGTGGCCGGTTACTTGACTGAAGTTTAGAAAAGTTCATGAGTATTAATTAATAGTACGAGAGCCCACGACTGTTCTAAATAGTCTGTGATAATATTATCTTTCTGTAATTATAAATATGTTTGTACACCTATGTAGTTTATCTAATGTCTATGTACTTGTATTAGTAAAGTATGTAGGATATTACTTATTTTATTTTTATTTTTTAAGTAGGTATTATATTTATCACAGTTTGTTACATTATTGAAACCTCAACCCGAATCATCTTTTCTGTGCGCTATTTATCTACCCTAGGGTTGTCTGGTAGAGATTGCTACCTTAGCAATAAGGCCGCCTTTTGACTTCTGTATATATTTTTCTATTGTTTTTTGTATGTTTTTTTTTGGTGTCAATAAAGTATTTTGTATTGTATTGTAATTAGTGAACATAACCTATAATATTACTACGAGTATATTGATTTCTTAAAACACTTTTCCCGGTTACTACGTGTGTGCAATCATTAAAATATAATTCGCTCAACGGCGGCGAATGCCCAGGGAACTCATATTTTATTCGAACGGAAAGAAAAGTTGGCCAAACACCCCGTGTCGCGGCCGACTTCGTCAATATATACCTACCGCTCCCACTTACCCACTTGCATAATCTGCGGTCCCTTTCTGGCTTTCCCTGAAAACTGGCAAAGATCATGGCAGAATGGTTGGTCTTTATACCTAATTGTTGTTAGGTACGTATCAGTAAATTTTAATATGTAGTTTATTTTTTGTTTTGCCATGAATCGTATTGTAGGCTTGTATATCGGCTTGTATATCGCTTGCATCCGAATGTTGAATATTTTTCAACTCTTTCGTATAAATTTTCGTCACAGCAATGGCTGCGTATTTATATAAAATTATTTATTCAACTAGAATATTTACATTCTATAAACATTTCCTCTTATGATATTATTTAAATACCAACAATTACAGAGTTAGACAAAACAAAAAACCTACAAGTACAGTTGAACCTACAGTTAAACCTACAGTTATAAAATTACAGAGAGAGAGACATAGCCCGAAGAATTGCTAAACTTAAGTGGCAATAGACTGGGCACATTGCGCGTAGAACCGACGGCCGTTGGGGCAGAAAGGTTCTTGAATGGCGGTCGCGCGCCGGAAGGCGTAGTGTGGGCAGGCCCCCCACGAGGTAGCCTGACGATCTGGTGAAGGGATTAGAAAGCCGTTGGATGCGGGCAGCGCAGGACCGATCATTATGGAGATCCTTGGGCGAGGCCTTTGTCCAGCAGCGGATGTTTTTCGGCTGAGATGATGATGATGATGATGATGATAGAGTTGCTACAAATGGTCTGTGCATTAACTTTTGAAGTAGCTCGTTTGCATGTTTACATAGAGAGAGCTTTCTGCACTAAATACTCTGTGGTCTTGTAGTATCGGTTCGTAGGGGTTGCCTACCCGGTGAGGCAGTACCGAGCTGCGTTCCGGGGACGCAGCACGCCACGACCTTTTCCCGTGAAAAGAAAAAAAAAGCACGAGAAAAATGTAGCCGAAAATTTTACGCGAAGTGGTCACGCGATTACGAACGCACGCGACTGTTCCAAATACGAATTTGAAAGGAGTGCTTTTGTGTGGACTTTCATTTATGCCAGTTTTTTTTTGTGTTGTGGGTAGTGTAAATACTTAGTTGTAATTACGATTTTATGTTTAATGACTTGAAAAATGCAGGTGAGTCAGCTTATGGTAGAAGTAATTATATTCAATAAATTGTTTTGTTTTCGTCGTAATCAAAGAGTAAGCTTATAGAAAAGGAATTATTCATTTTTATTTATTCAAACTATGATTAAAGATCTTAACAGTATTGAGTTCTGTTAATAATTTGAACATTACCAATCGATATTAAATTGTTTTTCTAGTTAATTATGCCTTGGTTTACGATACAATACGTAATAGTTTACAAATTATGTTGTTGCGGTTACGAACATATTATTTTTTTACGTGGGTACTTGTAATTTCCAATAAGTTTTATAGTTTTTAAGATCAATAACCTTCGGGCGTTGTTTAATGCATTTTATAATATTATTAGCAGTCTAACTATACAAATTTTAACATACAAGGTATCTTGTAACTAAGAGTGTCAAAATTATAAAATTTCTACCCGCAAAAAAACCGTACCGTTCGTTACGGGTGAACATTATTAACACTTCTTTGTCGGTTGCCAAATATTCGTGAAGTCACGTACAAGTTATTATTTTTGACATTTCATAAAAATAAGTTGATTTGACTGAACAGCGAAACGCGGCTCTTCTGGACTAAACAGTCATTATCCGAAAAACTCTGATAAACTTATAGTATCTTATGCGGATATCTTAACTTTAATTTTGGATTTTAAATGAAGTTCTCTGAGTATAACGCACAAGCACTAACTATATTTTCGCTTATACAAATATTTTCCTGATAATGACGAACAGAACAAAAAATATGCCAGGTTAGTTCGACCATTCTGATGTGGCGTTGCACTTCATACAATTAGATGATTAATAAATAAAATTGTTAGATTTTTATACATTTCATAAAAATATTTACAACTCCCTACTATCAAACTCTTTGTCTCTGCCTTTAAACATTTACAAACAAATAATTGTGTAATTTGTGGGAGCCACGTCTGGCTTTGCGGTTTTTGTTTCGTAGCGACTGCTACGCCGTAGCACTGTCGTAGTAAAGGCGTAGCCAAATTAAGCTGATGAAATTTTAATGAGTATCTAAAGGAGTGTCTCTCGACCGAGTCCCGATCGACCAAGGATGTTTATAAGTACTACCGTTATAACATCCTTGCCCTCTACCGTTTATATTCCAAGTTTAGATTTTCCTTTTCATTTGTTTATGTCTATGTTTTACGACAATGATCAATATATTTTTGAATCGGCCATCTTTTCCCTCAAAAAAAATTAGTTTTTTAAATACATTTAAATGATGATTATTTTTGTTTTATTTTCTTAACCAACTTCATAAAGATCTGTATTTGTTTCTTTTTTTTCTGTATCGCAAACAATATTTTAATTCAAGTAAGCGCATCTGTTTTTATATTCTGATATAATTTAGATTATTTAAATGTCGAAGTTTTTCGTTGGTACAAAGTACCCAGGCCTTTCAAATAATTTGGGGATTACGGTTGTTGTTGTTGGTTAGTTTATATTTGTTGGTTAGTTATAGTGTTGGGTAGTTTGTAAAATATTTGTGCAGATTTATATTTAGGACTTAAAAAAAATATATATTTGTAGCTTTGCTCTCGGGAGTTCTATCACATGATTACGGCGCGCACTTGTAAATTCTGTTATGTTTTCTTTCACGAATTTGGCTGCTTCTAAGATGTATATCGAAGGGAAGGATGAAATGTTCCTTTACAAAATATGGTCTACAACTAACCCATGGTTCAAGATTATAAAGAACACGTAAACATTTATTTTGCAGTATGAATATGTAAATTGCATCGGTGCTATGACCCCACAGTCCACAAGACAACACCATACTGCAACCATGCATGTTCATACGCATACTTATGCTCTTTGCCATACTTATGTCAGTGTTGGACATTAGAACCGACAGCGTGTACGTCATCATCATCATCATCTCAGCCGAAAGACGTCCACTGCTGGATAAAGGCCTCAAGAGTCAAAAGTAATTAAAAAAAAAAATTACCTATGCTTGTGTCGAAAAAGTACGACCAATCATATCAAGCTTCACCGGACTTGCGGGGGAGTGGAAGACGCTACCCCAAGTCATATACTAACGCGTCTAGGGGCGGATCGAGGAAGCCTCGGACCATGGCCTATCGCGTTGATACTGAAAAACATCATGAAGGAGACGATGCCTGAGGGGCTCCGTCTCTGATAAGTCAAGAGTCAAAAAGATTTTACAAATCACTTTTCGACGTCAAGGCAATTTGGCTGTCTTCTGTGGAGAAGAACTCGCCGGAAGAAACTCCACAGGCGTTGCATCGTTGCCTGTTGCCTCCCCCAAGGATCTCCACAATGATCGGAGCGCGTAAATTTGATAATTTAAGGAATATTAAAATTGAATTGTTCGCTCTAATATAAAAGATTTAATAAAAATTTAAAAGAAGAAGATAAGATTAGATCTATGTCCCATACCTCCCAAAAAACCTTTTAAACATAACAAAGTTAATATCAACTTAGCGAAGAGCTTCTAAAACTGTTATTCAAAAGGGATCAACAGTACACAGGTAATAAACATTTATATACGAAATACAGGGTGTCCGGAAAAAAGATAATGGCCGCCCCGAAAAGTTAATGGACGCCTTTCAGTGCGCCCCCTATAAAGGATGACTCGCGTGTTTCTGTTTGGTGTTTTTTCCGTCAAGTATCTGTTCCAAACACATTTTTTTTAAATAGCATAATCGAATAAGAAAGGCAGTTGAAATTATGTGGGAAAATTTAGTGTAATTGAACACTGAAACTAATAATACTAATACAATACAATTTTCACTACTTCACTACTATGGATTAAATAGTTTAAAAAACAGTAGAAAACGTTTTTATAAATGCACGTAAAACCAAAAAATTAAGTGGTCACCTTACCTCGCTAATAATAAAGGTCTTATTTAGACAAATTAAATGAACCCAAATTCGGGGAGTTTACTAGTAGCCGTTGAAGAGTTCCACTATCCACCTTCCGGCTCCAGCATCAGATCAGCTTGTTTGTGTCAAATTATTGTGTTGTCATCGGAATTACGTATACATTCCAAATTTCATTACGCTACGACCCTTGAAAGATGGTTAAATTAGTTACCTTAGATTCCATTACATAGTTAGTTACATACAGGTGAACCTAATGGATAAAGAACGAAATACGCAGCATGATAACAACTGCTAACCCCAATCCGCATGCCAATCATGAGGACTATGGCAATAGTTCCCTTTTAAGGTGGACTGATTTCTTTGTTCTAGTTTATTTGCCTGCAAGTTACGTCAAGCCGTTGTCCAAGAAAACTGAAATACGTTCTATCGATTATTCTAATATAAACCCGTGAACTGGCTAGACACTAATTAAGCTAAGGCACTGGAAAACTTCGGATCTTTTTAAAATAATATAAAACAAAAGAATAGCGGTACAGAAATGACCTTTTACCTTTAGAATTTGTAATATGAAAAACAAAATTGTTTCTAAAAGAAAAACTTGCTGTTCTCGTGAACTTTGAAGTTTAGAGGATTATTTTTTTTCAGCAAGAAGCCACCGAGCGTGATTATTGTACTCCTAATACAGATACATAGTATGTATTCCAAAGTTTTAAATGAAAAAAACGCGATTAAAAAGTAACTTGCCGTCATTGAACACTTATTTCCATACATTATGAATGTCCCAAGCGCAGAGAGCGCCGGTGACCAAGTGGCTAGGCCCATTGACTTCCATTCCGAAGTTCGCGGGTTCAAACCTCGGCATGTACCAATGTGTTTTAAAATTTCGGATTCATATGTGCGTTTATTCGACGCTCTTACGGTGAAGGAAAACATCGTGACGAAACCGGCACACACCTGCGAAGAAATTCAAAGGTTGTGTGTGAAGTTGACCAACCCGCACTGGGCCGGCGTGGTCGACTAAGGCCTTTTCACCCTGGTATCAGGGTAGGCTTGAGCCCCTCGGTGGGGACATATATAAGCTGTTAACGATAATCACAGTATAGCAACAAAAACAAGTTGGGTTAATTATTGTGCCATTACTTTGTCATTTTTTGGACTGGCGTGTATTTTGCCAGCAAATTTAAATAACAACGGCGATTTTTTAATTCGAAACGTAGAATAATAATGGATAACGTAATATTCTTTTACGATACCGCGAACCCATATTCCCTGGAGCACTGGCGCCATTTTTAATTTACTTTATGAAAAGTGACGTATTTTCATGAAGGTAAACGTGATCGCTTCAATTTTTCACCAGAGGCCTGAGACGCGTAATAATTTAGGCAACTGCCTTGATTGATGGAGTATTTTACAACCATTATTTACAATTTTTAGACCTAATATAAACAAGTGCTTTGATCTTTAATACTTCGCTCACAACTACGAAAAATACGATCAGCCAGAAAATAAGCAGAAAATAAACATTTGACTACTAAATTTATTATTAGATATTAGATTACAAGGAAAGTATTACTTAATTATAGCGGTTTTTCCGTGGCTACGCCCGTTTTTTTACTTTTCCGTGCAATGTTACCCGTAGAAATGAAATATTTTTCCGTGGTAAAAAGTATATAAGATGTGAACGGGGATATACCACCATGCAAAATTTCATTTAAATTAGTCCAGCTGTAAAAAAACTTTGTTTGTTTTATTTCACTTCTCCCTGACTCGGTTTTTAGCATTTATTTTCTATGTACAGACATTTTGACCTCTACCTACAGTTTGATTATATAACTAGAATATAAAAAAAAAACTAGTGATTCAGAACTGTTCGGAATGGAAAAAAAATATTAAGGCATGACGGGGCTCGATAAAAAAATTTTTTTTTGAGAACATATCAAATCAAAGCAGATGGGAATTTAAAGATTCAAACAATTATAGTCCGGTTCGCTCCAGTACTGAATGAAAAAATTCTATCTGTCATTCCTGTAAATGGCAACGACTCATACCGTTGGATTCGTCTTGGTGTCCTGTACGTGGAACTGTCGGTCGTCAAGTTCTAAAGTGGTGGAGGGAGGAGGGGAGGGGTAATCAAAGTTGGCGAATTTGTACTTTTGTTTTTACGCTGTAATTTGAAAACTAGTGGACCGATTTCTTTGTTACTGGTATTATTTGAAAGTGTATAATATTACCTAAAAGACGTTCTTATACACCGAATACGCCAATTCAGCGGTTACCGCGCAATAATACGAAACATTGAAAAAAGAAATTGTGTATAAATAATATCACAGATTACGCTAAATCTATAAAGTTTTCGTGGAAACAATGTTTACTACTTTAATTCTAAAACAAATTACCTAATCAAAAAGGTAACAATAATTACTATATGATTTATGGTGCCTGAGCTAGAGCTAATTTACGAAACGTAGTCGTAGGATCACTATACTACGAGTACGCAAATATAAGTAAATGAATGAGAAGAGATGGGTAAGTAATTTAATTATATATTTCAAGCTTACATTTTTCAAATAATACCTTGAAAAAAGACTTTACGTCGAAATAAATAGGGTAATTTTTTTTTGTTTTTCACTATTAGTAGTTTTGAATTTGCCTGTAGCATCTGACCCAAGGTACGTGACAAGATAAAACTTTTGTCAGGGGTAGATATTAGTAATACCTACCCATGATAAAAAAATAAAAGAAATCTACGGCGAAATAACCTGAGAAACATTTTTTTAGGTTTTCACTATAGTATTTTTGACTTTCCCTGTAGCATCTGACCCAAGGTACCTGACGAGATTAAACTTATGTCAGGTGATAGATTTTAGTAATCCCTTTCCATGATAAAAAATTAAATGAAATTTACGTCGAAATGACACGGAAAACAATGTTTTAGTTTTCACTATAGTTGTTTTAACTTTGCCTGTAGCACCTGACTCAAGGTACCTGACTGGATAAAACCTACATCAGAAGATAGATATCTGTAACACCTACCTATGATAAAGAAATAAAATAAATTTACGTCGAAATAACGCGGAAAACAATCTTTTAGCTTTTCACTATAGTAGTTTTGACTTTGCCTGTAGCACCTGACCCGAGGTACCTGACAGAATAAAAACTATGTCAGGGGATAGATATTGGTAATATCTAACCATGATAAAAAAATAAAAGAAATTTACGTCGAAATAACGCAGAAAACATTTTTTTAGTTTTCACTATAGTAGTTTTTAATTTGCCTGTAGCCCCTGGCCTAAAGTTCCTGACAGGATAAAAACTATGCCAGGGGATATTATATTGGTAATATCTACCCATGATATAAAAATAAAAGATTTTTAGGTCGAAAAAAAAAAAAAAAAAAAAAAAAATTATGTTTATTTTAGACAATTCAGTACATACAATTACATGTTAGTACAGTTTAATTTGTAACAATTAACGCGGAAAACAATTTTTTATTGCGTACTCGTAGTATATTGACCTGCGACTACGTTTAGTTAATTAACTCTAGCTCAGGCACCATAAATCCTATAGTAATTATTGTTACCTTATTGATTAGGTAATTTGTTGTAGAATTAAAGTAAGCAACATTTTTATCACAAAAACTTTATAGATTTAGCGTAATCTGTGATATTATTTAAACACAATTATTTTTTATTATGTTTCGTATTATTACGCGGTAACCACCGCATTGACGTATTCGATGTATATGAACGTGTTGTAGATAATGTTATACCCGTTCAAATAATACTAATAATAAAGAAATCGGTCCACTAGTTTTCAAATTACAACGTAAAATCCAGCGATCTTTGATTACCCCCCCCTCATCCCTCCACCACTTTAGCACTTGACGACCGACAGTTTCACGTTCAGGACATCAAGACGAATCCAACGGTAGGAGTCGTTGCCATTTACAGGAGTGACAGATGAAACTCAAGTTCTAGAGCACTTTTGGTCTAAAATGAACCGGACTATTATTTCAAATTGGGAACATACTTATAGAATAGCGATCGTCAGGTGAGGTAACCTTGAGCGGCGGTTCAGTGGGGCTGGGCGGTCGATCGCTAAATCGCGTAGTTGCGAGCTAAACGCTTTGAGCGCCGCTACAAAGTCACTTAGTGGAAAACAATCGACGTAATACGGGCGTGTACGGTGACGGGCCCAAAATATACTTGTCATGTATTATTTTAAATTAAATTCCTAGCTTGGGCAGATTTAAATTATTTATAAACATTAAACGTTACATTAGAATATTATTGAATAAACATTTGCCACGTTATATTTTGTACTTGAATTTGAAGTAGCCAATTTACCCACCCCTTTTTACCCGACTGCAAAGGCAGGGTTACGTATTTCAGGAGTATCTGTGTATGTATGTATGTATGTGGTATTCTGTATACCCTCGAATTACCCAAACGGCTAGATGGATTTTAAAGAATGAGGTGTCTATCGATTCGTTTGAGCCGTGTAATGGTGGCCGAAAAATACAAAATGTCTGTAAATATATTGATTGAATGTTTTTTTTTTTACAAATTCCACGACTATCTATTTCTAATTAACTGGCAGGCTCAAGACTGATAAAGTAGTAAAAGTTGATGGGGAAAGAATGGCATATGTCCGTGAGTAGGTGTCCGTATTTATAGAAAAAGAGGATTTCAATTGCTACTATATTCCTACATTATCTTGTTTTCATCTTTTTAGTTCGCTTTTCAAGCAGTCGGGTTTGATGTTTTTTAAATTACTTTTTTATTTATTGTATTTAACATCGCCCGCGATATATTAATTTTCGGAAGGAAACAGCATTTTCCCTCGGTAAAAAGTAGCATATGTTGGGAATAATGTAACATCCTAATTTCAACAAGGTGAAAAAGTTTTTGAAATTTGTTCAGTAGTTTTAGAGCTTATTCATTCAATGCAAACAATCAATCAAATATTCTTTGATTCAAATATTTTATTTATTCTATTGGTATACCTAGATAACAATAAACAACTTGAATAACAATCAGAAATGCAGAAAGTATTTTTTTTAAAAGTAGGTACTACATGTTACAAATAGCCCCATTGTATGAAATCGTCTACAATCCCTTGGATCCTTTCTTCGTATCTGCTGTCCAGAACAAATCCAAGTGTTCTCACATCATCTTTGGCTATATCCGGGACATGATCATCCTTGGTAAAGTTGAACGGTGTACAGTACAGGCTAAATATTAGGCCCAATTCCAGCTTTTCCTTATAAAGCCTTTCAAACTCCTTCCGGGGAAGAAAATCATTCATATCAACATGAAAGTAGTTCAAATATTTGGTCAAATTATCATAGTAAAAGTCCTTTAGATCAGTTAGATGATTTTTCCTAAATTCCCGGTCAGAGGCAGTGAATATAAGGTTTAACAAATCGTTGATAGGACACCCGTAGTACAATATTTGGAAATCCACAGGTACTGCTTTTGTAAATTGTCCATTCTGTGAAATAATTTAATAATTATTCTATGATTTTTACACAGTAAAGGAACGTAAAATAGTAAACGAATAACAATATGATATGTTCACAAAATACCTAATGTTTGGAAAAGTGCTTTTTATATACGAATTCAAATTCAAATAGATTTTATTTATTTCTCACTAGGTCTCTGCCGCGGCTCCGCCCGCGTTAACAGTTTTTCCCGTGGGAACGATGCATTTCCCCGCGGTGAAAGGTAGCCTATGTTTCTCAGGGTGAATGTAGCTTTCTAATGGTGAAAGAATATTTGAAATCGGTTCTGTAGTTTTTGAGTTTATTCGTAAATGAAAATGAAATGAAAATGAAAAATGTTTTATTCGAAGTAAAATTTTACAAATCACTTTTCGACGTGGAGGCGGGTTCACAATTTGGCTGTCTTATGTGGAGAAGAACCCGCCGGAAGAAACTCCACAGGCGTTGCATCTTTTCAAAAATATTTTACAAAGATTATTATTTTATACAATTTGATTAATATACTAAGAGTGCAAACGAAAATATGCAATTTGAAGAAGGCAACCAGTTAAAGTAGAAAAACTAAACTATATAACCAATAAAACAACCGGCAATTGACTAGAGCAGACCAGTCCCCCCAAGCAGCACCACGTTCACGGGTTTGACGTAAGGGTCAGCCATCGTCGGGCTCAACCATATTAGAGGGAACCCAACGACCCGGCCCATACGCCACCGCAAGTCAGGACACTTTAGTGAGCATGAATACTCAGTCAGCCAGATGTTTTCACGACAATCTAATTAATGGCTTCCCAATTGCATAGTCGAACCGCACTACAATGTTGCACAATAATTTATTTATTATGTGGAGTTGGAATAATTCTGGACCAGATATCTTTGTCATTTAGTAATCTTCAGTCTTGTAATAACCTTTAGAACATAAGATATTTTTAATTTTACTTTTAAATTGGCAATCAGGTAAATTTGTAATGTTATCTGGTATTTTATTATAGAATCGTTACAAACATACATACACACACACACACACACAAATACAAATCTTTCCTCTTTATAATCATACGTAGTACGTGTATGATTATACTCGTATTGAAGATCCTTTGTTGTTTAGTATTGAAGTTAATAATCTTTAGATTTCTATTGCAATCGCTTTGAGACAGATAGGAATGTCTCACGACCTTTATTTTATTTTACCTTTTGACAGATATCATACAGCTATCGCAGTTATATGATGCTTGGAGGAGATTGATACTAGAGTTAAAGCCGCCTAATTGAAGCCTATTGTTTTTTGTTTGTAAATTGTATTGTAAATACTTACACATTTTTTAGCTAAGATGTTATTCACTTTGTAGTCTCCGTGACAAATTGTGCAACCAGGAGAGGAATCATCTTCAAAATAATAAATAATCTTGTCACAAATATTTTCTATATACTTTTCCACTTTCAGTTTAGTCTCTTCATTTAAGCCTTTGATGGTCAAGTTGCATAGATTGTGCATAAAATCCCTCCATTCTTCATTGAAAATAAATGGAATTCTCAATTTTTTAAGATTTTCGCCAAAATAATCTGGTCTTTTCCTTTGAATTATGTGAAAGAGACCATGAAATCTTGCTAACTGCTGTACTGCTAATTTGGCAAATCTTAAAGGCATGACATCCATTCTATGCAGAGTGGAAAATCCTTCTTTTCCTAAATTTTCCATAAAAATTGCATCAGTATTTGTTGCATCATAACTCTTAGCAATATTGAGCCTTTCATCTTCCGGTATATTGGCATCATTTTGTAACACATTAAATATCTTCGATATTTCAGTATAAATAAAAAATTCCTTGTAATATATATCAGTAATAGAAAACATAGTGCTTTGATTTGGTATTATGATTTTAACAAATATGTTAGTTTCCTTATAACCATTGGCAGTTTCTCCTTTTATGTCAACTTCATACAAATCACCTAAATAATTGCCACCATCAGTTGATATAATCTTTATGTCCACTTCATGTTTGATGTAACCTTCTTTTTTTACTATATCTTCAATATGTTTGAACTGTTGTTTTGGAAAGGTTTTACTTTCGCTTTTATTAGAATTATTATCGTTATTAACACTATTTTCACTAACTTTTTGTTCGAATTCCATTTTGACGTTTTAAAATATCTGTTTAATAAGAGCGAGCCACTGATTAAGTGTCGGTTACGAATTTCTGTAATAAAGTGAAGAGTAAAACCATTTGCTTACTCTTTTAAATTGAGAACTTTAAATATTGACGATAAAGATCCAACGTTCAAACAAAATAAATATTTGTTGTTACTAAAAGTAATATTACTTACAATGATAGAGAGGTACTCGGAGCTGATTTGACACATAAGGAAATAAAAAAAAAGATACTGTTGTTTACTCGTAGACTCGTAGATACGTGAATTAAATTCGTTTTTATAACTAGGTGAGGATGCTCAAATTGAGTGGGGCTACGCTACATGACTGCTAGCGGCGCCACCATCCGTTAAAAAATAGTTACTTTAAAAAAAATAATCAGGTAGGAATTTTAGAGATTTGGTATTTTAGGATATATAGAAGCTTGTAATACATCCTAAAACATCTACCACCTGTTAGTTTGAGTTCGATGAAGTTACAGATTGAAATTTTGCCAAAAGCGGTCGTTTTTAGCAACCTTTTCTATCTGTAACTACAGCGGACTACCTTGGGTAGTCCCTTAAACATCATTTACTTAAAAACAATTCTAGTGACGGCGCCACTTACTGTCTTTCTGAATATATTGACTTAACATCACGTTGGACGTTTTACTTAAAGGATGATGTGTCAAAACGGATTCCGCAACCGTTCTCCTACCACCGATTCGTCACTGGACTGTTCGTCGACAGGACAATTCATTTATTACCGATTCCCCAACAGAATCATTCACCTACGGACATTTCGCCGACAGAACCTTTTATCTACGTGGGCTTTCGACTACAGGCCTTTTCAGCTACATAATGTTTCACCGACACGACGCTAAACCTATAACCCTTTTAACTACAGGCCTTTCCATCTACGGAAAATTCCCCGTCAATCTTAACATAAAAAACATTTTAAAAAATACACAATATTTATCTGTATAGTGAAAATCAAAGTTTAAAAAACTCAAAACTCTCAAAAAACACAAAAAAACTCAATTTCGAAATCCGTCAAGATGATTTCGGGGTTCAGTTGCACTTTTAACTTATTTAAAGCTTGACATTTTATAATTTCTAAGAAAATCCTGTTACATTTCTCTGATTTATGTGAAAGCAAACCATAGGCTAGGGGAACTATTTGTGCGTCCCTTCAAGTGTTCCTACTATGGCATGAATAGTATAAATTTGACAAAATGGGAGAGGACAGCAGTCAAATGTCCCATCCATTAGCCAAAAACTAGCCTCTTTAAGAAGTTTTAAATTTTCTTTAGTGCTAAAAACAATAATACATTCATCATCTTAGATAAAATGGCCCATGAGAAAAGGTTCACCATTAATTGTACTATATTCATCGGGAATCTCAACGTGCCGAATATCTCTCGGAATGGTTGGTATCTTCTTATTGCGTTCTCTTTGTATCATCTTTCTCATCGCATCCTTGTTAGGCATATGAGGAAAAGAAGTACTAGGTACAACTTGAATGCAACGCTGAATGATTTGTGCAGGTGTATCCATTGAGGTGTTGGTCTTTTCTTTTAAATTTTCCTTTAGGAAAAAAAAAATCCTTTTTAGAAAGATGATACAATGGGCGATGATATGATGGGACATTTGACTGCTGTCCTCTCCCATTTTGTCAAATTTATACTATTCATGCCACAGTAGGAACACTTGAAGGGACGCACAAATAGTTCCCCTAGCCTATGGTTTGCTTTCACATAAATCAGAGAAATGTTACAGGATTTTCTTAGAAATTATAAAATGTCAAGCTTTAAATAAGTTAAAAGTGCAACTGAACCCCGAAATCATCTTGACGGATTTCGAAATTGAGTTTTTTTGAGTTTTTTGAGAGTTTTGAGTTTTTTAAACTTTGATTTTCACTATACAGATAAATATTGTGTATTTTTTAAAATGTTTTTTATGTTAAGATTGACGGGGAATTTTCCGTAGATGGAAAGGCCTGTAGTTAAAAGGGTTATAGGTTTAGCGTCGTGTCGGTGAAACATTATGTAGCTGAAAAGGCCTGTAGTCGAAAGCCCACGTAGATAAAAGGTTCTGTCGGCGAAAAGGTTCTGTCGGCGAAATGTCCGTAGGTGAATGATTCTGTTGGGGAATCGGTAATAAATGAATTGTCCTGTCGACGAACAGTCCAGTGACGAATCGGTGGTAGGAGAACGGTTGCGGAATCATTTTGACGTCCCCCCAAAAAACAGAAAACTAATAACATCGACCAACAGATTTGAAATGTATCTCAGTATATGCGTTTTAGCTATGTGATTACTTTTTACTATGGCGACATCTTTCAAAGACGCGGGATATTCCGAGAAAAAAGTCATCTTGCTATTAATATTGGTACCCAAAATAACAGATTCTAAGCATTGCAAACATAAAAATCTTTTGTACTAAGGTTATTAGAGGCACTAGTGGTCCCTGAAGGCGTTCTAAATGGTCAGCACTGTGATCGTAAACAAGTGACGTGCCATGAGGAGATAAGTCGAGTCGACAAAACGCGAAACGTTTTATTTTAAATAAATGAGTGTTGTGTTAGTAGTAAAATTTACATTTAGGTACCGTATATTTACCAATAAACTAACTGGGTATGGTCCCCGGCAAAATTGAAATTTTGTAAAATGGTCCCTCATACGTTAAGAACCAACTGTGCTCGACAGATAATATTCGGCTGGGAAATTGTTATCCTTTTTTATAATAGGACAAGACCTTCACTTATAAGACCTTATAATATACTTGCAGGCGTAAATATTTTTACTTTTTTTTAACTTAACATTTGTTTATATTTTTCGAAAAACTTAATTTTATACATTATGAGAACGTTGTTGTTATGTTTTCTAATTCATATTTGATTGTTACAAAATAAAAATCGTTAAAATACCCTCAGCCCAATTTATTTAGAATACCTACATAATAAACATTTTTTTTATTATTCTACAATTACAGCTATCTTTTATTGACATTTATAAAGCAAACAACACTAAATATTATTATTTTATTATTACAAATAACCCCATTGTATAAAATCGTCAACAATCCCTTGAACTCTTTCTTGGTATCGACTGTCCAGGACAAATCCAAGGGACTTCATGTCGTCTTTGCCTATATCCGGGACATGGTCACCCTTGGTAAAGAGGAATGGTGTACAGTACAATCCAAACATCAGACCCAAGTCAAGCTGCTCTACAAATTGCCTTTCAAATTCCTTCCTAGGAAAAATATCATTCACATTAAGGTCAAAGTAACCTAAAAATTTTCGTAAATGTACGTAGTAGACATTTTTGAGATCAATCAGATGTTTTCTTCTGAACTCCCGATCAGATGCATTGAATATTAAATATAATAAATCGTAGATTGGACATCCGTAGTATAGTAACTGGAAATCCACTGGAACTACTTTTGTAATTTGTCCATTCTGTGAAACAAACGGATAATATAAAATACACAACAATGAAATAGTTGCACTAAAACTAATTTTTCGAATAAATCCATCAGAACTGTTTTTCAATATTCTAGAGAAAAATAATTATGTATGGAAAAACCTACACACTACTACCAAGTAATAGAATATTTTATGTGATGGCCATTCGAACACTGTTTACAGTACCACCAACTTACTCGTATCTGTAGAACGGCCAAAAGCGGAACTATGGAACGCCATTTTGAAACGTCATTATGCTGTTGGTTGATTGGTTGGTTTGGTTTGTCACCCTTTTCGATTGTGGCGCTTCGCTTCATTCTACAGATAAGTTGGTGGCACAGGGTACTGTACCCAAGTCAGGCTGACATCATCTAGCTTCTTAACTTTATAATTTATGATCAAAGGATTTTATTATTGGAACATTTTTATGAAAGGAAATCTTCTTTCTTTTTGTGTGGGTTTTGAGGTTACACAAGAAATAAAAGGGTAAATGGTACATTTTAGCTTTACGTGATTACCTTACATCACTCAAATTCAGAAGAAAGGTATCATTACTGAACGTCACTGAGTCCAATTTCCGGAATCAGAAATCTTCCACCTTAACACTCAAAGCCATTACCATTTGGTCTACCAATTTAACTTGGCTCTTTCGTACATATTTAAGATGGATCGTTTACAGCACATAAAATAGGATGATAATATTATTATGTTTACATTGAGCCTAGTCTGAAGGCCCTTTGAATTGCTTCGCAGGTGTGTTCAGGTCTTCTCACGATTTTTGCCTACACGACCGTAACAGCGATGGAAATCGAAAAAACATCTGGACGTGCCGAGGCTTGAATCCGCGAACTTACGAATAGAAGTCAACGGCCCTAGCAACTTGGCCACCGACGCTATCCAGATAAATATCTATGAGTAATCTTATGTTTATACAATACTTACGTATTCTTTTACCAAAATGTTATTTACTCGATAGTCTCCGTGACAAATTGTGCAACCAGCGGAAGTATTATTTTTAGCATAAGAAATAAATTTGTCACAAATATTTTCGATAAACTTATCAACTCTTGGCTTCGTTTCATTATTCAGAGCTTTGCTTGTAAGGTTGCACAGGTAAAGCATAAACTCTTTGAACTCATCATTGAAGTCATAGAAATGGTTCCATATTTTAAGCTTAGTGTTAAAATATTCGGGTCTTTTTCTTTGAATTACATAAAAGAGTCCATGAAATTTTGCCAACTGCTGTACGGCTAATTCAGCAAATTCTATAGACATAACATCCATTCTATGCGGCGTAACAAAACCTTCTTTTCCCAAATTTTCCAAAAACATTGCTTCGGTATTTGTGGCATCGTAACTTTTAACAATGTTAAACCTTTCATTTTCTGGCACTATGGCATCATTTTGCAATTCGGTAAATATCTTTGCTATCTCAGAATAAATATAATATTCTTTAAGGTAGGCGTCAGCAACAGAAAATACCTTGTTATTATTATCAAATGGTATAATGGATTTAACAAATATGTTAGTTTCCTTATAACCATTGGTAGTTTCGCCTTTTATTTCCACTTCATACAAATCACCCAAATAATTGCCACCTTCAGTTGAAATCGCTTTCTTATAAACTTCATGTTTGATGTAGCCTTCTTTCTTGACAATATCTTCAATGCCTTTTAATTGTTTTGTAGGAAATTGTTTATTTTTGTTTTTAGATGATCTACCGTTATTCACACTGTACTCGCAGACTTGTTGTTCGACCTGCATTTTGATATTATTTTTAACTGTTGATTTTTTATGTTCCCTATTATTTTATGCTCAAGCTCATGGGAGACTAGATTGAACTGATACTCCTTTAGCAAGTTCATCTAATATAAAGAAGACACAAAGCCGTTTTGTATACATTTCTGTTTAAATAAATTGAGTTGTGACGAATGCTATTAATAAATACAAAGAACAATAACCGATGCACGTAATAGGGCAGTCAATATTTGCCGGTGTTCAGACAAAATGAGCGTCGATAGTGGTTATCTAAAGTAACTGTATCCTGTGTAAAATTTAAAAATTGATAATGGAAAACTTCTTTTACAGACTATATTCCTACTGATGTCACAGAATACCATAGTATGATGTACAATTAACTCAAAGATAAAAGAAAAGATCTCCCTCTTTTATGTATTATGTCATCGGTTCATCCATCCGTCCACTCGCTTTTATAATGTACCAGCTTTCCGTCGCGGCTCCGCCCGCGTTAACAGATTTTCCCGTGGAAATGAGGCATTGTCCCGCGGTTAAAGGTAGCGTATGTTACTCAGGGTAACTTTATAATGGTGAAAGAATTTTTGAAATTGGTTCAGTAGTTTTTGAGTTTATTCATTAAAAACATACACACACACACCCACACACACAAAAATACAAATCTTTCCTCTCTATAATATTAGTATGTCTAAAAGAAACCCGCGACCGCGTGCTTTGAGGGCACCAACTAGTCTACGAGACTGTCTGTTTTAAAAATATGTAACGCGGGTATTCAATGGAGGTTATTATGAAATTATCATTTAAATAATTAGATAGCGCCATAAATAAGTGTATTTATCCTGCAGAATTACTCTTTCACACAAAACCCGCAAAAATCTAAGAAGTAAATTAGAATTTTGTTTAAATATTTTATGTATTGTAATAAATATGTGTATGTCATGAATTTATCATTACTTTATTACCTAATAAAAATTGAATTAAAAAAATGTATGTAAACTAAAGTAAAAGTATAAAAATGGAATACGGAATAATTTTGAAAGTAAACTTGACACTGGCACAGCAAGCTAGTAAGCTAGTGCCATAAAAAAAAACAATTGAATTTGGTTGAATTTAGTTTTAATTTGTCGAATAGGCTGTTTAAATATAATTTTGCATATAACTCTACCACATTTAATGCAAATAGACATTTTCATTTAATTTAATATTCCCTTTGCCTCTACCCTAAAAAAGCCGTTGCTAAATTCTTCATATTAAACAGGTAGACTAGAGATTTTTTGTTTGTTGTTTTTGTTACATATAGTATCAATCTTACCTACGTTTGATGTGCGTTGATTGTACGACCTTCCATTATAATATTATCTTAATAGCCTGTTTAAAAAAATGTAGTGTCATTTGCAGTACCAACGAAATTCGCCATATCATCTGAGTACATGCAATTTTCTTTGTCTATTATACAACGAACAAATTGTTTATTCAGAGACACGGAATAGTTTTGTATTATGTACACGTTTGTTGGCTATTGATAAGCAAAACAATTATTTGGTTCAGAATCTGTCGGCTTATTGTTCGTTATTTGTGGTAATGAAATAATGCATTTTGTACCTATTTGTATATGTGTAAAATAAAAAAGAATTATGTTTATAATTATCTGATGCGGGCAGTTAGGGCGTTGGGCGTCGGTGGCCAAGTGGCTAGGGCCGTTGACTTCCATTTAGAAGTTCGCGGGTTCGAACCTCGGCACGTACCAATGTGTTTTCGATTTTCGAATTCATATGTACGTTTTACGACGCACTTATTACGGTGAAGGAACACATCGTGAGGAAACCTGCACACACCTGCGAAGTAATTCAAAGATTGTGTGTGAAGTTGACCAACCTGCACTGGGCCTGCGTGGTCGACTAAGGCCTATTCACCCTGATTTCAGGGTAGGCTCGAGCCCCTCGGTGGGGACATTATTATGAGTTGTCAATGATGATGCGGGCAGTGCAGGGCCAATCGTTTCGGAGTTCTTTGGGGAAGCCTTGGTTCAGCACTGGACATCTTACGGCTGAAATGATATGATAATGATGAAAGAAGTAAGAGGTAGATATTGCTACGTTTGTTAATGTACTCACTATATGATTAATGTGTTCTTTTGGTGTAAATGAGAAGAATATTTAAATACTTTAATAATAATTAAAAAACCTGATCTAAAACTACAACTCAACTACCGAAAATCAATCTTTATAAGCTAAATAACATGAAGTATTCTGCACAAACATGTCGCTAATTCTCCGTGCCAATTCTTCTTCTTTTCGTGTCGATGGCAAGTCAGATTTCCTTGTCGATGGCAAGTCAGATTTACTATATTTTGTCGGCCCAATATTCTGCCACCCTGATAGCATTGTCAGCAGCGTTCATCAGATCCAGTGTTGAACAAGTGGCAGGGCATGCGGGACACGATGTTAGATGGGCCATAGTCTGAGGGGTCACTCCGCACTCACATCGCAGGTTCAGTTCCAACCCATCCAAGAATCCCCACCGGAGGCGATTGTCGTTGCTTCGGCCAACTTGAGTTCGGAGTCTATTCAATGACTTCCAAACAGTCCTCGGAAGTTCGCATCCGAGGGGAAGGCTTTCGGCGGGCGGAACGAACGAACGATGTCGCCAATGAAATATTTATTTCACATAAATTATTTTAATATACTTATAGATATATTATATGCATAATATTATGCAGCATAGTGATATTCGGAAGATATACTAGGGTAAACCAAGGCATTTGTGGCCACTGTCAGAAACTGGCCACTTTCTAGTTTAATCGGAGCACTAAACTACAGTAACTGATACTATCTGTCTATCTATCAGTCTGATAGTGTCCACGAATAGCTTGGTTTGATTTAATGATTTAAATGGTTTACTCTATATACCTTCTACTGATTTATTCTATTAGTGCCAATCAGACAAAAGAAAGCTGTAGAAACATGGTTCCTTCCTTCTCTTTAATTCCAGGTTTTTTCTTCTTCACACTTCAGTGCCGCGCTTTTGTCGGTGGAGTCTACGCATTCTATTCTGTGTTGACTGCTAGAAGGCAAGTCCGGTGAAGCTTGATTCGTCGTACTTCTTCGACACAAGCATAGGTCAATCAAATAAAAAGACTGCACCATTTTTTTTTCACCTTTTTCATATTAAGATACATTGGGTCAAAAAGTCGAAATCAGAAGGTTTTTATTCGAAGAAAGATTTAAAAAATAATTTTTCGACGTCAAATGACGTTAATAAGCTTTGCTCAAACCAAGACTGGCTCTCGTCTCACAGTAATGAAGAATAAACTCCTAGCTTTTTTAGGTCTTTACGAAACCAATCATCCAGTAACGGGTT
The DNA here is from genome assembly GCA_948473455.1 of Teleiodes luculella. Taxonomy (NCBI): domain Eukaryota; kingdom Metazoa; phylum Arthropoda; class Insecta; order Lepidoptera; family Gelechiidae; genus Teleiodes; species Teleiodes luculella. The sequence continues at coordinate 1,874,416 of OX419593.1, read as the reverse complement.
GCCAGAACATTGCGATAAGACCATGGATAGAGGACAGTCTTTTAAATTCCATTTTAAAATCCTAATCCCTTATTCGCCTAGACTACACCCCGTTAGTCGACAAGAGTGTTTATAGCTGGGCATAAACGACTAGTTTATCCTATTTTAGCATGCTTTCCTCTACTTTTCTAGTACCTAATTTTCTGATTTGCTTTTCTGGATATTTTTGTCTTTTCTATGATGCCATGCCATACGAAAGGATAACGCGCACTATTTAGTATAGAAATGTATTTACAAATAAATAATCTAGAAAAGTAGAGAACATTATTTTAAATTAGGATAGACTTATAGAGTTAAAAATACCCCTAACATGACTTTGTGGTAGGTAACACTAGAGATTTCATAAAATTCCTGGCTTTATTTTCCCTACGAAACGTAAGTATTCGATAGTACTCATAGTAAAAGTATATAACTGCTACCTAGATATATTATACATATTATGTTCTTATAAGTTGCCTAGAATAAATTGTTATCTTGGGTAACTTTTTGTTTTTCTTGTAGGTGTAATAAAGTATATCTTTAGATATATAATTATATTTTATATTTTATAACATACTTAATTAAAAGCACTTACAAACAAAATAACAAAAATCAAAGAACAAATCTAACAAACTACACACAGCATATTAACAAAAATGGTAGGTGGGTAGGGTTGGGGATAGCAGTTGTTGCAGGTTACATGGATGAACGTTGTTGCGCTGATATATTTCGCTTGTTACCTCAAAAAACACAGAATAAGATGGATTGGTCTGATTCTGAGCTAGGAATACATCAAAATAATTATAGACATCAAAAAGAAAACTTAAAACTAAAACTTCAAATAAATAAAACTTTTTGTCTATAGTAACCCTGCTACGTCTAGATCCTCAATCATCTCTTCAATCCTGCGCGAAATTTGTGGGTCAATGTCATAATCAAAATTCTGAACTTCATCATCATTGGACATATCAGGGTAGTTATCTTCCGCAGGAAATAAGAATGGAAATATTCCCAAACTTAATGATAGTCCCATTGTAGCTCTTTCTTTTAACGCTGCATCCAACTTGCTTCTCGGACAAACATCATTGACGTTTATGTCGAAATATTTGAGGTATGTCGTCAAAGTGTCGTAGTAGAGGTCCAAGATGTGATCCCAGTGTTGTCTCCTGAATTCCCTGTCGGTGCAACCGTATATGAAGTAAATGATGTCGTTGGCTGGACACCCGTAGTGGACGCATTGTAGATCCACTGGGATGATTTCGGTTATTTCATTATCCTGGATAAAGAAATCTTTATTAACAACAATAATATTCACGGTACCTTTTTTCGTAAAGATTTTGTAAAATTTCATGCAATTGTAACAAAAGTATGTCAATTTCGATCTTAAGTATAAAAGATGTAAAATCTTTTAAAATATTTATGTTTTAAGTACTTATGTACAAGTAAAATTGAAACCTAAATTTAAAAAAGGGCATGAAACACACACACACACACACACACACACATACACACACACACACATACACACACACACACACACATACACAGTCACACTTACACAGTCATACTCACATATAATGTACCTATTGTCATTTCTTATTTATTTGTATTTTTTTAATAGCATTATTTCTATTTTATTTCTGTATCATGCATTGTTAGTTTAGCAACTATATGTATACCTACACTAAATAGTGACAATCATAATAAGGAAGAGCGGAATCTCCCGCCACAAGTAAATTATTTACTTACTGGGAGTTCCTCACTATTTGTAAACTAGTAGTATAAGAAGTTACTGAATAAAGAATTTATTATTATTATTATTAAGTACGTTAGAATGCCGAACAAATTGTGTAAATTGTGTAACTATGAAAAGTCAATTTCTTGTTAACTATCGATTTTAAACTTAAAAGATCCAATCATAGATCTTTTTAAAAAAGAACAAATAAATATATAATATTTTTTTATTAATTACTTGTATAGTGGTGAAAAATATTTACTACAAGTAGTTCAAAACGTTTTCATAGCCGCAATAAGTACAAATAATGTTTAATAAACATACCTTTTCCTTTATCAGGATGTTGAGAGCTCTAAAATCTCCGTGACATAATGTTGCAACCGTGTTGGTACTTTGAAGATAATGCATGTAGTTATCTGTAGCTGTAAGAACAAATTTTTCTGCTTTCTTTTTGTGATCCTCTCTTAAACCCTTTATACTGGTTTTTGTACATTTATGATAGAATTGTATCCATTCTTCATTAAAATCAACGGGATATTTCAACTTTTGGATAGTTTCTTTAAAAAACTTTGGCATGTTTTTTTCAATAGCAAATCCTAGCCCATGAAATTTTGCTAGTTGTATGATTGATAATTCCATGAATTTAAGTGGACCAATTTGCTTTCTGTCGCAAGTTTTGAATCCCTTAAGTGCGACATTTTCTAAAATAATAGTTTCTGTCGAGGATTCTTCAAATCCTCTGACAATTTTGTATCTTTCTTCGTTAGAGACACCAGCTTCTTCTTCAAGTTGCTTGAATATTTTTGCCAAATCTCTATAGGCGAAACTCTCTATAGAATAAGCATCAGAAATGGAGAAAAAATCTCTTAGAGTTTGCCCCATAGTATATATATGTTTCACAAACAAATTAAGTTCTTTGTCACCATTTCTAGTCTTTCCTTTAACGTCAACTAAGTATAATATTGCCAAAAAGTTACCCCCATCTGTGGAAATCTTTTTGCTTGTAATTGTATGGGATACAAATCCTTCTCTTTTGGCAATGCTTTCGATATTTTTCAGCAGAGCATTGGGAATGCCTTCCTCGGTATTAACAATCTTGTCATTTTTGAATGACTCCCGGCAACTATTCTGAACTTCCATTGTGTGTTCTTCTGAACGTTCTTTACGGATGATAGATGCGCAATAAGGCAATTTACAAGATCGTATATGTATATAAAGGCAAGTCGTAGGATGAAGGAAGTCATTTACACAAGTACACAATGAGCTCTGTTTTTACGCTGGCTTATTTGCCATCATCTTATAAAAGATGTGGAGTCATGACATGACATTAATAAATTTGTATAGATACCAACTAGCAGTGTACACGTGGCCCGCGTTGTCTTTGTGTTATTAGACATAGGATTATGCTTTTTTTAAAGCGTAATCTTTATAATAAAACTGTAGAGGTCAAATGTCTGTACATAGAAAAAAAAAGATGAAATCCGAGTCAGGAGGATGTAAGAAGTGTTATACAACACATCCAGACAATTTTCTTTTTTTTCTTTTTTTGTCTGTTTGTACGAAACGTTTGGGCTAATCTCCGAAAACTATTGGAACGGTTTGAATAAAATGTTGAATGGTGGTTTTTTACATGCCTAGTCAACAAATACAAATACAAATCATTTATTCGTCAACATAGGTATAAAGGTTGGTACAGTAAATTATTAAATGTCACACTATGTCGCACCTTCAACAACATCTTAGATACTTTTAATCGCGGAATATTAAAGAGTTCCCGTGGGAAAGTTAAAAATTACTACGGAAAAATCGGAAAACAACGCGGGCGTAGCCTTTTTTTTTTTTTTTTGAATTGACCTATGCTAGTGTCGAAAAGGTACGACAAATCAAGCTTCACCGGACTTGCGGGCGTAGTTGCGGGCAGACAGCTAGTTGCGTAATATTTTGGTACTTTTTCATTAACACTGACTAATTCAGATGTTATACGTGATAGGGGCATTGCAGGGGCGTAGCTACCGCCGTATCTGCTGCACGGGGGCCCCCAACGTGCGTCAGCAAAAATTAATAAAAACTTCTCAATTATTTTTTTCACAAAATTCAATGACTTAAGTATTCGAAAAAGCTATTTACTTTTTTCCCGCGTAAAGCGTGCGTTCAAAATCCGAAAAGTTAGCAGAATTTTTAAAATCATGTGCAGAAAATTAGCAGGATCATACTTTTAGGAATTTTATATATTTTTGAGTTGAGTTTCAGTTTAGAAAATCTAAATTCACCATCAGCTATTAAATCAGTTTGCCGAAAAAAGGCAAGGAGAGTGTTTTTTAGTGCATATTTGCATGCATATTTTTAGAACTAGCTGTCCGCCCGCCGCTACACCCGTGTTGTTTTTTGACGTTTCCGTGCAATCTCCCGTAGGAAGGAGATATTTTCCCGCGGTCAAAACTATCTAAGATGTTGACCGGGGATTACAAAATTTTATTTAAATCGGTCCAGTAGTTTCAGAGATTATCCCGTACAAACAGACATACAGATAAACAAACAAACAGAGAAACAAATAATAAAATCAAAATCTCGATTTTTAGCATTTATTTTTTAATGTACAGATTTTCGTCCTCTACAGTTTTATATAGATACTGGCGTATCACGAACATTAGAACTGTTTTTACCGAAATCTAAAAGAGGATGTCCTCAATTCTATACGTATGTAAGTGATATTGTCAAAACTACAAAATATTTACATAAGATGATCTATTATGGCTTCCAAACTTTACAAAATTAGGTAGATGTATGTTTGAATGTATGTATGTTTGTCCGCGCATATCTCCGAAACTGTAAGTTGGATTTTGATCATTCTTTTTTTAGACTTAAATTTTATGTGCACAGTGCCAATGATATCAAAATCTGTCCAGATGTTTTTGAGATATGGACCATATTTTCATCATTTATTTTTTAGCGCACAGTGCAAATTTTATCAAAATCAATACAGTGTTTTTTGGAGTAGGTAGGTACCTACTTGCCATTCTATTGTCTCTGCTACATGCTGCTGCTGCTAGACCCAAACTGTATTTTCTCTTTTATCTGTTGCAAGAATGCTCTCTTGGTCTGCCCCTTCCTCTCTCGCCCTCAAATTTCACTTCTATAATATTCCTTTGTATTTGATTTGATTATTGATTTGAATAAATTGTATCTTATTATGTGACCAATCATCTTTTCTTGCACAAAATATACAGGGCGTCCCACGGATATGCCACATGGAGGGAAAGTACCTTAAATATTGTAGATAGAACATTTTACTGAAAGAAGACATTATTTTATTTCTAAAAACTATTAAAACTGCATTCATACATTTTTAATAATTGCATGGTTGAACCGGGAATCGAACCCGCTATACGAGAAAAAAAAATATCCTGTAGTTTTATCATACAGATCGGAAGGCTTTATCATAAGGATTATTTTTTGCTAAGTAACATAGTGTCAGAAATAAAAGGAGGACCATGTATTTTAACATTTTTAATACAAAATTAATCAATTTATCAAAGGCTCAAAATGACTCCCATGCTGTTGAATACAAATTCGCACTCTTTTGATTATTTCACTCCCTGTCGATTTTTTGATCTTGTTGTGGTGGATATTTAGAATAATACGTCTAAGTTCTGTTTGTAGTTCGTGGACACTTTCATACAGGTTCTAGTAAACTAAATTTTTTACATAACCACATCTTGGCGGCCACATCAAATGTTAAAATTCATAGTCTTCCTTTTATTTCTGACACTATATTATTTAGCAAAAAATAATCCTTATGATGAAGCCTTTCGATCGGTATGATAAAACTATAGGGTGTTTTTTTTTTCTCAGTTAGCGCGTTCGATTCCCGATTCAACCATGCAATTAATAAAAAATGTATAAATAAATGCAGTTTTAATATTTTTTATAAATAAAATAAAGTCTTCTTTCAGTAAAATGTTCTATCTACAATATTTAAGGTACTTTCCCTCCATGTGGCATAGCCGTGGGACGCCCTGTATATAATAGTCTGGTGTGGTGATTATTGTTATGGTCAAAGAAAAGTTAAAATAATCTTTAAAGTATTAAGAAAGAAAGCTAATAATGACGCTGATTTTCTGAAAATCTAGCTAGCAGAACCATCTATTAAAAAAAATTGCCAAATTGCGGAAGTTGGTAAAGTTACCGCAGATTTTGTATGATACTGTTTCAATGTTGTGTTGTGTATTTGGCAATAAAAAAGATTTTTTAATATAAATATTTTAATTGATATGACAAATCCAAAGACATACATACCTATACAACAATAAGAAGCTTATTATCACTTTTAAAAACCAGCTCATCTATGACAGATTATAATAATCAGAGCTGAACTAAGGCTCTCCCTTGAAAGGGAAACCTCCCATTTATAAGACATTTTAACTGGCTGTGAATAAATTATATTAATTTTTTGCAAGAAATGATGTAGCTAAATACTGTTACAAGTGTTTTATCTCACGAGCGAGGCCACGCGCCGGAAGATGTGGCGTGGACAGGCCCCCGACAAGGTGGACCGACGATCTGGTGAGGGTCGCGGGAAGCTGCTGGATGCGGGCAGTGCGGGTTGTGGAGATCTTTTTGTCCAGAAGTCTGTCTCTTTCTGTCTACAGGCCGAAGTGATGATGATGATGATCTCACGAGTCCAGGAGAGCCATAACTTGTGTGTGTGTGTCTTACGTGTACACATTGCCTTTGTGTGCGTAGCGCTCAGTTTAGTAGTGCGCATACCAGAGTATCTTTCCACACGCAAAACACTACTACAATAATACTACACTACTATCATTCTATCTCTCTATTTAGCGGGTGAGGACCCTAGATAATCCGCCTCGTCATATACACAGGAATAGTTGATTTGGCCCAATCCTACATATAAAGATACAACATTATACTAATCACTAGTTAACAGAAATGAATATTCGTTGATTAATAATAATTATATTTTTTAATCATACCATTCGCAACAAATATTATTTGTTTGACTATTAATTATGCAATAAAAATAAGCAAAGAAGATCTTACTCAATCTAAGTATTATGACTATTAATATTCCGTTCAAATCTTAATAGATAAAGAAGGTCTTAACAGATTTGTGTAAGGGTAATAGTTTTTAGTCATCAAAAGAAGAGGTGAATTACAGCAACCCCGCAACATCTAGATCCTCGATCATCTCCTCAATCCTGCGTGATATTTGTGGATCAAGGTCAAAGTCTAAATTTTCAACAACATCATCATTGGATACATCAGGGTAGTTATCTTCCGAAGGAAAAAGGAAAGGATATAGTGCCAAACCAATCGTTAGCCCAAACGCTGCTCTTTCTTCTAACGCTGCATCAAACTTGCTTCTCGGACAAACTTCGGTGACGTTTATGTCGAAATATTTGAGATATGTCGTCAAAGAGTCGTAGTAGAGGTCCAAGATGTGGTCCCAGTGTTGTCTCCTGAATTCCCTGTCGGTGCAACCGTAGATGAAGTAAATGATGTCGTTGGCTGGACACCCGTAGTGGACGCATTGTAAGTCTACAGGGATAATTTCTGTTATTCCATCGCCCTGTAAAAAGAAAGTGAATAAATTTCTTACAATGGGGATTTACGTCTTTTTCGAAAATGGTTTGTATTGTTTTAGTTACGCAAACATAAATGGTACATAATGTCTTTATAATAAAATAATGAAAAAGAAACCAAGATAGAAATCCAAGACTCTTGCTGCAAACTAACTATAAATTACGTGGAAAAACATACATCAGCACATCAGTGTTTTATCGATTTATAGTTCATGTGTTTAAGATGAGCTAGCGTTTAAATTATCACAATAAATATAATAATATTTTAACAAACATACCTCTCCTTTTACCAAGATGTTAAGAGCTCTAAAATCTCCGTAGCATAATGTTTGTATTGTGTTGATATTATTATTATAGTATTGAACATAGTTATCTGTAGCTTTAAGAACATATTTCTCTGCTTTCTTTTTGTAATCTTCTCTTATGCCTTTTAAACACATTTTTGCTGTTTTATAATAAAATTTCTTCCACTCTTCATTCAATTTAAGAGGATAAGTAAACTTACTGATAGTTTTATTAAAAAACATGGGCATATTTTTTTCAATAGCAAACCCTAGTGCATGAAATTTTGCTAGTTGTATAATTGACAACTCCACGAATTTGAGTGGACCAATTTGCCTTCTGTCACAAGTTTTGAATCCTTGAAGTGCAACATTTTCCATAATAATGGTTTCTGACGAAGTCTCTTCAAATCCTCTGACAATTTTGTACCTTTCTTCGGCAGGGATACCAGCTTTATCTTCAAGTTGCTTAAATATTTTAGCTAAATCCTTATAGACAAAGCACTCCTTTGAAAACGCATCGGTAATGCACATGAAATCAGTCAGACTTTTGCTCATAGAAATAATGTGTTTGACAAACAAGTTGAGTTCTTTGTCACCATTTTTAGTTTTTCCTTTAACATCAACCAAGTATCTAAGTAACTGCAGTATAGTTACCCCCATTTGTGGAAATCATTTTGCTTGTTATTGTGTGAGAAACAAATCCTTCTCTTTTGGCAATGTTTTCGACACGTATTAGCAGAGAATTGGGAATGCCTTTCTCGGTATTAATAATGTTGTCATTTTTTAACGACTCTTGGCTATTATTCTGAACTTCCATTGTGAGTCGTTCTGAACGCTCCTTACGGCTTTTAGATGCGTAATAAACATTAAAAAGAGCGTAAGTATCTCTATATATAAAGTCAAAGAGTTAGTTAAAGGAAGTCAAATACTGACAGAATTACATATTGAGCTGTGGTTTATGCAATTGCTTATTTACCTACACATTAAAGAAGATGTGTAGGCATGACATATGACAATTTAGTTCTTTAGCAGTAAATATACTTTTCCAGTCAGGGGTTTTTTGCTTTTAATGAAGAATATCTTATATATAAAATTCTCGAGTCACAGTGTTCGTTTCCATACTCCTCCGAAACGGCTAGACCGATTCTCATGAAATTTTGTGAGCGTATTCAGTAGGTCTGAGAATCGGCCAACATCTACTTTTCATACAAGTCAAAGTCGAAGTCAAAGTCAAAGTCGAAGTCAAGAGCGTATTCAGTAGGTCTGAGAATCGGCCAACATCTACTTCTGAGAATCGGCCAACATCTACTTTTCATACAAGTCAAAGTCGAAGTCAAAGTCAAAGTCGAAGTCAAAGTCAAAGTCGAAGTCAAGAGCGTATTCAGTAGGTCTGAGAATCGGCCAACATCTACTTTTCATACAAGTCAAAGTCGAACGAAGTCAAAGTCAAAGTTAAAGTCAAAGTCAACTTATATATAAAATTTTCGTGTCACAGTTTTTTTTTTTTTTTTTTTAAATGTGGGACATCTCACACACGGCCATCTGACCCCAAACTAGGCAGAGCCTGTACTATGGGTGTCAGACAGCTGATATACATACATATATAATTATACAACATCCAGACACAAGGCAAACACAAGTGCTCATCACACGAATGTTTGCCCTGGGCGGGATTCGAACCCGCGACCCTGTGCTTCGTTGGCAGACGTACTACCAACTAGGCTACGAGGCCGTCGTTCGTTCCCATACTCCTCCGAAACGGCTAGACAAAGTCATAGTCGAAAGTCGAAAGCCGAAATTCGAAAGTCGAAAGTCGAAATTCGAAAGTCAAAGTCAAAGTCAAAGTCAAAGTCAAAGTCAAAGTCAAAGTCAAATTCAAAGTCAAAGTCAAAGTCAAAGTCAAAACAACAACATCAAAAATAAACTCAAAATAAAAAGAAATACAATCAAATAAAATCTATATAATAAAACTGTAGAGGTCAAATGTTTGTACATAGAAAAAAAAAAGTCGAAATCCGAGTCAGGAGGATGTAAGAAGTGAATTAGAACATATCCAGACAATTTTATTTTTATTTGTTTCTCTGTCTGTTTGTCTGTTTGTACGGGCTAATCTCCGAAACTACTAGACCAAATGAAATTTTGCATGGTGGTATCTTATATCTCCAGTCAACATATTAGATACTTTTTACCACGGGAAAATATCAAATCCTACGGGAAACGGTGCACGGAAAAGTCGAAAAAAAAACCGCCGCGTTTAGAATTTTTTCCCGTGGGAATGAGGTATTTTTTTTATTTCTCTTCGTAAGAACTATCCTTGGACTTCAAAGAACATTTTTAAAAAAGAATTGATAAAATTGGTCCAGGCGTTGTTGAGTTATGCGCTTACCAACACATTTTGCAATTAATTTTTATATTTTAAATATAAACAAGCAAGCAAACGCGCAACGGACGGATAGCTGTTAGGTTGTTTATTACCACAACCTGTGCGCCAGGCGGGTTGGGGCTTGGGGATCGCAGTTGTTTTGCTTCTTCATACCATATTACCGAGATAGTCAATAGCAACAACTGCGATCCCTGATCCATCGGCTAAGCTGTGAACTATCATCAGTTGCCTACCATAATACCTAATGCCCATCTTTAACGTTAGATGCATAAAAATTGAATTCAGCTGATAAATAAACAAAACTTTAGGTAATTTATTATTCTGTGGCGGCACGAAGTTCGCCGGGTCCGCTAGTATTTTATAGATGCTAGCGATCTAAAATAGTCGTTGATATTTTTAAACCAAGCTTGACAATAAAATAAACAATGGGTTTCTTCTTTGATATTTGGAATAGATGTTGTCTGTAACCTTCCTAACTATAATAATAGCTATCAAATTATCTTTACTTCTTTTTCTCAATAAGAAATCTTTTCTTTGCTTAAAAATATTACTGTTTATTTAGTCGTATGAGTTACTATAGTTTTTTAACTATCCCACAGGAACTTTGTATTTTTTCGGGATTAAAAGTATCTAAGATGTTGACCGAGTATAACATAAGGTTCCACCATGCAAAGTGTCAATCTTTCAAATCGTTTTAAATTCGGAGATTAGGCCGTACAAACAGTCAAATGAGAAACAAATGTAAATGAATCTTCTAACCCGTAACCAAAGCAAATAGTATTGAACACAAAGAAAGAAATTCTAATATACTTTTCAAAACTTTCACGGTAAATATTCCGTTTTAAATCTCCGTTTTTTTCGTTTTGACAGATTTTAGTTTCGTCGATAGTTATGAAAGAAATTCTGTCAACTAGCTGAGGTGCGAGGGGGGGGGTTGTCTCGGTATCCTTGGTCTCTGGTTATTGCTCCTAATGTCATGCAGCTTTTTATTGGTCGAAACTGATGGAAAACAAAATATCTCAGTACCCAAAGAGAGGTTGAAAAGCCGCGCTTCGCTTTGTAATTTCGTTATTCTGAGTCCAAAATCACTAAATCCTATATACCTAGGTCACCCTAGGTAGTTACCATGGCTACTGGCTTTTAGGATATTTCTGTGCTGGAGTTACACGAGTATCTATTTATTTGATAAAATGCTGCTGTCATCGTACAAACTACTATATAATATAAATACTATAGTAGTAGTCCTTGCACTTGTTAGTTTCACATAAAACACTTGTGCAAATTATTTCAAAATGTTAAAGTATTGTTAATTAATACAAAGAAAATTAATGCTGAATACCGTCATCGCCTGTAATATATCATAACGTTGTTTGTTCGGCCTGAAACACTTGTGCAAGCTGATTTCGGTCTCGGAAAAGAAAAAACGAACATAATGTACGAACAATATCGTTGTTCTTAAAAATGTATTTAATGTATAATCCATCACATAATACACCCTGAAATTTAACTGGTTGTTACTTGTTATAGTGGTAGTACTCATGAAACTAACTACAGGAGCTAAGTGGCGCCCCCACATTAAAAAAAATAATAACTCGTAAAATAATCAAAATTTCAAAAATCGAAAACGGCGAAGATCTAGACGGTGTTTTGTAGGATATATTGAAGCCATTAACTTTATTTATTTTAACTCGCTAGTACTTATTGATGGAAACATTGCGAAAAGTGGCCGTTTTCCGCAATCTTTCCATCAATAACTACTAGCGAGACATAATAAATAAAGTTAATGGCTTCAATATATCCTACAAAACACCATCTAGATCTTCGCCGTTTCTGATTTTTGAAATTTTTATTATTTTTCGAGTTATTATTTTTTTTAATGTGGGGGCGCCACTTAGCTCCTGTAGGCCCCTTAAGGGGCTCTTCCATGCTAAGTGGCGCCACCACCCTTTAAAAAATAACAACTCTGAAAATAATCTTTTTAATTAAAAATAACAACTCTGAAAAATTTTTTTCAAAAATCTGAACCACAAGATTGGAGACGGGGTTCTGTGGGATATATAGAAGTTATTAACTTTATTTAATACTAGCTGTTGCCCGCGGTGTCGCCCGCGTATTTAAAGGGTCAGTAGCCCTGAGTTTAGTTACTACGAAAATCTATGTTAAATTCCGACTTATTTAAAACGGATGGTTTGTGAACGCAGAACATAGAATTGATCATTTGTATGTACTTCGCGTGCCATACGAAGATTTTATTTTCTCCTTATAAATTTTAACCCCTGAGTTTGGTTTTATTTACTGTCAAATATAATCCTGCAAAGTTTCAAGTCAAAATTACCAACAATTTTTTTTCTTCATACAAACAAACTCCCGGAATATCCCAAAACACGTATAAATTTTTTAATGTTAAGTATTGACTTGCGATGTTTAAAGTCAAAATGTCAGTGTATTTATTTTTTCCTCCATACAATTTTTCAATCCCTATTTTAACACATAAAGGTTGTTTGTCGGAATAATCCTAAGCACTTGTTCGTTTATTTATCTACTGTCTAATCTGATCCTATGAAGTTTTATTTCAAAACATTCAACTAATAATACAAAATTTCACCCCCTATTGCTGCCTTTAGGGATTGTTTATCAGAAAATCTCAAAACATGTGTTTGTTTATTTACTATCGAGTAAAACTCTGCGAAGTTTCAAGTTAAAACGTCCCACTTTTCTTTTCCCATACAAACTTTCAACCCTTATTTTAATTCTAAAATTCTAAAACACGTGTTTATTTATTTAATGTCAAGTATATTGCTGCGAAGTTTCAAGTCAAAACATCCATCTATTTCTTATTTCATCATCATCATTTCAGCCAGTCAGTAGATGTCCACTGCTGGACAAAGGTCACTCCCCCAAAGATCTCCACAACAATCGGTCCCGCGCTGCCCGCATCCAGCGGCTTCCTGCGACCCTTACCAGATCGTCGGTCCACCTTGTAGGGGGCCTGCCCACGCTACGTCTTCGGGCGCGTGGACGCTATTCAAGAACCTTTTTTCTCCAACGGCCATCGGTTCTACTCTACGTGCAATGTGCCCTGCCCACTGCCACTTAAGTTTCGCGATTCTTCGGGCTATGTCGGTGACTCTGGTTCGCCTGCGGATCTCATCATTCCTGAATCGTTCACGCAAGGAAACTCCAAGCATAGCCCTCTCCATCGCTCTTTGGGTGACTCTGAGCCTTCTTCTTCTTATGAGGCCCATCGTAAGCGACCACGTCTCAGATCCGTAAGTCATCACTGGCAACACACATTGGTCAAAGACTTTAGACTTAAGACACTGCGGTATTTGGGACGAAAAGATATTGTGCAGCTTTCCGAACGCTGCTCAGCTGATTTTGATTCGACGATAGACCTCCTTCTCGAAGTTGAATCTACCTAACTGGACTGTTTGTCCCAGGTAGACGTAATGGTCTACAACTTCAAGAGCGGAGCCCCCAACTTTTATTGAAGTGGGTACTACATGGGCGTTCGACATGAATTTTGTCTTCTCCATGTTCATCTTCAGACCTACTTGTTGGGAAACTCTATTGAGGTCATCGAGCATTGTGCCGAGGTCCTCCATGGTCTCAGCCATGACCACGATATCGTCGGCAAACCGAAGGTGAGTGATGTACTCGCCATTGATATTGATGCCATGTCCGTCCCAGTCCAGAAGCTTAAAGACATCCTCCAGTGTGAACAGTTTCGGAAAAATAACGCCTCTCTCTCTCACACCTCGCTGCAGCTGGATTGGTCTGGAGTTCTGATCCTGGAGTCGGACTGACATAGTGGCATTCTCGTACAAACACTTCAGCACCTCGATATACCGGTAGTCAATTTAGCACCTCTGAAGAGACTGCAGCACTGCCCAAGTCTCAATCGAATCGAAGGCTATCTCATAGTCCACGAACGCTAGGCATATTGGCTGGTTATACTCTTTTTCCATATAAACTTTCAATCCCTAGGTTATTTTTCGGAAAAATCCCAAAACGTGTGTTCGTTTATTTACTGCCCTGCTTTAATATAATCCTGCAAAATTTCAAGTCAAAACGACCAACTATTTTATTTTTCTCCATACAAACTTTCAACCCCTAATTTAACCCGTAGGGTTTGTTTTGTCGAAAAAATCCCAAACCGCGTGTTCGTTTATTTAATGTCAAACATTAACTTGCAAAGTTTCAAGTCAAAATGCCTAGCAATTTTCTTTTTCAAACAATTTTTCAAAATCCTAAAACATGTGTTTATTCATTTATTGTCAAGTATAATCCTGCGAAGTTTCAAGTCAAAACATCCATCTATTTCTTATTTCTCCATACAAATTTTCAACCCCTTTTTTAACCCTTGGGGATTATTTTTCGGAAAAGTCCTAATCACGTTTTCGTTTATTTACTGTTTAATTTAACTCTGTAAAGTTTCAAATCAAAATGTACAACTATTTTTTTTCTTAATGCATAAGTACCTACTTTTAACCCCTATCGCTACCCTTGAGGATAGTTTATCGGAAATGTCAAATATAACCCTGCAAAGTTTCAAGTCAAATCGTCAATCGATTTTTTTTTCTTCATACACATTTTCACCCCCTATTTTCACACTTAGGTGTTATTTGTCAGAAAAATCCTGAAACACGTGTTCATTTATTTACTGTCAAATATAACCCTGCGAAGGTTCAAGTCAAAACGCCTAACATATTTTTCTTTATACAAACTTTCAAACAACAACTTTTTTATATACAAACTTTCCACCCTTTTTTTCACCCTTAGGAGTTATTTGTAGAAAAAATCCCGAAACAGGTGTTCGTTTATCCTAAGTCGTACTTTACGGAGGGGATAGAAAAGCTTGAGAAACGCTGGAAGAAGTGCATTGAGTTAGATGGAAATTACGTTGAAAAATAAATCATAATTTTTAAATAAAGTTGTCTCCTTGTTTCATTTTTACCAAACTTATCACTCCGCCCTCGTATAACCCTGCGAAGTTTCAAGTCAAAACATTCAACGAATTTTTTTCTCCATACTAACTTTGAACCCCTATTTTTTTCCCTTAGGGGTTATTTGTCGGGAAAACCCTGAAACACGTGTTCGTTTATTTATTGTCATGTATGATCCTGCGAAGTATCAAGTCTAACCGTCAAAGGAATTTTTTTCTTCATACAAACTTTCAACCCCTATTTTCACCCTTAAGGGTTGTTTGTTGGAAAAGTCCTAAAATACGTGTTCGTTTATTTATTGTTAAGTATAATCCTGCGAAGTTTCAAGTCAAAACATCCAACGAATTTTTTTTCTCCATACAAACTTTCAGCCCCTATTTTCACCCTTAGGGGTTATTTGCCGGAAAAATCCCGAAACACGTGTCCGTTTATTTATTGTCAAGTATAACCCTGCAAAGTTTCAAATCAAAATTTAAAACAATTTTTTTTCTTTATATAAATTTTCAACCCCCAAATTAACCCTTAGTGGTTAAATGTCGGAAAAATCCCGAAACACGTTCCCGTTTATTTATCGTCAAGTATAACCCTGCGAAGTTTAAAATCAAACCATCTGACTTTCAACTTCCATTTCTTCCCTTGGGTAACTATTTTATAAAAATCCCGAAACACGTGTTTGTTTATTTATTCTCAAGTATAGCCATGAAAAGTTTTAAGTCCAACCGTCAAACAAATTTTTTTTCTTCATACAAACTTTCAACCCCTTTTTCAACCCTTAGGGGTTGTTTGTCGGAAAAATCCTGAAACACGTGTTCGTTTATTTATTGTCAAGTATAACCCTGCAAAGTTTCAAGTCAAAACGTCCAACCATTTTTTTTTCTCCATACAAACTTTCAACCCCTATTTTCACCCATTGGGTGACGATTTTTTGGAAAAATTGCTTCTCATCTCATGCTTACGTCACCCAAATTTCCATGTCTTTTTTTTCATTGCCATAGCAAATTTAGGCCACGGAAACCATGGAAATGAAAGCATGGAGATGAAAATCAGGGCAAAAAATGTAAATAACAAAAAATCTATTAATTATTCAAAGTAATAAATACTTCACAAACAAACATGAAATAAATGACGTTCTATTGAATACTTGATCAAGAAGATAAACTTATTCAAATAAAAGTTATACCTATGCACGGCGATGAAAGAAAAAAATGTCCAGTAACAAAAAAATGGAACACTTAAATTTATAGCGCGAAAACGCAGGCACGTGTGGCCGTCCTTTCACGTCGAGCACTTATGCGGCACTCATACGCAACGTTTAGCACACTAATGGGAGGACGCAAGGTGTTAAATAAAACAATATCCTTAAACATGATTAGGACACGGCAATGAAAGGTAGTTCTGGGACAAATGAATTTGGATTAACCATTCGTTGTATTGTTTAAATATTTTAATAAATGTATCACGTAGCAATACTTCAACTATTCACGTATCAAATAAAATTAGGATATAATGTAAACAACCAATAGTTTTTTAACAATGAGGTAAAATACACATCAAGGTAAGGTGTGGACAAACACGGTGAAAATGAAAAATGAAAATGAAAAATGTTTTATTCGAAGTAAGATTTTACAAATCACTTTTCGAAGTCGAGGCGGGTTCACAATTTGGCTGTCTTCTGTGGAGAAGAACCCGCCGGAAGAAACTCCACAGACGTTGCATCTTTTCAAAAATATTTTACAAAGATTATTATTTTATACAATTTGATTAATATATAACAAAGAGTGCAAACGAAAAATATGCAATTTGAAGAAGGCAACCAGTCAAAGTAGAAAAACTAAACTATATAACCAACTAGCGACCCGCCCCGGCTCCGCACGGGAAAATGGTTATTGTGGGTTATCCTTCAGTATATTATGCATGTATTATACATATAAACCTTCCTCTTGAATCACTCTATCTATTAAAAAAAACCGCATCAAAATCCGTTGCGTAGTTTTAAAGATTTAAGCGTACAAAGGGACATAGGGACATAGGGACATAGGGACATAGGGACATAGGGACGGAGAAAGCGACTTTATTTTATACTATGTAGTGATAAAACAACCGGCAATTGACTAGAGCAGACCAGTCCCCCCAATCAGCACCACGTTCACGGGTTTGACGTATGGGTCAGCCATCGGTAATGAAAGATTTCGAGGTTTAATTATTTTTATTGGAGTATCTATTAATCCTGTTAGTAAAATATTTAGTACTACACATAGATTACTATTTCACCTAACCAGAAAAAAATATTAGAACATTATAACTATATTTTTTAATACCGATTTCATCAATGCCGCGCAATTTTTGGTCCCGGGAAATTCACCCTTTTGCCAATTTTCAGTTTTCTAGGTTTAGCGGTTTGGGCTGTGCGTTGATGGGCCATTTTAACCCTTTTATCACCCCTTGGGGGCGATTTAACAAAAAATGGCGAAGCATGTGTCAATTTATTTATTTTTAGAATCAATCCTGAAAAGTTTCAAACCGAAAAATATAACAAAATTTTTTTACTAAAAAAAGTGACAACCCTAATTTCTACCCTTGGGTGTTGTTTTTGAAAAAAAATCCTGAAATAGGTGTTCATTTATTTTATTCAAGGAGTAATCGTACAAATTTTCAAATCAATATCTGCAACTAATTTTTTTTCCCCATGCTAACTTTCAACCCGCATATCTTCCCTTGGGTAACTATTTTCGAAATATCGCTTCTTATCTCGTGCCTCCGTCACCCAAGAGATGTTTGTGGAAAATTTCATCTTTATAGGTTCAGCGGTTTGGGCTGGGCGCTGATAGGTCAGTGACTTACTCAGGACTTTCATTTTCATATAATAGATTATAAAGAGGAAAGATTTGTATTTTTGTGTGTGTGTGTGTGTGTGTATGTGTGTATGTGTGTGTATATGTGTGTATGTGTTTATGTTTGTAATGAATAAACTCAAAAACCACTGTGCCGATTTCAAAAATTCTTTCATCATTAGAAAGCTACATTCACCCTGAGTAACATTAGGCTATATTTTATGTTCAAAAAAATTAGGGATCCTTACTAAAACTTCAATAATGTAACCCAATGTGTAACTACCTAAAATATTCCTAATAATTGAATAGGCTCCGAAACTACTAAACCGATTTTAGTGAAACTTGGCACAAAGATAGAATAGACCTTGGGAAAGAACATAGGCTACTATCTACCGCGGGAAAATTTCTCATTCCCATGAGAAAAAATTAAATCGGGCGGAGTTGGCACAAAGAAATTACCTCATTCCCACGGGAAAAACTATTAACGCGGGCGGAGCCGCGGCGGGAAGCTAGTAATATATAAACATCCAGATACATACATATAACACTAGTACACTTACTGATAATAATGATGAAGAAATAAACAGATCCAATATTGATAAAGATTGTAATGTTATAATTATCTTAAGATTACAATATTTCCTTGACGACCCCGTAGCCTAGTCAGACTAGCCAGCATTAGAAGCAAAGGGTCACGGGTTCGATTCGAATTCCGCAACAAAGTGATGGCGGCTCCGCCCATGTTAAGAGGCCTTTATAGTCCACTAAGGCTGCTTTTCCACCAGAGCTGTGCGAGGTACCTAAGCGGTGTGCGAGGAAAAAATCCACCAATAGAATCACTTCATTTTCCTAGCCTCGCTCAGCTCAGCTCTGGTGGAAAAGGGTTAAGCGAAGCGAGGTCATTCTACATACAAAAAAGCGTGAAATGTGTGCGAAAGATGTGTTGCGAGGATGTGTTGCGAGAAATGTGCTGCGAGGAATATGACAGCAAACTGAAAGGCGGGACGCGAGGCGGCAGGTAGGCGTTCGCGCCGCTCCGCTCCTACTACACCGCATACCTTCCACTCACACATTTTACAGCTTCGCAATGCATCCTTGCACCGCACATTAATGCGCATTTTGACAGCTCCGCTACACTTCATCGTACGAGACATTTACCTCGCACAGCTCTGGTGGAAACCCCTACACATTTTTACAGCACAACTACACATCCTCGTACAACACATTTTATTCGCACAGCTCTAGTGGAAAAGCAGCCTAACGCCCTCATTTGATATCCCTTAGTTACTGAATAAAAATGGAAATTAATCAAAAATTGGGGGCCGCTATAATAATTTAGAAACTTTGATTGTGGTCGTTCTCCCTCTTGATTATGTTGTTTTTACAATGTTGTGTTATCGCTTGTTTGTATTCGTGTGTGTGTTAGTTTATGCAATAAACGATCTATCTATTTATCTATTGGAGCTACTTGGTCACTGTCGCTCACATATACACCGTGAAATTTAGGTCCGGGTTTTTCATCCGCAACATAGTGGTAGGTTATGAAACTGAACATCTTTCCTTTAGTAATAAAGGTTGACGTTTAAAAATAAAAGCGGCCAAGTGCGAGTCGGATTCGCCCATGAAGGGTTCCATAGCAGCCAGTAACATAATATAAAAGTTTTTGTAGTTCGTTGTGACTTTGATCGATGTTTTAATAATAGTGAAAGGTAAATAGCGGTTTACGATTTATGACGTATTAAAAAAAAAATACTTACTAGATCTCGTTCAAACTAATTTTCGTTGGAAGTTTTCATGGTAATGCAAAACATATATTTTTTATACTTTTATCATTCTCTTATTTTAAAAGTTAGAGGGGGGGGGACACACTTTTCCACTTTGGAAGCGTCTCTCGCGCAAACTATTCAGTTTAGAAAAAATTTCTATTAGGAACCTAAATATCATTTTTGAAGACCTATCCATAAATACCCCACACGTATGGGTTTGATGAAATTTTTTTTTTTAGTTTCAGTTCTATGTATGGGGACCCCCTAAATTTATTGTCTTTATTCTAATTTTGTAAAAAAATCTTAATGCGGTTTACAAAGTACATCTACTTACCAAGTTTCAACAGTATAGGTATTATAGTTTCGGAATAAAGTGGCTGTGACATACGGACGGACAGACAGACAGACATGACGAATCTATAAGGGTTCCGTTTTTTGCCATTTGGCTACGGAACCCTAAAAAGAGCAATAACACAACATTGTAAAAACAACATAATCAAGAGGGGGAACGAACACAATCAAAGTTTCTAAATTATTACAGCGGCCCCCAATTTTTGATTATTTTCCATTTTTATTCAGTAAATAATGAATATCAAATAAGATCGCTAGTGGACTATAAAGGCCTCTTAACGCGGGCGGCGAGCCGCCATCACTTTGTTGCGGAATTCGAATCGAACCCGTGACCTTTTGCTTCTAATGCTGGCTACTCTGACTAGGCTACGGGATCGTCAAGGAAATATTCTAATCTTAAGATAAATATAACATTACAATCTTTATCAATATTAGATCTGTTTATTTCTTCATCATTATTATCAGTAAGTGTACTAGTGTCTATAGGTATGTATCTCGATGTTGTTTATTCATATAATGTATGTATGTATATCTGCCATCTGACATTAGTGCAGCTTCTGCCTAGTGAGATGTCTCCCATATGACCACATACGTATCTGGGACAAATTCATTCAAAATGCACCTCGTATCGCAAGCCATTATTTGGCTTTGTTCATTTTTGATCTTAACTTTTGTGGTTCCTTCATTTAAGTTAAACCTCTTTCTAATAACATAGTAATAATAAGAATACTCTGATTTCATGAAAATGTCTATAGATCTTATCTAAGATAGTCGGGGCTACAATTAATAATTCAAATTAATTATTATAACAGACTCGCCGTCTAAAATTGGACATAAAAATATATATACTTAAGCAAAGAAAGGTATATTTAAGAAAAAAAAAGGTAAAGATAATTTGGTAGTTATTATGGAAGGTTACAGATAACATCTAAAATATAAATTTACTCTTATAAAAGGAGAACTGTTTTTTTATTGCCAAGTTTGGTTTAAAAAGAACAACGACTATTTTAGATCTCTAGCTTCTTATAAAATATATTCTTCATTAAAAGCAAAAAACCCCTGACTGTAAAAGTATATATTCTGCTGTTAAAGAACTAAATTGTCATATGTCATGCCTACACATCTTCTTTAATGTGTAGGTACTTAAATAAGCAATTACATAAACCACAGTTCATTATGTAATTCTGTCAGTATTTGACTTCCTTCATCTAATGCTTTGATATAAAGAGATACGCTCTTTTCTAATGTTTATTACGCATCTAACAGCCGTAAGGAGCGTTCAGAACAACTCACAATGGAAGTTCAGAATAATAGCCGAGAGTCGTTCAAAAATGACAACATTGTTAATACCGAGGAAGGCATTCCCGATTCTCTGCTAATACGTGTCGAAAGCATTGCCAAAAGAGAAGGATTTGTTTCCCACACAACAACAAGCAAAATGATTTCCACAAATGGGGGTAACTATAGTGCAGTATTATACTTGGTTGATGTTAAAGGAAAAACTAAAAATGGTGACAAAGAACTCAACTTGTTTGTCAAACACATTATTTCTATGAGCCAAAGTCTGACTGATTTCATGTGCATTACCGATGCGTTTTCAATGGAGTGCTTTGTCTATAAGGATTTAGCTAAAATATTTAAGCAACTTGAAGATAAAGCTGGTATCCCTGCCGAAGAAAGGTACAAAATTGTCAGAGGATTTGAAGAGTCTTCGTCAGAAACCATTATTTTGGAAAATGTTGCACTTCAAGGATTCAAAACTTGTGACAGAAGGCAAATTGGTCCACTCAAATTCGTGGAGTTGTCAATCATACAACTAGCAAAATTTCATGCACTAGGATTTGCTATCGAAAAAAATATGCCCAAGTTTTTTAATGAAACTATCAGTAAGTTTACTTATCCTCTTAAATTGAATGAAGAGTGGAAGAAATTTTATTATAAAACAGCAAAAATGTGTTTAAAAGGCATAAGAGAAGATTACAAAAAGAAAGCAGAGAAATATGTTCTTAATGCTACAGCTAACTATGTTCAGTACTATAATAATAATATCAACACAATACAAACATTATGCTACGGAGATTTTAGAGCTCTCAACATCTTGGTAAAAGGAGAGGTATGTATATATTTATTGTGATAATAAACGGTAGCTCATCTTTAATACATGAACTATAAACCCATAAAACACTAATGTGCTGATGTATGTTTTTCCACGTAATTTTCGATAGTTTGCAGCAAGGGTCATGGTTTTCTATCTTGGTTTCTTATTCATTAATTTATTATAAAGACATTATGTACCATTTATGTTTGCGTAACTAAAACAATACAAACCATTTTCGAAAAAGACATAAATCCCCATTCTAAGAAATGTATTCACTTTCTTTTTTCAGGGCGATGGAATAACAGAAATTATCCCTGTAGACTTACAATGCATCCATTATGGGTGTCCAGCCAACGATATTATGTACTTCATCTACGGTTGCACCGACAGGGAATTCAGGAGACAACACTGGAACCACATCTTGGACCTCTACTACGACTCTTTGACGACATATCTCAAATATTTCGACATAAACGTCACCGAAGTTTGTCCGAGAAGC
The DNA here is from genome assembly GCA_948473455.1 of Teleiodes luculella. Lineage (NCBI taxonomy): Eukaryota > Metazoa > Arthropoda > Insecta > Lepidoptera > Gelechiidae > Teleiodes > Teleiodes luculella. The sequence continues at coordinate 1,851,905 of OX419593.1, read as the reverse complement.
AAGTTTGATGCAGCGTTAAAAGAAAGAGCAGCGTTTGGGCTGACGGTTGGTTTGGGAATATTTCCTTTCCTTTTTCCTTCGGAAGATAACTACCCTGATGTATCCAATGATGATCTTGTTGAAAATTTAAACTTTGACCTTGATCCACAAATATCACGCAGGATTGAGGAGATGATCGAGGATCTAGATGTTGCGGGGTTACTGTAATTCACCTCTTCTTTTGGTGACTAAAAACTATTATATTACTCTTACATAAATCTGTTAAGACCTTCTTTATTAGATTTGAACATAGTCATAATAGTTTATTTTAATAGTGAAGAAAACAACCGTAAAAGTTTAAAAAAGTTAGATTAAGTAAGACCTTCTTACTTAATCTAACTTTTAGATTAGGTAAGTAAGAGCTTAGATTAAGTAAGAGCTTATTTTTATTGCATAATTAATAGTCAAAGCAAATAATATTTGTTGCGAAAAAATATATTATGAATCAACGAATATTCATAATTTGAGTGACCGGCCACTTTGTATGACAAGCTCAATTTTAATTTTGAGATCTCAACCTATGTTCCTCAGGGAAAGTTGTTCAGTTTTATGAGTACTACCACTTTGTATATATTATAACTTATTTTGAAAAGTACCGGAAGAATTGTAAATTGTCTGCAAAATTTTAGATTTGAGGTAGGTAACCAATGAAAACTGTTTACAAATTAACAGAGTATTATTTGTTTTGACTTTTGTATTCTCATTATTAACTCACAATTGCAGCCCCGGAGGAATAAGGTAATTAAATTATACCATTAACCATGAAGTTAGCTACTAGAATGTTAATACTGTAAGTGATCACGAATTGTTTACTGCCCGTTTAACCTCTCTTGGGCTTAGACTCAGTTAGTTAATTCAATTGTAAACATTACCTCCACGTTTAAATTTAACATGGAAACTTTATTAAAGGTTACGTTATTTTACATAATCGTCGCATAAAATAAATAAATAAATCCACAGTCAAACTATTCGTTCTTGAAACCATTCAAAAAGGCCAATTATATTAGTTAACTTACCCATACAATACGTACATATAACCAAATAATATCAGTAGGTACAGAAGCTGGTCATTCGCATTAGGAAATACACCCCTACCGCTACGGAATAGGGGCGATCTCAAGGTCAACGTGTTCGTATTTGCTGGTCACTTTAATAAGCTTAAACATGATATCGAAGGTATATATAATTATTATTCATTATTTAATGCCGACACCAGGGTTTGTGGGGTAGGTTAGCTAACCTCGAAACTAGGGCTTCCAATACCGGGATCCCGGTATTGGGCAATACCGGGATCCCGGACCTTTTTCAACGTTTTCCAAAACCGGTATTGAATTATCTGATACCGGAATACCGGTATTACAGGTTTTTTAATAAAATCACTTAAAGAACATACTAAAATGCACTTAAACTACATATTATTTTCTTTTTTCATTGCTTACGGCAACCGAAAGTCATATTTTTTCATATAATGGATGGAAGACAATTTGTAAAGTCAGTCGTGAAACACTAGAAAAATGAATACGACCTCTAAGTGATTGATTTGAATGTTCAAGGGGATTTAGTTCATGTAAAACACTTAGTTTCTTTTGGCAGTGCAGCGCGTTAAATAATTACTTAATATACAAAAATAGTTTAAAAAAGTCTCAAAAAAATTCCAACTTGAACTATGACGTTTAACTTCATGCCCGTTATAATTGGGTTTTCTTTACTCTGAATCATTAATTATATCGAGACATACCTATATAACAATTCCTAAAAAAAAAACCCAATAAGAGTTGCCAAATTTCAGGTCACAGAACCAAAAGATTGGAATTATTTCTGTGTTTTAAATTCAATTTAGGTTAATTTCAATGACTTTTATAGACGCTCTGCATGAGCCATAAATGCAGAATACTCCAGATCCAATATCGAAGGAATACAAACCAAAATGAAATGAGAGAATATGTTAGAAAGTAATCTAAATTAGATAGTCAGACTTTACTGCTGAGTGGTACTGAAAATACTTACATTCAGAGCAGACCAGGAAATAGAAAATATAAAATTAGTTAAAATACTTAACTTAAGCAAATACACCCAATCATAACATGGACGGTACTGGATACCTAAAAAGCAAAATCTGAAGAAATTCATAGATAGTTTATTAATTTATCGTTTTAATTTGTTTCTTTCGATATTGTTCTTTTTTACGAAGAATTACTAAACTCCTTATTCGTTTTCTTCGAATTAAGTACAATTGGCGGTTCATTCTTAAAAAAACCATAAATGTTATTTCAATACCGGGATCCCGGGATACCGGTATTAGAAAAAATATTTACGGTATTAATACCGGTATTGAAAAATTCCGGTATTTGGAAGCCCTACTCGAAACCCACACAATAAGTAGTAGTATTAACAGTTTTAGTAAATTAGAATTTTAGAATTATCGCGAATTATCGCATATAGGGTATAAATATACAAAATAATGTAGAATTTTAGATTCTTAAAATTTACTTATTTTAGATTAAAGGTTTTACAATTTTAACACTGATGTTATTATTTTATTTTTTTACCATCATAACTATAACTTACAATAGTCCTGCTTCTTTAACTTCATCAATAAACTCTTCCAATCTTTCCACTATATTTCTTTCTAATATTATATTCAATTCGTCTATATTACTATCTAGAGTTGGTATATTGTTTTCTGGTGCATATAACATAAGGAAGAATGGCAAGGCAAGAGTGAGGCTGAAGTCTTTTCTGTCTTCCATAGCTTTATCAAACACTTCCCTAGGATATACTTCAAAAACGTCTATATTAAAGTACTGAAGGAAATTCTTCATGGCATCATAGTAAAGCTCAATGAGTCTGTCGAGGTTCTGGATCCTGAACTTTCTATCGGTCGCCATAGTGATGAAGTACATAAAATCATTAACAGGGCAACCCAATGTCATTGATTGGTAGTCAACTGGAACCACATCTATTATTTCACCATTCTGAAAAAAGATAAAAATTATGGTTGTTTAGAGAGTTTGGTTGACGCATGAGACTATAGATAGGTTTTTGAAAGTAAAACAAGAAAGTAACCAAAAACGTATTTACCGATTCCTTGGCCAATATGTTATCGGGTCTATAATCGAAGTGGCATATTGTGCTAATCGTATCTGCATCTGCTTTAATGTATTTAGAAAAGTTTTGCATACACTTAGGTATAAAACTTTCGGCTTTCTTTATATAATCACCCGTCAAACTATTCAGAGTAGATTTTGCCATGTTCTCAACGAAAGTTACAAACTTTTCAGTTATTTTTGGAGGCTGTGAATGTACTTCTATAAACTCCTTGTAGTATTCCGGCATACATTTTTTCAAAGCGAAGCCTAGACTGTGCAACTTAGCCAGTTGTTGCACAGCTAGTTCAGCAAACCTCAGTGGGACTGTTTGTTTCCTTTCGCATATTCTGTAACCCTTTTTTGATAAATTTTCCATGATCATAATGTCAGCTGTAGACTCATCGTACCCTTTCAAAGTCCTGTATCTTTCTTCTGTAGGAACATTTGCTTCTTCTTGAATTGTAGCAAAACTTTTAAACAGTTCTTTGTAGACATGTCCTTCCCGTATATATGCTTCATTCGACGTCACCGCTTCAGATATATATTCACCGATAGGTATAGCCGACTTTATAAATAGGTTTAATTCTTTTTCAGCTTCCTTTGTTGTACCTTTGATATCTACTTCGTATAAAGCAGACATGAAGTTTGCACCTTGGGTCGAAAAGGTATAGCATTTCAGAATGGGGTTTGTAAATCCTTCCTTATTTAAAATACTTTCAATACAATCCTGTGCCGCTTTGGGCAACTGATCTATAGGAATACATTTTTCTTCGGTCATAACTCTATTTATGTTGTTACGGACTGTTATGGAATACAAATAAGTTTCAAAAAGATATTGCACGTATAAATAGTCAGAAATACTAAGTAAGGGTAAATTTTAATGGAGCGATGGATTTGACTTGGATTTATATAGTGTATTGTAGAATTTAGCTTAAATATACCGTTACGCCTACATTGCTTTTAAATTATATAATTGTTACATTGTTACTGTTTTTTTTTATACTATACAACTTTATTTTTAATATTCAAAAGAAAAAAATCTGTCTAGATTTTCAATTTGAAGAAAAAAAGAAGTAGGTAATTAAAAATATGTCAAAAAAGTGGCTTATGGTGTAATTATATTTATTATAAATACATGTTCTGTATCATAACTGTAGACTACAACGTACAAAAAAAAAAAAACAAAAAAAAAAGTTATTTTTAAATTTATTAATAAGCTTTAATTAGTTTCACCTGTCTTTGTGTTCATCATCAAATCTTGCAAGTTTTTAGACGACTTTCCAGCGCCTGATTGAGCTTAAATTTGGCATAATTACGTAAGTAAGTCCAGTGACAATGTATTATTATGGGACCACCAAGCTGATCTGATGATGGAGCGGAAAATTTTTCCACTAGCATGGGACTCTAAAAACGTAGGGTATTTCCTGATGGGCTACAACTATGCAATTTGGCATGGTGCAAGGTCTTATAGCATAAGTATAGGATAAAGTGTACCTAGTTATCTTCTTTCTCCGGCCTTATCCCATGTCTAGTTGGGGGTCGGCTCTCCTAATCAACCTTCGTCAGCAATCTCTGTCCTGAATCGTCAAAGGATCCACGTCCAATTCCTCAAGATCTCTTTTTATAGACTTAAGCCATAAAAGGTGAGGTCTACCGAGTCGTCTTGGTTCGCACTGCATTTCTAAGGGGCTTCCTGGTCATGTGGCTTTTAGGCAGGCCTTCTCATCACGTGGTCATACCATCTTAGCCTGGCCTCTAATAGTTTTTCCGAAAGGGGTCGATTTTTTAAGCTACCATGGACATAGGTAGGTATTGGGAACTTTGCTCAGTAACGTCACACCTGCGGACCATCTAAACATCTTGATCATACGTACATACGTTTTATGAAGGGCCAGCATTTAGCACCGTAGGTAAGCGCAGGCCTCGCTGCAGTCTTGTTAATTTTGTCATTAATACGGATCGGCATTCTGTCGTCGCACAGCAGCCCGGATAGGATCCTCCATTTTGTCCATCCTGCGTTTATCTGGTGAGTGATATCCGCGGCAATAGTGCCATCATCTGACAGCACACTACCCAGGTATTTAAAACTTTTAACGGTTTGTATCTCCGAATTTCCGAGTAACGTGGAATATTGGGTGCCATTTCCAGAAAAGTTTTTTCCGCTAATTCTTAGGCCAAAATCTTCAAGAGCTAGCCTCCATGCGCGTAAGGTATTTTGCAGTGTCTCTGGGTCCGCGTCAACCAAATCTACATCATCAGCGTATAGGATATTCCATGGTCTTGGCTGCTGAATATTTTCTGTCAAGTAGTTCATCATGAGATCTAACAATAAAGAGCTTAACACATGATGTACGCCGTTCTTCTTCTTCAAATTTATATCATCGCTGGTTCCTGCCGGGCATTGGTCCATCGGACTCTAGTTGTTACATATTTTTTATACATATCCACAATAATGTCTATATACGATTCAGGCACATTTTGTTTTGTGTTCGGTGGGCATACCATATTTGCGACCTAGGCACGCGATCAAATGCCTTCTCCAGGTCAATTAATACCATATTAAGGAGGTTTTTTCGGCGCTCTCTATATTTACCATCAAGATTGTATTGTGTGAAAGGCATCTAGTAGTTGATTTACCCCCCACGAACCCACACTGATTTTCAATTACCTTACCTTACAGTCTTACATTATGGAATCTCTCCCATATTTTAAAAGTTATAGCCCTATAAATACCACATAGTTTTACATCTCCCTTATTCTTGTAAAAGGGGATTAGGTAACTCTTGTGCCACTCTGATGGTATGCTACACTCGGGATTTTTTTGAACAGCGTGGTATGAAATTTTACTCCTGCTTCTCCCAGTATCTTCCATATTTCTGCGGGAATATAATCTGGCCCGGTAGCTTTATTAGCCATTCTGTGAATCACCCTCTTGACATTCTCAGCTGAGACTTCAGGCCATGAGCCGTGAACTGGCAGCAGTTCTTGAAGAGGTTTGCTTGGGAAAGCTTCGTATAGCAATGTAGAATAATATTCATTCCATATTTCCTTAATATCCTCACTAGATGTTAATAGTTCGCCTTGTGAGTTTTTGATGCATTTTATGTTCCGAATGTCTTCTGTGTCGCGGTGCCTTTGTTCAGCCGCTCTGAAGAGCTCTTCATCATCTAAGGCTATTTTCAGTTTCTCATAAAAGTTGTCTCTGGTTTTGGCTCTTACTTGGGCGACGGCTTTTTTGACAGCCTTTTTTTCGAATATGTACGAATCGCAATCTTCTTCGGTTTTTGTACGTTGCCAGGTTTTTATGTCACTAAGCTTTCCTATCCATCATTTTGGGCCCTTGCCTTTTCTTGCAATATGTACGTACATCTTTGAAACTAACATTTTGGCTGCCTAGGTATAATCTACAATAATACAAAAACGTATGTAATTTTGTAGTTACATAAATAAATAGCCATATATTTTTTTTTATTAAGAACTTATTAAAACAAATGTTCGTATAGGAAAGATACAGAAACGGGTTTTTATCATTGGAAAAGTTAAGTTTGTTCCTTCGTTCAATAATTTTCTTGAGCGATGCGTTTACATTTCGGCAATTAGACACATACAAAACAAATGATGGCGTTGGGTTGTTTTTAATAACAATTTTGTCCACCTATTGGCATACGATTGAATTATGGTACTTTTACCACTGAGCTGTGATCTGATGATAGATTCAGAATCGGAATTGTGAACTTAATCATTACATTTTTATATTGAATATGCTAGCTTCGATTATATACAAAATCAAAGAATGCTAGAGTGTCTGCTCGAATTGAATGTTTTGTTTTCTTGAGCAGTTTTCGTTGCACTTGATGATTTAATTGTCTGGTGGAGCCGGACCTAAGATAGACTATTTATGATGAAAGATACTTGTGTGGGCACGTTTTTTCGTGCACATCCGTTACTCATATTATTATGATCTCATTTTAGATTCCAATTAAAAAAATACTAGCTTTTGCCCGCAACCTCGTCCGCTTTTATACTTTTAAGTCCTTTTCTATCAGCCAATAGTAATAGTTTGTTTCTAAAATATTATGTATGAAACGCAAAATGATAAATTTAGGGTCGGGCTTCATTATAAACAGAGCTTAATAGATTAGTATCATAATCATTTTTAAGAAGTAGCAGCATTCTATATTTTTATCGCTGCGATTGTTTTCGAAATAGTTTCTCATTGCCACATTTCGTTAACTGATAAAGTTGATATAGGTACCTCCTGCAAACTATGCTAATTACGGCTTTATATGTATTATAGCTATAACTAATGATAAGATAAGATAAATGCTATTGTGGTGTTTAGTTAGTATTATTAAATAAATATACTTTTATAATCTTTTGTTGTGCGTTTTATACAATTAATTCAAAGTACAGAAATATTTGTCTCATGATGAAACAACACATTGTCGGTATTATATTAATTAAATATTGACATTTACTCGATAGGATACAGTGTGTCTGAAGATTTTCGGTATTTTGCGTCATATGTTTACCAACATAGCCTGTCATATTGCAAAACAAAGTGGAAATAATTGCCTTAAAACTTTGTCACCTACGCCTCAGATTTCCCTTTGGCAAAGACCTTAGTTTTGAGTTTTGGTCCGAGACCATTTCTATCTGAGAAATTGACCAAGCGCGCCTAAAGGCATTTAGTTGGGACGAATCATACAAAAAATATTTTTGAGGCGAATCTTGACTTGTTTTCTTTACGTATTGCATTCTGTCCCATAAGAAGGGTCCAGTGAATTTCGTAAAATATATACCTCCACAGTATTAACGAATAAAATAGAAAAATATGATATTGAAATTGGTCTAGCTGTATTAGAATTTTCGCAAGACAGACGATTAATCTTTGTACGAAATAGACACATGAAAAATTTATTTACGCCTTCAAAAACCACTTAGCAATTCGGTAAGTGCTGTTCAATACCATTAGCCACACAATAGAAGCATTCTTCCAGCCCCTTGAAAACATGTTTTCGAAAACAGATATGATCGATGTTACTGCCCAAGATCAGGTTAAATTGGCTCCGAGATGAATGGAATAATTAGCTAATTTGCTGGAGTGGTGTGATCCCAAACCTGACCCATTTCCCCATTTCTAGGTACTTTATTTTATGGTGGTTGACGTAAAACAACCTATTAACGTTGGAGTGTCTATTGGCAGTCTGTCTGCCGTTCATTACTATTAAATAGAGGACAATAAGCTTTTAAGGTATTTTCGTTTAACAAAACATGAAATGATTATAAAGCAAATTCGAAATCCTAAGAGTTAAGTTTTGCTTAGGGTATTAAATTAAATTGAATGGGAGAATAACTAACGATATTGCTAAACTGACGGTAAAAAGCGGAAAAAATATAAAATAAATAGGTTTAAAGCAGTTATTTTTTGGAGGTATTCATTATTTTAGCATCTAGTTTGTGAAGGGAAAGGTCGTAAATTATAATGTTATGTGAAGCTGTACCTAATAATTTATACACATATTTTCTTTACAGGTACCATCAAGCTAAAATGCCATACAAAAACTGTTAAAACTCAAACGCTACGCGAAAGCAAATGAAGGTGTCAACCGAAAGCTACTCGAGACAAGAGAAAAGACGATACAACCCAACCAAATTCAAAATGAAGAGAACGACGCTGAATCTCATAACAACTTTGTTCATCCTTGCCTTGCTGCCTTATAGTTCGACTCTTACCTTACCAAGTGGAGATCCTGCCCCAGGCAGATCGCCTGGACCTCCCGAAGACCTTGGAATTGAACCTAATAATAACGTAGACAAGGTCCAAGATACAGACGAAGTTGCTGTAGAAGTTGTTGCGACAGGTGAACCCGACGACGTTTATGATGAAACAACGACTACAGAAGAAGTGGTGACGACGGTTAGTGACGCAGATACTGTGAGTGACGCGTGTGCCTTTGTGAGACTCCCTAGTGAGGAAATAGTAACTGTGAATGAATTTGAGAGTGACGTAAATTTTACTGTAAGCCATCCCGTCTTCGATACTGTGGAGCTGGTGAAAGGAGTTGTTTATGATGGTAAGTGGCAAGCATATTTCAATTATCTCTACTTTTGCCCCATTTGCGAATCGTCACAACGTCAATTTTCAAGGTTATCAGCACCATAATATTAAATCGACTAACTAAGCCTTCATACAATAAGATATACTTTATTGACAAAAGACACAGCATACAGAAAACAAATACTGCATTATTATACGCTATTCTTGATTTGTGAATATTTGTAAACTGTCATGTATTCTAAATATTGTTAAATATTTGTCTTCGTCTGACGATAACATTTTTATTGCGTCTTCTAACAGAAAGCGTGCAAGATACCATTAACGAAAGACAAACCGAGACTTACAAATTTAACAATTCACAGTATAATTATTGCACAATACTTAAATGGGATGTCACATTTTAGTACAATTGAAGGCCTAAATATCAAATAGTAGAAGGAGCTGCAGGGCGGAGAACTAGCTTGAAATATGCCTTCCAGAAGCACAATTTCCGTTCTCGTCACTTAAGCCATCTCAAGTAAAGCCTTCCAAGTGCATCGCTTTACGTAATGCGGCTCAGCTGGTACTTAAATTGTAGTAGCATCTCAAGCCGCTCTTAAGATAGATGGTATTTTAAAATGAACAATGGCAGTTTTACTGAGGTACCTACATATACAAAAGGATTTTCGAAGTACAAATTTCACAAAACATTTTTGCGGACTAGTCTAGATCATAATATCGAGAATCACTATAATGCAGCTATAATAGGCTCCCTTTTTCAACGTCAAAGCAAATAAGTAAAGCTGTCCACGGTTGATGTTCAAAGATTTCATTTCATCCATTTTTGGTGATGAATGACCAGAAGGAAGCTCATGGTTTTTTTTTGCTGCGACCCCCTATTCCTAGACGAGTTTTTTTTATAAAACTTATATTTTTGTGTTCAGCTGCACTCCCTTTATCACCTACAATTAGTTTTTTGAAAAACAACACGCCGATTCTTCAGTTTTATTCTAGTATAGAAGAGAAAACAATAAAAAAACGAAACAATTGGGCGCAGATTGGTCGACAGACAGCTCCTGACGACTCCTGTCGCTCTGAAACAGGGTCCCGCCCCGACATGGACACAGCGCTAATTAAATTTCAATTTTAATTAAAAAGTTTTTCTTTTGTTTCTTGTTTGAGGGTACTGTTAAAAAGGCAGAAGGTAGCCTCAGGTATTAATATAATATTGTGTACTAGCTTTCCGCACCGCAGCTCTGCCCGCGTTAACAGGTTTCCCGTGGGAAAAAAGTATTTTCCCGCAGTTAAAAGTAGCCTATGTGTTATTCTGATGTATAAGCTATATTATTGTGAAGTTTCATTAAAATCCGTCTAGTAGTTCCAGAGATTAGTGTGTACAAACAGACAGACGGTAATTTTTTCAAAACTTGTATTTTTGTGTTCAGATACACCCCCTTTATCACCTACAATCAGTTTTTTGAAAAACAAATCAATTTACAGACTCGCCGGTTCTTCAGTTTTATTAACAGATAGATAGAAAGAGTATTTTTAATAATAAAGACTGGCGTTGGATTTTGGTTTGTAGTCATCATCATCATAATAATCATTCCCTAAAACGTCCACTGCTGGGCAAAGGCCTCCCCCAAAGATCTCAACAACATTACATCTAGCGGTAGGGTTTGCAATATTCGTTCGATTTCACTATTCGAATAAAATGAATATTTCTAGTGCTAAATATTCGAATATCCGGATATTCGAATATTTTTTTAAACATTTACTGAAAATATCAAAAAAATGCAATATTAATTCAAGACAAACAAGAGTAACTAGACTGGGATTTTGTTTGATTTTAGTATAATTATTTTCATGTAAAAATAAGTATTTTAATTAGTTTTAATATTTATTAATGCGTTTTGTGCAAATTTAGGCGAATTTAAACAAGTGTGTATTCCTCCCAAGAACCGAGATACTAAAACTGTACCGGTTGAGCATTCGTCTACTCATTATGGCCCTTACTGGGCATTGTAAACTCAACAAGCACATGAACAGAATGGGTTTATCAGAAAACCCTTACTGTAGATTCTGTGCAGACGAAGAGGAAACTCCTATTCACGTCCTCTGTGAAAGTGATGCTCTCGTCAACAAAAGGAGTCGAGTGCTGGGTGCGCACAAGCTTGCCCCCCAAGAAGCCCGAACCCTAAATCCCACCAAAACCGTCAGCTTCTTCAAAGCTGTAGTTTTGGAAGAGGCTATATAGCCTACGAGGGCTGACTACAATAGATCCACCTTGGGTCATAGTGGTCTTTGGGTATTTAGAGCCCTTTCCCTCACCACTCAAATCGTAATCATAGATATTTTTCCTGGATGGCGCGGTGTAGTACTCCGGTAACCAAATGGGAGGTAAAACTATAGAAGGCCTAGGAACATACACCTTGTAAAACACCAAAAGGCTGGCAACTATGCGTCGATCCTCTAAGCTTTGAAGCTTGGATTTACTTGCTGATCGTCGCCAATGAGCTAGAGATCATCTCGATCTTGGCTGTACAATCCACATAGTTTAATGCATTTAGCTGATACTTGGCAGAACAATCCCAAGGATGACAGCAGTACTCCATACAAATCGAACTACCGCTTGGTACCAATGGAGCAACTGTTCCGGTGTGAAGCGCCACCGAACCTTAAAAAGGAAGCCATGCTTTTTTGCAGCAGATGTCCATAAGCATAGCAATGGCTTTGCTGTGTCTCTCGGTGGCAGCGCTCCATAGGTGGAAATTTCCAGTAAACGACCTTTGCGAAAACCTTACTGCTGGTCACTAAGAAAACTGTTTAGAAGGTGAAGATGGTATGCTAGGAGCTTCTGATTCGGTACCTACTCATTTCATAAGTTCAGAAATTATGGAGGCATTAGCAGGCTTCTATGACTCAGAAACCACTCCAGATGACAGAAAGAGGCGGTGCAAGCGTGTCAATACTAAATACAACTCGGGTGCGCAGTTTCTCTATAGGTACGTGCCCCATTAGGGAGGACTGTTGGCGTTGTTCACGCCTAGGGCACAAACAAAGGACTTTGAGTACATTTCTCTGCTTGATGCAAACCTCTGGCGTGACAGAGTCGCAAAGAAGAATATATATTATGTGGTATCTTGCTTAAAGCAGCCAATCTGCGAAGATATTAGCAAATAGATGCCTTTTCTTTCGCAAAATGAGCCATGATCTGTCAGTTTTATCATCAGCGGCAACCCACAATAACGGGACAACGTGCGAGAGTCACGGCAGGGATGTTGTTATTAAATTATTAAAAAAAACATTAGTGCCTAAGTATATACTTTAAATACTATTCGAATATTCGGATAAATGAAATGAATTATTCGAATTTGAAATTGGGGCGGATATTCGAATAAAATGAATATTCGAATATTCGAATTGCAAACCCTATCTAGCGGCAAACCGCATCTACATCAGATAGTCGGTTCATCTTTGACACACCTTGCAAGAAAATTTCTGCTATAGCGTTCGTACGTAGGTATGTGTCCCAATTTTACAATTAAATTTGCTACTTTTAAAAGGCATCGAACCTCTTGAACATACCTAAAGTTGCAAGTACAATACAATACAATTTGTGGAAACAATGTTCTTATCTAAAGTACTTACATGAAATTTCGAACTGAAATATCTCAGAAACTAAATGATTTACGACATTTTGTGAAAGTAATTGTTGTTTTTATTAATTATATTTTCTTTAGATTGGTATTGGTTTCATATCTATATACTTCAAAATATGCAATTTCATGTACAAGACTTGCAACTTTAGGCATGTTCGGCTTCATACAACGAATTCCATGTTTTTTTGCGATAATGCTTTATCGTTGACCTTAGCTTGCCTGCGGATCTCATCATTCCTGATTCTCAACTCCAAGCATAGGTAGCCCTCTCCGTCGCTTGGGCTTCGTATAATTTCTACCTCTATTCTTCTTCTTCTTTTCGAGTCGACAGCAAACTCAGACAGTTTCGGCCCGAAAACCAGCCACACGAATAGCGTCGTCAGTAGCCTTCATCAAGTCCTCTCGCGTGCAGGTGACAGGACAAGATGGGCAGCTAATGAGATGGTCCATTTTCTGGGGAACCGTACCACACCTACACTCCAAGTTAGAGTCACCTATGAAACCCCATCGGTATAAGTTATCCCTAGTCCGTCCCACCTGGGTCCGGAGTCTGTTGAGGGATTTCCAGATAGGCCATGGCTGTTTATAACCAGGGGGGAGACCCTCAGCTATCGGGACAAATGGGTTAGGGAGGGAGACACTATTCCGCCAAAGCTCAACTCTCGCCTCTGCAGGGTCGACTGTTAAGGGAACGACACACTTAGAAAAGTTTTTTCGACTTTTCAGCCTTTGTGGAATGGACGAATGTTGGTTCATAGGGTTCTACCTCTATGGTAGATATAGTTATAGTATAATGAGGGCAGTAGGTAGCACTAATTACATAACCTTGCGACTGTCCTTCGCTGTGATCGCCCCCTTGTCATGGTGGTAACTATTAATCGTGCCCACGACAAACGGCCTCCCACACAGCTTTGAACTCTAACTCCTCAGTATAAGGTTAAAAGTGACTTTGTGATTTGGTCGGTACAAATAAATTGATTTCAGAAGGTTATTATGACTCGATCCTACAGTGTTCGTTCCAAAATTAATACCTATTCTGGACTTAATTTTCATGATATTCCCGATAGGGAATCAAACCCGGAAATTTATACTACAAATACAACTGAAGAATCGGCGTGTCTGTCTGTCTGTTTTTCAAAAAACTGATTGTAGATGACAAGGGGAGTGTAGCTGAACACAAAAATACAATTTTTGAAAAAAATTACCGTCTATCTGTCTGTCTGTTTGTTTGTACATGCTAATCTCTGGAACTACCGGACGGATTTCAATAAACCTTTCCAGTAATATAACATACACCAGAATAACATATAGGCTACCTTTCACTGCGGGAAAATACTCCTTTCCCACGGGAAAACCTGTAATGGGCTAAATATGAATAAGCAAATGAAAAAATAATAGATAATAGGTATTTTCTTTAAGTCACATTTTTTAAATTAAAACAATCTATCTCATTGTTTATTAGATATACCTACTTAGGTATAAAAAAATACAAAAACCAAAACTATAATAATATAATAATATTTCAAAATTGAAATTATCATTACAATTTGCATAACAATGAAGAATGCAAATAATGATGATGATGAATGACAACAATCAACAATTTGTGTCATTAAATGACTCATGAATTTGTATCAATAATGACTCATTATCAGAAAAAAAATATTTTATCGATCATTAGCCGTTTCTCAAAGATAAATAAAACGGAAATAATTAGCCGGCTAATCTTAAGTTTATGTTCACACCTCGTTAACAGCTCATATACGTCCCCACCGAGGGGCTCGAGCCTACCCTGATATTAAGGTGAATAGGCCTTAGTCGACCACGCTGGCCCGCCCAGTGCGGGTTCGGTAACTTCACACACAATCTTTGAATTTCTTCGCAGGTGTGTGCAGGTTTCCTCACGATGTTTTCCTTCACCGTAAGAGCGTCGAATAAACGTACATATGAATTCGAAAATCGAAAACACATTGGTACGTGCCGAGGATTGAACCTGCGAACTTCTGAGTGAAAGTCAACGGGCTTAGCCACTTGGCCATCGACGCTCTTTAACATTCACACCTATCTTTAATTAATTATATAAATATACAACATCCAGACACAAGGCTGATCACACGAATTTATGCCCTATGCGGGATTCGAACCCACGACCTTCGAAGGCAGGTACACTATCAACCAGGCCACGGGGCCGTCAGGATATTCGCGTTGTCCTTCTTTTTTAAATTACTGACATATTTGTATATGAAAATTAAATTAAACAGCACTCTACAGTTTATATTAATGAAATGAAATTACAACTGAAAAATGCTAACCTCCCGCCACCCGCAGTAGTTTGTAATAAAGGTTAATTTCGCACTAAAAAGTGGACTTAGTCAAGTTTGGGTAGTAGGTACAGTAAACATCATAAGTCGATGACCATATTATTCAGATTTCCATTACTTAATTTTGCATTATTCATATTCATATTCATTTATTTTTGCAATCATGTAGGTACATTAATAACAGGTTTTAAATATTATACTTATTATGTAGCATACATGAACCCTGTAAGGGTGTTGCAAAATTATTTAAGTACGTAACAATACAAAATATAAAACATTCCAATTATTAAATCTAAAATTAACTAAATTAAATTGTAAAATATAAAATTCATTCCTTAAGTTATTAGATTAACACATTAGCATTCTATTTCACGTAGGTATAAAAATAACATTGTAATATATTATTAAATTGTAAAATTATTAGCTAAAAATAATTAAAATTAAAATTAAATAAATATGTACAATTGACATCACACATTTTAGTTGCAAACTAGACTTTATTTTTGCTGTCTACTGTACCTATTTGCCCATCGTATTCATTTTATTTTGCCTTTAATTAAATTTAATGATGATTCTCGTATTAAATAATTCATTTTAGTAAAGTATGTAGTATTAATCAGTTCTGTTTATGAAGTCATCTATTTTATAATAACATTGATTGAGTAGGTATTTTTTTAGTTCTTTATAGAAGGTATCATATTTTTCTATCGATTTTATAGTTTCTGGTAATGCATTGTAGATTTTTACGGCTGAGTAGTATGGTCCCTTCCGAAATAATTCCATTTTCGTTTTTGGCGGTTTTAGATTATTGATGTATTTTTTCCTCAAGTTGCGATTTGGTTGCGCATCTCGTTCTAGGGTAAATAAGTTTATATTGCGTCGTACGAAAAGAGCAGTTTCTAATATGTAAAGGGACGGTAAGGTAAGGATTTTTTGTTTTATAAAATGTGGCCGGC
Source organism: Teleiodes luculella (assembly GCA_948473455.1). Classification (NCBI taxonomy): domain Eukaryota; kingdom Metazoa; phylum Arthropoda; class Insecta; order Lepidoptera; family Gelechiidae; genus Teleiodes; species Teleiodes luculella. Next base: position 1,835,798 of record OX419593.1, on the reverse strand, counting down.
AGCTATCTCTTTGTCTAATGTTCATAAGAGCGCGAATGCATTTTTTCTGGGCGACAAACAGGTCTTGAGTGTACAAACAGGTCTTGAGTGTAATTATACCTGGGCCTTAACTGCATAACAGGATTTTTCAGAATCAAAATTAAAACAAAGGTTTATTATCTGCAACACGTAAAACTAAAGATAGAATAATATAGTGATGACAGTTATACACCCTCGTAAAACTAAAGATAGAATAATATAGTGATGACAGTTATACACCCTCGTAAAACTAAAGATAGAATAATATAGTGATGACAGTTATACACCGTAAAATTTAACTGGTTGTTTATTCGTAACATAGTCATGGTCCTTGTGAAACTGAACAACTTTCCTAATGGACATAGGTTAAATCTCGAAATGAAAATTCAACTTGTTACACAAAGTGGCCGATCACGTAATTGAAGTTTATATTAAAAGTTGAATTTTAGTTCAATATCATTAGTATTTCCACTATGTTGCGGATAAACAACCAGTAAAACTTCACTGTATTTGTTTTTGTTTAGGTTGTAGATAGAGTTTGTTTCCTTTTTAAATAATATTGTTGCTTTGTAGAAATATCTAACTATTGAATATGGCTACTTCGTAAGGTATACAATTAAATTGTGGACATGGCCGTAGCTTGAACATCATCCTTTTATTTTTATTTGTGGAATAAAGTACCTATATGCTATTAAAATTAAACATTTATTTATTGCCATTCGTCTCATTGACTTATTTAGGAATGTTATTTACCTACAGCCTTATATACAAAATATAAATCACAAATAAAATAAAGCAAAATAAAATAAAATTCTCATTTTTTTCAATGATTGAAGATAATTTATTTATCTAAATAGTAATGGTCATGGACTTATGATGCCGACGGTACTTACATTTTCTCTCAGAATGAGGGTAGGCAGATGAGGAATGTGAGGTGTTCCGAATATGCTTTGTCCGCGCACAATTTAGGAGGGGGGGGGGAGTGCATGAGGCTTGGACGACACGTTTGTTTTCAGGAAAGGGTGCGGGGGGGGACTTTATGACGTGCCTTTGTATTGTAGGTCGAGAATCACTGCGTTACGAAACTTACCTACGACTTTTCTAGACTGAAGAGGGATTTCATTCAGATAGTGGTTTTGCAGTACTTGCTTAGGTTAGCTTGTGGGTTTCGATGTAACCTATTTCAACTCCTGGTGTCAGAATCATTGAGCCGCCTATGGCTTCTGACATGGCTCATGTTACTACCACATACGGCTTTACGTGCCTTCCGAAGCACGGAATCATCTTTCTTTTCGGACAATCAGGTGATTCAGCCCTAAACAAACTGGGGAAAATCTCACAAATATTTGTTCGACGAGTTCCCTGAATATAAAAATGTGGGACATCTCACACATGGCCCCAAACTAAAGACAGACTGATTCTCAGTCATAATGTTTAACCCCCGACGAAAAAGGGGGTGTTACAAGTTTGACGTGTGTGTATGTCTGTCTGTGGCATCACAGCCCCCTAAACGGATGCGCCGATTTTGATCTAGTTTTCTTGTTTGCAAAATATCATAATCTAGAGTGTTATTAGCTATGATCCAAGAAAATATCTTCAGCCATTTGAAGATTATCAGCTCTTTTCTAGTTGTTGAAAGGATCTAAATAACGGTTTAGTGGCGGGGGTTTTAGCAGATGACGGTCGGATTGCTTTGACATCTTCGGTCCAAACGCCCGAAGGTCAGAATTAATCACCCCTGTTTACCGTGACACCGCTTAATTTGTATGCTATGAATATTTGAAAAGGCGCCAAATTGGGCGGCACATTTGTTGATTCATAATTAATGTCAACCAGTTTCGTACAGTTTGGATTCAACTTGTCTTTAAAAGGGTATGGCGGGCGAGGTGGGCTTGCAACCGGAGTTGCTTATTTTGTCACGCGAACAAAGTAAGTAATTTGTCATGACAAAAGGACAAGGTTTCTTAATAAAAATGTTAGTGCTTCCGTTTTCAGATTAATAATGTAGTAGGTTAACGTAAATAAATGCACACATAGAAATATGTATGTATGTGTGTACCAGGTACCTATATTATATATATATATTATATATTCTTTATTGCACAACAAAACAAACATACATTTCATACTTAAAGCTAGTGTACAAAGGCGAGCTTATCTCTATAAGAGATCTCTTCCAGCCAACCTGCAAGATGGTGGAAAAGGAGATAACTGAGTAGGCACAGAATTGTGCAATTATTAAGAAAAAAAAAAAGAAAAACTAAAGATACACTCCTAACTAAATACTAAATAAAACACACACATAAACAATAATAATACATAAACTAAATGATACCTACTATACTATTATACCTACATCATATCATACTACTCGTAATATTATAAAGAGGAAAGATTTGTATTTGTGTGTGTGTGTGTGTGTGTGTGTGTGTGTGTGTGTGTGTGTGTGTGTGTGTGTGTTTGTAATGAATAAACTCAAAAACTACTGAACCGATTTCAAAAACTCTTTCACCATTAGAAAGCTACATTCACCTTAAGTAACATAGGCTACCTTTTACCTAGGGAAAATGCCTCATTCCCACGGAAAAAAACTGTTAACGTGGGCGTAAAGCTAGTATAAAAACGGTTATATAAATACAAGAAAATATATTAAGTATATGTTTATTTCAGGGTAGGCTCGAGCCCCTCGGTGGGGACATGATATATGAGCTATTAATGGGTGACAAAAATTCGTCAAAATTTCAGATAGAGCAAGGTACCTACCAAGGTTCAGGTACAGTATTACCTAATTCATCTACATTGGACAAGAATAAGTATCATTTACGTAATAGGACAAAACTAGACATGTCGTAAAGAACTTTGCCACAAGGAGATAAAAGCAGAAAAACAGTTTTATTATTCGAGCACTTGATTTAATTTACTATGGGGAGCGTACGGCGGCAGAGATAAGCTCAAGTTTTTTTACCCTTAAGGAAATAATGCCACTTACAGATCTAGAAATAAGAAAGAAGGAAAGATCTAGAAATTTTACTAATATTATAAACACGAATGTTTGCGAGAATGGATGGATGTATGTTACTTTTTCCCGCAAAAACCATTGAATTTGTTTTTAATGAAACTTTACATTAATATACCTTATACACCAGCATAATACATAGGCTATCTTTCACCGCGGGAAAATTCCTCATTGCCACGGGAAGAAACTGTTAGCGCGAGCGGAGCTGCGGTGCGGAAAGCTAGCTTACAACATAAATACATTCCATATTATAATGACTACCAAAACAGTAAGCGATGACCTGTGAAACTGATAAACTTTAGCCATTAGCCCCTGTATAATACAGGATGTTAGACCATTTCAGTTTCTTGAACCCGCTGTGGTTGGAAGTTATTATGCGGATATTGTTGCTTGGATCATAGGTAATTAATTAACAGCAAGCCTTGTCGCCTCAGGGATCGAAAGTATAAAATTAGAAAAGTAAGATCATAAAATAAGTAGTAAACTAAATCAATACCTGTTTTTATATATTTTACTAGCTTTCCGCCAGACGTTATGAAACAGTTCTTCTTGTGGGAATGGGGATTTTTCCCGCGGTAATATCTATCTTTGTACCAAGTTTCATCAAAGTTTCAAAGCCTATTCATTGCAAACAAACAAACAATGAAACCTCTCCCCTTTATAATATTGGTATAGAAAAAGTTACATACTTCCGACTAGGCATAAATTAATAAATCTGGGAACGCTAAGTAAACGCTCTCGCTTTTGTATACCAAATTAATGTTGGTCGTATGTGTCATCCCACATTAAATTCTTTATTGTACACACACAAATATAACAAAGCATTACATTTAACTGGTAGTTTACAAGGGCGAGCTTATCTCTAAGTAGAGATCTCTTCCAGCCAACCCGTAACAAGTGTGAGAAAACTATTACAAAATTGCAGGAACAAGGCTGTGTACATATTTGATATAATACTTACTAATATTCAAATTACATAAATACAATAGAAATGACAAATAACTATACATACACATACATAAACCTAAACACACATACCTATAACCTATAACCTACACATATATACATACCTATATACCTATATATAAATACATACCACATGCAGTACATAAACATACACATAATAATTATATGATAATTAAGACAATTGTGATAAAATGCTCTTTCAGTCTCTTCTTAAATGACTCAATGGATGGACTATTTTGTATGAACACGGGAAGTTTGTTCCAAAGCCTAGCGCTGCGAACAGTAAAAGAGTTAAAAAAGAATTTAGTGTTAGTTTTCACATTTGCACAAATAAAGTTTAAAACCCATAAGATTTAGAGATGAACAATATAGACTCCTGGCCCATGAACAAAATTTACCTGTGAAATGACCCACCGTGAATAACGTTTAGAAGGCTGTTACCATGATGGAAAAAAAATAATTACGCGCCGTGAACGACTATTTGAAAGAAAAGTGTGAATGTGTGTGTGAGTTGGAAAAATTTATCACAGCTGGCACCCATAGTACGTTTTGATTACTACTCCATTTGGGCGCGTAAAATTTTTTCTTCCTTCATGGCTGTTACTGCGTGGCTGTTACTGTTTACTCACGTGCTCACCTGTACCGGTCAGAAATGACGGCATAGCGCTCAGAGTTCTTTTATGTTATAGTAACAGCCTTCTAAACGTTATTCACGGTGGTTCATTTCACAGGTAAATTTTGTTCATGGGCCTGTAGCCTAACAGTAAGTAGGTTACTAAATTTATAAAAACAAAATAAAAAAATTAATAGTTTAAAAAACTCTAGAAAAACCCGCTTAAGGTGCTTACTTTAAGAGTTTCAATATCTAACTTTGGGATCCTTTATCAGACCCTGGTTAAGTGTTCACCTCACCTCGCCAATATAAAGGTCTTATTTAGACAAATCAAATGAGTCATCGGAATTACGTATACATTCTAAATTTCATTACGCTACGACCCTTGGAAGATGGTTAAATTAGTTAACTTAGATTCCATTACGATATACAAAGTTACATACAAGTAGACCTAATAAAAGCGTGTTAAAAACAAGTAAAGTTAAAAATGAAATAAAAAGCAATTGCCAAGGTGAATTAGCTCAGGTGAATAAGGTTTACGGCGGGCAATTTTTTATCAAATGAATATTTAAATAAAGCAGAGAGCATAACATTAAGGCTAGCTGAACAGTCGCATTATCTACTTAATTCCATTAGAGCGTATAAAGGTCACTCGGTGAGCTCTATAAGAGCTTTTGTAAGTATAAGTGCGTTATAAACTTTAGTATCTTAAGCCAGTGTGTATGATACAACCACAGACAAGAAAACTTAAAGACTACAAGTTGGCTGTTATTTTAGACTAGCTGTCCGCTGACGGCTACGCCCGCGTTGTTTTGTTATATACTTTTTCCCGTCCTAAAAAGTATCTAAGATTTTGACCGGGGATATAAGGTACATGCAAAATTTATCGGTTCTACGGTTCCAGAAATTAGCGTGTACAAACAGACAGACAGACGGACATTTTTTCAAAACTTGTATGTTTGTGTTCAGCTACACACACTCCCTTTATCACCTACAATCAGTTTTTTGAAAAACTTATAGTATACACACATAGATAGAAGAAGATAGATAGATTTTACACCGTAACGAACGGAAGTTCGTGCTGTCAGGCATTAAGCACGTACCAAAATGTTTTCGATTTTCGAATTCATAATGTACAGTAGCCAGCCAGCACTTGCAGTTGTATCTTGAGAGCGCCCGTATTCTGTAGAACGTGGTAGAACTGTTGTGCAGTTTTGTAGGACTTCTAAAAGAAAAATACTCTACGTGCCAGTCATAAATAAACTTTATTTTTAACCCCCGCCAAAAAAGAGGGGTGTTATAAGTTTGACGTGTGTGTCTGCCTGTCTGTCTGTGGCATCGTAGCTCCTAAAGGGATGCGCCGATTTTGATCTAGTTTTTTTGTTTGCGTGGTATTACAATCGGAACCTGTTCTTAGCTATGATCCAAGAAAATATCTTTAGCTGAAGATTATATCAACAAAACAAAATTTATAGTTGTTGAAAGGATCAAGTAACGGTTTTGCGGCGGGGGTTATTTAATTTTTTTATAGTAATGCTATGTTTCTTTTTTTTTTAATTTTAGCTACATGAAAAAAAAACTTATCTGGTGTCGAGGTCGGTTCCCTTGTGATCCATCAAGTTGGACAATAGAGTGTTGGTGAATCTATTGTGTTGAGTTGTAGCTACGTACAAGTATGTGGGTGAGGTTTACTGAACGTGCCAAGGTTTTCTGATTAAGAAAATGAATTACGTACTACAGAATGGCCGAAAAAGGCGGCTGAGCGATAAGGCTGCCTTTTAACTTAAGTTTCTACCTATGTGTTTTCTAAAGATATTTTGGTTGTCAACAAAATGGTTATTACTGTATTATACACACGAAAAGAAGAGCACATGTTATTATCTTTTGTTTTTCATAATTGTTCGTGTGTGTGATTTTTACATTATATTTTTGTTTTATGTGTTCTCTTCTAAAAACAAAATACTATGAAGATAGCTACCTGTCAGATCCAAGACTGTTGTAAGTACTACCGTCCTTGGTCTGATCGTAGTTCATTGAAATAAATGTTTGGTTACCAGTAACACATACTTTAGTTAGGGACTTGTGAACTTTTGTTAACGTGTTACAAAACAGTTTTGCTATGTGTAATTGAACGTCGTTTATAAACCTATTGTGAATGTGAATAAAATATATAAAATTTATTTTCTGAAAAAAAGTATACCTACGTGTATTAGTACTAAACTTTTTTTTCAGTGTTAAGACACATACAAACATCTCCTCTTCAAGGCCTCTGCTCTTTTCTAGTCAAGGACTGTTAAAAGCTGTGGTTTCCACATATAGAGGGTAGTGTATCTGTGACACAGCCGAGCCACTGGTTCCATTGTTTCCTATCGATTCTGCCCACATGGCCTGAATTACACGAGCGAGCGGCTCACAATGGCGGGGCTAGTAGTTGCTTGTTTCACACTATCATGTAAGGTTTTACATCACGAATGGTTATTATTAATGGTTAATATTTCAATTCACGAATAACCATTCGTGAATAACCACGAATAACCATTAGTAAATTGAAATATTTAGCTGTGTGTTGGCAGGTCAATTTGGAGTAACCCGAGTAACCTTTCTTTTCTTGTAAGTTCCAATTAGCGTACCTATTTCTATTCTATTCTATTCAGCCCACATCAGTCCACTGTTGGACATAGGTCTCTTATTATTGTATCTATTTAATGTCTGTGTATTTTTAATGTGTATGTCTTATGTCTATTTACATAATATAAACCAGGGAATGAGTTACAGCATTCAGCTGATAAAAAAACAACTGTGTGGTGACACAATGCTGTCGTCTGAAAACTCATCTTTATTTATATTACTAGCTTTCCGCCACGGCATTAACAGTTTTTACCCGTTGGAATGTAGTATTTTCACGCGGTAAAACGCAACATTATGTATGTTACTCAGGGTGAATGTAGCTTTCTAATGGAGAAAGAATTTTTGAGATCGGTTCAGTAGTTTTTAAGTTTATTCATTACAAACATACACACACACACACACACAATATAGGTAAATCTTTCCTCTTTATAATAATAGTATGATAATGACACTGATAGTATGATGATAATAGTATGATTAACAAATTATGTGAAACTGAAATCTTTTAATTATAGCACAGAAGCTAAACGCGCCAACTAGCTAATTTGAACGGATAACGTAATGTGTAAATAGACAAATTGGTCAAAGTAAAAAGGTTTTTTATTCGAAGTAAGATTCTACAAATCACATTTCGACGTGAAATTTTAATGAAGTTATTAAGTTTTGCTCAAACCAAGGCTGGCTCTCGTCTCGCACTAATTAAGAATAAACTCTTAAAAATTTAAAGAGGCGATGCGATATTACTTACTTTAAACAGAACTGGCAGGTTCGCTAGTAGTCTAAAAGCACTAACAGACGTCCGGTTCGGTGCGCTCCGTACCGTGACCTTGGTGCCGTCCGGCCAATCACAGACTATAGGTCGCGGCACGAATCTCTAGCGCTGACCGTTATTGCGCAGAAGTCTAAAATAAGGGTCGCGGGGGAGTTACAGGGTCGCGGGGAGTATGGGGAAACATGCGCGGGAATAACGGTCAGCGCTAGAGATTCGTGCCGCGACCTATACTAACGTTCTTCTAAGTAGTCTGTGATTGGCCGGACGGCACCGCACCGATCCAGACGTCTGTTAGTGCTTTTACGGTTATATTGGGCTCAATTCTGCCGTGGCCGCTAAAATCTCTTTTAAGTTTTTGGTCTCTATCATTCTTATGGGAATTGAAAAGGATGGGAGACGAATGAATTTCATTTTGAATGAATGATAAGCAGCGCAGCTTTCAAATTCAGCTTAATTTAGTCGGGATGTTTATATATGCCTGCTAAACTACGCGTAAAATCGGTGTTTGACATCTCTAAATTTAGGTTGGCAATCACGTGTCCCTTTTCGTTCTTAAGAACGTGAAAGGGACCTATGATTTTTAAATTTTAGTTATATAGAGCGTTATATGTAGAATCGTACCCATTATCAGCGAAAATACAAATACAAATATTCTTTATTGACACCAAGAAACACAGACATATAACACATACAAAGAAAACATTAGGTTTCAACAGGCGGCCTTATTGCTAATGTAGCAATCTCTTCCAGGCAACCCAAAAATTTGGCCAGCCCACTTCAGCGTGCTTCAGCTTGCTTATTCGAGTGGCTATGTCGGTGACCACCATTCATTCATTCGTGCAGATCCTATTGGATCAGCCAGATGTGTGATTCGGCCATGCATACATTACTTGCGGTCTGAAGCTTTTCTTCGCTCCGTTAGCTCATGCATTTACAAAGGCAGGCAAGTGATGTGCCGTTCTATTGAATTTTCCCACACTAAGAATGCTACTTTCCGTTTGAGGCCAACTAGGACGAGTCAGTGAGATATCTGTAGGGTCGGTCGGGTCGTTAGGTACCTAACCGGAAAACACCAACCCGGTATATAATTATTTTTGGTAATTTAATTTATGGTAATTTAATTATTTTTGACATACATATTTGGTTTTTATTATTTCTTTGACATTAACAAACTTTAATATAAGTACTTAATTTTTTAATTTTTTACATACTCGTATTGACGATCATACTACGGATGTCCTTTTTATACTATTGTAAAAACGTGTGCAATCTTGTAGTATGAGATAAATAAAACTAAACTAAACTAAACTATACCACATCTAGCCAGATTTAACAGAAAATTTCGTTGGGAATAATCCTGGGAACGGAAATTTCCCGGGAATGGTGAGATTACTCCCAGGAGCGGCACATCTGCAAGACTGCATCTTATGCATTATGTATTATGCCTTTGGGATATAATAAACCAACTATGAGAAATATATAAACCAACTGTGAGAATAACCATTCCATCTTTAATATCTAGAACTTGACCTTTGCACTTTAGCTTTAATACTTTTAGCATCGATACTTAAGTGTAGATATTCTACACTGCAGCAACATGTTAAAAAAATAACAAATAATAACTATTCTACATCTACTAAAATGCAATGATTAATTATTTTTTGCCACGATGACCAAAACCCGATTGGGTTGTAGAAACCCCCAAAAATAAATAAATAAATTACTTTATTAAATGTAATTAATTTTGAATTATATTTTTATTTATTATTACTTACAAAGTATTTCCATCCATCTAAACTCGCGTTCACTTTTCAAATTGGAATATTCGAAATTCATGAGGAATTCGATGCAAAATTCCGGCATGCATGCCTCGTAGGAACGTGTCGGCGACTGGAGGTGTGACGGCTCTGAGCCGCTGCATATTCCACCTCGTAGTGTAGACCAGACATAGACATAGACATAATTTATTTAACAAACATAACACCAGCTTTCCGCCCCGCAGCTGCGCCCGCGTTAACAGGTTTTCCCGTAGGAAAGAAGTATTTTCTCGCGTTAAAAAGTAGCCTATGTGTGATGTATAAGCTAACTTACTGTAAAGTTTCATTACTATCCGTCCAGTAGTTCCAGAGATTAGCTTGTACAAACAGACAGACCGACGGACATTTTTTTTAAACTTGTATTTTTGTGTTCAGCTACACTCCCTTTATCACCTACTAACAGATTTTTGGAAAACAAATCAATGTACAGACACGCCGATTCTTCAGTTTTATTATAGTAGAAGAAGATAACATAGGTCCGTATTGTCTGTTACATGACATGAGGTAAGAATTTTATTGTTTACTAGACCTCCGCAGGAGAGTAATGTTTATTTTGAGTGTCAGTCAAGTTATATGCTATATGTGTAATTTATTTGTCACTCTCTGTAGCTTGGTGACTAAATAGAGTTTAAAGTGAGAGGTATAAATAGATTTCTCTGAACACGGAAAAACTCGGATATCAATATTATAAAAATCAATATTTCTGATTTCTGATTTCTGATTTCAATATATAGCGGATTTTTCGTACGAAATACAATGCAAAAAATATTTGTTTTAACTGGGGATTATGGCAACACCCTACAGCGAGAGACTTAAGTCCTAACTGTTACTGCGGCTGTGGTACAATAATATTAACCAGAAAATGTTTTATTGTAGAAATACAATTCGTTATTTTCCTATATTGTACTGTATTGCGTTTATATTTATGTTCCTTTTCGATTGTCCCTCGTTCTTCTATCAATTGTTCCCGGTTTCCATCGATATTGTTGAGTGTCTATCTATCATCGGAATTTGGGGCGAATTCCTTTATTCCGCGGATTTTTTCGGGATAACACCTTTTTATTCCCGGCCTAAGTGGAATAAATTGTATCGCAGAAAATATCTGACAGATTTATTTGGAGCCGTCGAATAAATTAACACTACTTTTTTACAAACATAATATTTTATACATAAAAAAAATATCAAAATAAAACTTGCTATGAAATATTAAAAAAAAAATACTTATGTCCAAAACTGTCTGCTTTAGATTCTTAGTGGTTTAAATGCGAGCCACTGGACATAGGTATATTTAACCCATTATATGTGTTTTCCATGTATGTCCGTCCAGTGGGTTGTTCTTAGCCACACATTTAAACTATGTTTAAATTACTACGACCATTCATCATATCAGCCGAAAGACGTCCAATGCTGGACAAAGGCCTCCCCCTCCCCCTCCCCCTTCTTTATCAGTTATCGCAACGAAGTAAATAAATAAATAAATATGTGGGGATATCTCACATACGGCAGTCTGACGCCAAACTATGCAGAGCCTATGGGTGTCAGACAGCTGAAATTGTGGCTGAAATAGATACATCATCATCAACATCCAAAGAAAGGTAAACACAAGTGTTCATCTCAAGAATATTTGCCCTGGGCGGGATTTGAACCCGCGACCTTCGAAGGCAGACATACTACCAGCTAGGCTACGGGGTCGTTTTAAAATTAGGTATTGTAACCCAACGTTTTAAACAAAATAATAATATTACATAATGCAAGCTAAAATTCAAATCGTTCCCCTCAGTGGGGACAAGCAAAATCCGAAAGTGCCGCATTCTAAATCGAAATGGTCAAAACAGTATAACTCCATTATCATCACTTCGCGCTTGTGTCTGATGTTCACAAAATGAAGTCTCCACAAATCGGATTGTGATAATCGAGTACAAACAATCTGAAGTCCAACTTTCTACTCCATTATACATTCAGCCTAATTATATTTGGAGTTTAAGCGGTTTCACTGTTTTGACTGGAGCTCCGGGAGGCGATTTTCCTTTGCCGATAAATGTTTCTTTTATTGGGACTAGGCTAAGGATCTCATAAGTACTACCGGTCGATTTATACCGTAGACGACGTCGTCGGTCTGTTCGTTATGCGTAAAAGACCCTTCTATAGAAAACTCCGTTTTGTACCATTTGTATTGATTAGACCCTTTATCCGTTCACGTATTTAATTATATATAATTAGTTGTGTTTGTAAATATATTATTATTTTGTATATATATTCTTTCTTTCTTTCTTTCATATACAAAAGATTGAAGTAGTACACGTATGTACGAGTATATAGAACCAAGTTGTACCAGATAATATTCTGAACTTCACAAATTCGATACCTGACCTTGCCCTGATATAGTTAATAATGGTGGAAGAAATATTGTTGTAGGAAACTTTAGTTGTTAACATCACGGGGTGGGTACAGTTGACTTGAATATAGCTTGTATATGTTGACTGGAAACCGCTTAGCTTTGCGAGTCCATCAGCATCCGTAACATGCAGTGCTATGACAAAAGTTTGTCGCGCGAGAAACCCGCCATATTAAAATATCCTCCAATAGGATAAGAGAATACGCATGACAAAATTATGTCTGTCACGCGTGGACCGGGAATGTTAGAGGGGTCATACAAAGATATCGTATACTTACATCAACATAAACAAACAATCAAGCAAATAAAAAACTTTCTTACCTGATTCCACAGAATATATTATTATAATAGTAGTACAGTCTAGCGAAAAAGTCGTAAAATTAATAGGGGCGCCACTTCCTTTACGGTGTTCCCATTTTATATCATGCTGTCACGCTCTAACTTATGGATATTTGTGAGAAGTAAGATTAGTTCCGTTTTAAGACTTTATTGACAAACTGTACTAGCGCTGATACTACCAAAAGAAGACTGTAAAATTAAACAAAAAATAAAATTTGTCTCTTAAAATCAGCTTAAATTTTTGGAAAAAAAAAAGAACATGCCCCACTGATTCAAAAGCAGGCATGCACACTATGGACTAGGAAACAAAATAAACAAACAAAAAGTAATTTATTTTCCAAAGTAGTAACACTGTGTTCCTGGCCCCCAAACTAGGAATTCCTGTGCTATGGGAAGCTATAGGACATAGTATAGTCGTCAAAAAGAATGTGAGTGATATATTCTTTGAACTGTACTTTAGTGATGCCGTGTTGAAACGATCGTCGCGTGCCTTCTGCGCCGAAGGAAATAGCAGCGATCCACTAAATGGGGACATTTCACTCCGCCTGCTTATTCCATTTGCTGTCGGGAAATGTCACATTCACCCGACGACGACAGGCTACAGGACGGTTGCGAGACTCCTATGCTACGCCGCACTCATAGAGAAAAAATAAGTTTAAAGTCGTAATACAAGGCGACCAGCCCCTCTAACATGCCCGGTCCACGCGTGACAGACATAATTTTGTCGTGCGTATTATTTTATACTATTAGAAGATATTTCATTTTTTTCAGAGTTTTTTAACAGTTAAATGTGCGACGAACTTTTGTCATAACACTGCATGTTACGGGGGCTGATATTGTCAGTCAACGCCTCCGTGATTTGTCACTGAGATAGGTATATCTTTGTTTTCCTTCAGTTTCGACAAATTGAAAGTAGCTGCATGCCTTTCGCAGCAATCACAACGTCGGGACATCCCCCCCTGCACCTTATTTAGTTTATTCTCTATAGCGTTAATACAATATGGCACATTATGACCTCTTCCATAAACAGTTCTGGGCCTTAGTTTTTATAGCTTTGAAATTAATAAATTATTTTATAAAACCTTACTTGGAATACACTTTTTGACTTTGGCTTTGAGTCTATACCTAAAAATGCAGTCGGATTAAGTTTTTTTTTATAAACCGATTATACTTTATGCCTCTAGATTAGTTCTTTCCTATTTGCCACAATATTTACGGTGACCATGAAATCATAGCTCTAGGCCAAGTTTACATAACAATGGTAGATTAGCATAATTTCGATGAAAACCTAGCTATTGCATTTGATATGACATGACAGGTAATTTTAGATCTACTTTCAAGATTGTATTGGAAAGGGTTTAGTGGGGTCGACGTAGAACTACCCTCTACTTACAACGCGATGAGGAAAGGAGCGGTATGTATGTATCTTTTTTTTTTTATTTAGCTGTTCGCCCGCGGCTACGCCCTCGTTGTTTTTCGACTTTTCCGTGCACAGTTTCCCGTAGGAATGATATATTTTCCCATGATAAAAAGTATCTTAAGATGTTGACCAGGGATATAAGGTACCATCATGCAAAATTTTATTCAAATCAGTTGAACAAATAGACAAACAAAAATTTAATATTGGATATGTTCTATATTTCTTCTTACATCCCCCTAACTCGGTTTTTATAGCATTTTTTTCTATACACACTCGATATTTCGACCTCTAAAACACTACTTCTGAACACTACTTCGTGCCTTCTAAAAGACGTGTAATCTTAATTTTCAGTCAACAAATTTATTGAACATACGCGGTAATATTTGTGGTAATCTCAGATCGAACCCTAAACATCCATAAAGAAAGGCTATACCATTCTACCACACGGCTATGAAGACTAACGAATCTCTAACAAAGCTTGTTTTGATACTCGCATTGGGTCAACTGAAAAGAAAAGAGGGATTTTTGACACTTTCACTGCCCGGTTCATGAAATTAATTCTCTCAGCCAGCGTTGAATATTAGCTAAGAGGTCTGGTAAAAATAGTTAGTCTAGTGCAATTAATACAATTTAACCTCGGAACCTGGTTAAATTAGTCTATGAATTTGTATTTTTGGAATTTCATTTGGTTTCGAGTAAAAAGTTCGATCATTAAAATCTTACAATTTTTTAAGGAGTTAACTATGTAAAACATAGCATGGGACATGTGTCTTTTGTTTCTTTTAAAATCTTACTAACATAATAATGAAAAAAGTGTAAATCTTAATTTAGGAATGCTATTTAAAATTCATTTGCGTCCTTTGCAGCAGCTAAAGTGTTGAAGACGACCTACATAACTTGTCTCTATATATCGCGAAATAATTCCATCTTCCAACCCTTTTTTCCTCGGTCGGCTTAACTTAATCCATTTTTGTTTGTTTTCCTCTATACCTACAGAGGTTCTCAAAATTGTATTTGTGGAATTCTTAGTATGATTTTAAAACAAGGTAGATATAAAGTCGCGGGTGTTTATCTTGCCTTAACACTTGACAGCACAAATCTAGCCTTTTATATATAAAAAAAGCTTAATCATTTTGACATGGCAATCATTTCATTTATTTGTTTACTGAGTTTGGGTGAGTTCATTCAATTAGAAATTATGTTGATGCAGAGGAAATTATTTATTTCCAGAGTTATTACAAATCTAGGCAATAAAATAATACCTAAGTTGTACAAAAACTCTCATTAAAATGTGAAAAAAAATCCATAAATAGTAAATAAAAAGAATTAATGACCGCCATTTCGAAGTAGGGTAACAATTTTGTATATTAGTCAATTTATAGGTACATATGTATTGTATTTCATGGCCTTAATGTGTCCGACACAATAATATTATTATGTATTGTATAATATTACTAACAATATCAAACACAACTAGGCTTAGATCACTCCTTGCTCCCTTGAATTATAGTTCAAAAATTAATGATCTCCTAAATAATGTTCTTCCTTCAATGAAGTTTGAGCACCTTTGCTTGATAAAGAGATATCAGTCCGAATTCGTTGCGAACTTTTATCACGTTCGTGACCAGACGCTTTAGCTTTTAAACGATTCCTGTTATATTGTTACCTGTAACTTTTCACAGAATTGTATCAGTATCGAAGAATTCGAATGGTTAAAATACAAAAAAATACCTATATATTTTTTATGTGGGAGAGCAATGTTAGGTAACAAAAAACATTGATCTTTATATCCTACTGCTTTTTTCTTACTTTCTTTAATAGCCGTATTTATTTAAAATTATAGTATTGTTTCTATTATTAGTCCAGTTAGTGTCCGTCCTTTAAAATGTTAACAAGTTTTGGTGAATGTTGTGTACAATTTTAAAAGAGTTTCAGATTTTAATTTGTATTTTCTAGTGTTCTGTTATGTAATTTTTATTCTGTTACTTCGTGTTGTAACTTTGCAATAAAATAAAATAAAATCAGCAATCATAAAAAGTGTGATCCAAACTTTGTGCTCGTATATTTTATCTGACTTACGCCATTCGGTACGCCAGTTACTAATTTTCGTATGTCAGCCACATGAAAATGAAAAGTGCTACGTGGACCTTTTCCTAATTAAGCTTGCTGCTTATTAGACGTTCCGCGCTGTTGGACGTTTCGCTGCTTAGGCCTTCTGATCAGGAGGGAAAAGTTCTACGTGAGCGAAAATTGCAGGTTATCTTGATTTTAGGAATAGGAATTTATATATTTATTTCTATATTTAACCCCCGACGAAAAAGAGGGGTGTTATAAGTTTGACGTGTGTGTCTGTCTGTCTGTCTGTGGCATCGTCATGGACTTAGTAACATAGTTAATTCGTCCAAGGGCATCGTAGCTCCCAAACGGATGGGTCGATTTTGATCTAGTTTTTTTGTTTACAAGGTGTCACAATCGAGAGTGTTCTTAGCTATGATTCAATAAAATATCTTCAGCTTAAGATTATCAGCTCTTTTCTAGTTGTTGAAAAGATCAAGTAACGGTTTTGTGTCGGGGGTTATTAAAATTTTTAGTAGTAGCTTTCCGTCGCGGCTCCGCCCGGATTAACAGTTTTTCCCGCAGGAATGAGGAATTTTCCCGCGGTAAAGGGTTACCTATGTTCTTTCCTAGAGTCTATATGTTTGTACTAAGTTTCATCAAAATTAGATCAGTAGTCTCGGAGCCTATTCAATTATTAGGAATATTTTAGGTAGGTTACCTATGTTCTTTCCTAGAGACTATTCTATTTTTGTATTAAGTTTCATCAAAATTAGTTCAGTAGTCTCAGATCCTATTCAATTATTAGGAATATTTTTGGTATTTTTTTACACCTTGTGACAAAGTAAGGATACTAATTTTATTGAAAATATAATATTGCTTATGTGACCCGGAGATAGTTAGTTTCCCAACAGTGAAGGGATTTTTAAAATGGGTTTAATAGTTTCGGAGCCTATTCAATGCAAACAAACAAACAATCAAATCTTTCCTCTTCATAATATTAATATGGATGACATCTGTATTATCATTTAAAAACATATATTGTGGTTACTAATAATGTAAATTGTGAATGGGTGTTTGTTTGTCCCGCAAACACGGGGAGTGTTTGATGATGTTTGTTCTGTATAATTTTGATTAAATATTCCAAAGAGCGATTCGCCGTGAAGCTGTACAAACTCAGGACTTAGAATTTCTACGAAGGATTTGCCGACTGAGGGATGCCATTGTGAACAAAAAAAAAACAATTTCCCGGAAATTCGGATTGTTACATTAAATAGATTAAAAGCGTAGCAGCAGCGTAGTTTAATATAAACATCTGAATTGTATGATAGAGGATTTTTTAGTAAATCTGAGTTGAAACGAGATCAAATCCTGAATCTGAAGAAAGAATTAAGGCAACAAACAGGTGCCTTTCTAATATTATAAATGTGAAAGTAACTCTGTTTGTCTATTAGTTACGCTTTCACGCCAAAACCACATAACCGATTTTGATGAAACTTGGTTCAGAGATAGAGTAAGCTTGAGAAATGACATAGAGTACATTTTACCGCGGTAAAAATATGGGCTTTTCTAGCTAGAAACAATAATATATAATAGTATGAATCGCTGGGGACAGGGCTTTGCCCAGCTGTGGACGTCTTTAGGCTGACATTATGATGATGATAAATATATACTAGCTATCTGCCCCATAGCTCCGCTCACGGTAAAAAAAATCTTACTGGACTCTTTCTTCTAGTCCATTGAGGAACGAACATGACATAACCACGTCAAAACAGTTAAAAGTGAATGTAGTATTGTGATTTATTTTGGACAATATCTTTATAATTTATTTATAGCCTATGTGTTATTCTGATGTATAAGCTAGTTTAATTAAAATCCGTTCTGTAATTTTTACGTGAATGAGTAACAAACATCCATCCATACTTATTTACATCCATCCTAACAAACTTTCGTGTTTATAATATTAGTATAAAGTTTGAGAACCGGATCCTTTAGAGAACTCTTTCTGGAGTTATATCACGCCCCTGACCTTTAGAGCCGATTTATAAAATAAAATAAAAATTTTTTATTTCAATTACTTTCATTCTATAGAACTCTTATTAGTTTTATAAAACGAAATGTTTTAGTCAGTGTGATTTTGTACACTTCACTCACACATTTAAAATAAGATAAAAAAGTAAGTTTTAAAACCTTTTGTATATAAGTGAAAGAGTGCAAAGAATATGTATATTTTTAAGTATAAATGTATTTTTGCTTTTGGATATTTACATCGCTTAGTACAGTCTAATTGAGCATTAAATTATGTTTTAGGGCGAATTTAAAAATTTTACTCTTTTCAAACATGTGCGCAGATTTTCTTATAATTTTATTCACTATTCAATTTAGTCATTTTTAAAACGGTTGATAAAATTTAAAAAATAATTATGTGGAATAATTTGTGTCAAAATCCATCTTTTTTTGTATTGTGTCGAAAAGGTACAACCAATCAAGCTTCACCGGACTTGCGGGGAGCGGAAGGCTCTACCTCAGAGTAGTCATGTACCAACGCGTCTAGGGGCAGCTCGAGGGAGCCTCGAACCACGCCTAGCGCGTTGATACGGAAAATCATCGTAAAGGTATCAAAATTCACCATTGGCTTAAAATCGGGATTCAAACCTCAAACCCTTAGAACGATAACAAAACTCTGCGCTTCCGAGAAAGACCTTGATCCCGCCACAATCACCTTTCACAAGCTTAACTGAGTTGAAACTTAATCCTAAGCAATTTCTTTTTAAACCTTGCATCGGACTAAGCCGCTTGAATAAAAAATCGTAGAACGGCGGAGAAAGCATTCCAATGCTGATCTTGAAGCGGTTTGAGTCCGCGGACGTGACCTAACTGCGCAATGGACTGCGATGTCCCCTCTCGATTTTTTAATGAGATCGGGAGGCTATTGAAAATAAAAACACAGAAAGCTTATTCGAAAAAAAATATCTAGTAGTGGCTCCGTTTTAGGTGCTTTTGATGTAGGTTCCATTTAAACATCTATGAACGTACTAAAAAAACTATTTAGCTGTATTTCATTTGTTCTGTGGGACTACTATTTGCTATTCTGTGGTTCTGTCCCGTTTCGTTTGTATTGCACTTTATTTTTTTATTCGAACTTGCTCATTAAATTTCTCGGTCGTTCGGTTTCAAATGAATCGGTTAAAAAATGCGACTAGACGCCAGCAGACCTTGCGTGTAGGTAGTCGCATTTAGACCTTGCTGGCTGGCAACCCCATAACTCCGTTATTTATAAAAAAAATATAGAAATAACTGAAGAGTTGTAAATGAAAAAGGTCTCCGTGCCAATTTTATTATTTGCAGATATAAGATTGAATTATCGTAAAAAAATGACTTTTGTTTTTTCGGCACATACATTTACAAACCTTCAATTATTTTATGTTATTTGCTGCTAGAATCGCTAAGCTTAAGTGGCAATGGGCTGGGCACATTGCGCGTAGAACCGATGGCCGTTGGGGCAGAAAGGTTCTTAAATGGCGCCCGCGCGCTGGAAGACGTAGTGTGGGCAGGCCCCCCACGAGGTGGACTGACGATCTGGTGAGGGAAGCCGCTGGATGCGGGCCAAGTAGGACCGATCATTGTGGAGATCCTTGGGGGAAGCCTTTGTCCAGCAGTGGACGTCTTTCGCCTGAGATGATGATAATGATGATGATTTTCAACGATAAAAAATGATCGTAGAAATTATTGGTATGGCTTCTACGTACCTTTCGAATCATTTTTATTTTCCGACTCCACTTAGGCAGAATCAGGTAGTTCAGCCTGCAAGCCAAAGTGTGTTCCCTCCCTGTATTATACGAGTAGTAACAGGTAATAGCCAAAGTGTGTTCCCAGTATTATAGTAACAGGTAATACTAAAATTTCCATTAAAATAATTTTAATCATTAGCTGATTCAAGGGTAATTGGCCGAAAGGGAGCTATCAAAGGGTGAGGCCGGTAATGGCGCCGTAAATTAGGCGAAGTGCCTATGTTATTATACAGCCATGGACTGTAAGCCTACCCGAGGAAGGAATATTGGAGGGAATTACAAAAAGACCGTGGTCGTGAAATAAAGATAAACATTGCAAAGACAAAATAATGGGTTAAATTTAAAGCTACTTTAAAATTCATCAGACGTATAATACATTTTCACGCCTATAGGTTTCGAGACGCTGCTGGGTCCTTGGGGACCTCAAGCAAAATCTTTTATTCGGGATCTTTCAATGCGTCTTTGCAAGTCTACCGGTGACCGCAGGGCCGGCGCTTTCCTCGGCCAACGAATTAGTTTGGTCATTCAGAGGGGGAACGCCGCCAGTATGTTGGGTACTATGTCTTGCGGAGACGCATTGAATGATATATTTAATTAAGTTTGACTGTGTTGTATTTTTTGACTATATTATTTGCTGACTCGTAATTTTTTTGGACATTAAAATTATATTTAATGAGTGATTAAATATTTTAGACGTATAATATAATATATTTTACATTAATCATCATCTCAGCCTGTAGACGTCCATTGCTGGACAAAGGATCTCTACAATTATCGGTTCTGCGCTGCCCGCATTCAGCGGCTTCCAATTCTATAGAATTGGCCTAGAAATAATATCATCAAGTCGTTACATTCGATATATTTTTGAATTAAAGATGATCCAAATGATTCATTTTCAAACATGTTGACGGTTTAAAGAAAGAAAGAAAGAAAGAAAAAACATTTAATAAGCTAATGTTGTGATGCTATACATACATACTAAGGGGGGGCCAACGAGAATCTTGAGCCTTGACTCAAGGTGAATAGACCTTATGACCTTAGTTCACCACGCTGACCCACGCTTGTTCTTCACCATAAGAGCGTATAATAAACGCACATATGAATTCGAAAATCGACCACACATTGGTACGTACCGAGGCTTGGACCCGGGAACTTCCGAATGGAATAAAATGGTCCTACGCATTTTTGAAAATAAGTAAAAAATAAGTAAGAAAAAGTCTAAAGTCAAAAAGGTTTTACTCGAAGTAAGATTTTACAAATCACTTTTCGACGTCGCGTCGAGGCGAATTTACAATTTGGCTGTCTTTTATGGAGAAGAACTCGCCGGAAGAAACTCCACAGGCTCTTTTCAAACAATTTTTACAGCATAATTTTACGCGTTCGAGAATAAGGACAAAAACATGATTTCGTCGCGTTACATTTGAATCGCTGTATCATTTCCTTTTACGTACAAAACACCGCATTATTCGTAAGCAGGGTCGCCATACATTGTGTAATGTACGGCCGTGTACACACATAATGAGGTAACATTTTGTCTGACAACTGTATTCGCCGTTGTATTGCATAGAAATCGACCATAATACTGTGTTTATCTTTCTTTTTGTTAACGATGGAAAGTAGACTGTATGCGGTAGAATTAAAAGGTTAATTTTGTATCTCTGTTCATATTTTTCTAGAAAACTACTTATTTTTTTATGATTGTTGTGTTGTATACTGGTTGGAAACGATTATGCGTATTGTGTTTTAGTTACAGATGGTCCCGGTACCTAGGTACTGTCTGAGGATTATGGCAATATATTTTCAAATTAATCGTATTTTTCTGTATCTCTATCCAATGCCCCTTAAACATTGCGTGCAAAAATCCACATTGTTAGCACGCCATCTATGAGACGTCACCGCTAACAGTACCTACATCTGTTTAGGCTGAGTTGCGTGTTACCGTTCTTGATCATCTCAATTAAGTAAGAAGTAAGTAGTTTAATAGATGGCGCTGCTCTGATTGTGTAATAAAAATGTCATAGCTGAAAAAAACCCTCTTTCAAATAAAGTGTACCTATCGATAATAAATCGGAGTTAATTTGCTTGCCTACTTCCAAATTCCATATCGAGATAAACACACAATGTTTATAAAATCTAGAACAATCACAATAATTTCGCCACTGAGTGCACGATCTGCCATTTCACGTAATGCATTACAGTAATAAATACTAACAATTTATTTTTTTGCACAGTCGCCATTGTGTCATCGTCTATATAAATGGGTTACACCCGAGGGTAGAACTTATTTGACATTTCATCTTAGTAATCTAGGCAGCCTCTGGGGCTCATAAATATGAATAGCTTAGACGAGTTGCGCAACAAGACAAACTTACGGGCAATAAAATGTATGAAAATAACACAAGAAATATGTCTCCTTCTTAAGGAGGCTGCGTACTGAAGAAGTTGTGGTATCTCTACTTTATTTTCTTTCAGCGTAACTAGTCAAGAAATAACCAATGCAAGAATTCTTTTATAAAAATGTTATTTTTTTAGTCAAATCGAATCAAAACACTTTATTCATTACCGCCCGCCCGCGGATACGCCCGCTTGTTTTTTTCTTTTCCGTGCAATTTCCCGTAGGAATGGTAAAATGTATGTAAGATGTTGAATACAATAAGGTACCACCATGCAAAATTTCATTTAAATCGGTCTAGCAGTTCGGAGATTAGCTCGTACAAACAGACAGAGAAACAAAAAATATCTGGATTTGTCCTACTCGTATTTCACTTATTACACCTATCTGACTCGGTTTTTAGCTTATTTTATCTATAGATATTTGACCTCTACAATTTTATTATAATAGAAGACAGACAGAATAGATAGATAGAAGAAGAAGACAGAATATAGATACCTATATAAAAGACAAACAGACAATGTAGGTACATTGCATAGTCGTCTTCATAAATAGACGAAAACTAAAGAAGACAAAGAAGTAAAAACGCGTTCATCGTCATTTTTGTAGAACGCCATGAGAACACCGCCTTGCTCGGTTTTGAGGGAAACAATAATACAATACAAAATTTATATTTATTTTTATCTACACTTAGTGCCAATGGCTTTTGTATGTAGACCTCTTTAGGGACCTACAGTTCAATCCTAGCATAGGTCCTAACATTTATGTCTCATATTTTTATATGTTCAAGTTAACCTTCTGTAGCGGACATGGGTCAAGAAATTACCATAATTTATGATAAAAAGAGAAGGAAATAGGGTAGAACATTGATATAAATAACCTAAATATTAAACCTAAAGCATATTAACTTTTCCTATTAAGTAAACAAACCGCTGTTAGTATTTTTTTATAAGAATAAAAAAAAAAACATTTTAGGAAACCTGTTTCAAAGCCCCGGTATGACTTAATCACAGAAGAAAATAATAGTACTAACCCGTACAGAAAGGACACTCACCCCCCCGCACTAAAATGAGTTCCCAGCCCGATATAGCGCCCCACGTCCCGCACCCCGCAGGCGCCGCGGGACGCTACTGGGGTGTTCTGGGGTGCTTTACATAGCGTGTCAGTGTTTGACTTGTAGTTGATATTCAGTTGTTATTCAAAACGAAGTAGGTTATCAAAACGCGTTTGCTGTATGGAGTGTCCGACGTGTTTTAAATTAACGCGACTTGATCCTGTCAACACCTAAGTGATTTGTTCAAGGGTCTTATAAATACAACCGTAGAACGAGTATATTATATTTTGTTTTCCGTCAGTCTGGGCCAATAGAAAATCACCAATAGAAAGCTGCATGCCTTTCGGAGCAATCACAACCCGACAAAACCCCGCACCTCAGCTAGTTAACAAAAATTGTTTCCTTAAGATAGGCATGTGTTACGCCTCTATAATGTTCAATAATTCTTGCTTCTACACCTTATGAAAACTCCAGAA
Source organism: Teleiodes luculella (assembly GCA_948473455.1). Lineage (NCBI taxonomy): Eukaryota > Metazoa > Arthropoda > Insecta > Lepidoptera > Gelechiidae > Teleiodes > Teleiodes luculella. Next base: position 1,812,046 of record OX419593.1, on the reverse strand, counting down.
CAGAATCTTTGATGTCACCTTGCCATTATCAAGAATATTGGTGAAACTTTGTCTGCCTCACTTAAGTGACACAAAGCTACATAATATTATCTTTGCTGCGGTTCTTTCTTTGGCGATTCCTTTGTTAAGATTTATTGATCACTTTTTATCGGCATGTAAACCAACTCTAAACTCTCACACGCACACACACTACACAAATATTCCACCACCATACACATTACACTCACACTCAAATCGTGCAACAGTTTGAAATAAACTTTTCATTCGTTTAATTATTATTGCGTTGAAGATGTTTTCTGACTTACCCTCTATGTAATAAATTTGTCTTTTTGTTAAGTTAGCATAATGGAAGTCTGTAACTGGCTTATGGTGTAATTATATTTATTATTAATATATTATGTTCTGTATCATTGCTGTAGACTTCAATGTACAAAATAATATAAAATAAAAATAAAAAATATTTTTCTGTAGACAATCGAAATAGCATTTAGAATTTCTTATCTGTTCCAATAGTGGTTCCTCCTGGGTACTTATCTCGTCTTCGGACAAAGGCCCGCTAACCACAGAGCTGATTTATCACGACGACTTTAAGCTAGATTTTTCCTTAGAATTTACGACTCTACCAAACAGACAATGGCGGAAATACGCTGCGGTTTTTTAAGATTAATAGACGTAGCGATATAATTGTTCTTTGTTGCGATTTGCTTAGATAAGTTTAATAACATGAATGGTTTCTACAATTATTTTTGAGTCTATAATTACGTTTTGTGTTGGCTTGATATTTTAATTTAGGATAGGTTAATGTCTTTCTGTTGGGACGTTTATCTCTAACTGTTACTACCTAGCTCTCATCTGCGTGTCTTTGCCCAATTTATATTTTATTATTAATAATAATAATAATGAACTTTATTTGGTTTGTAAAAACAACACAGGCAGCACAAAGGAAAAAAATAATAATACAAAAGCCAAGTAAAAGTAATGTAAACACAAACTAAACAACCATACAAAATTACACTAAGGCAGGTACCTACACAGAGATTTAAGAAAACAAAACAAAAGAACAGAAAAAACAAATAAATGTAGGTACCCTAAGTTGCACATAGTGTGCACCCGGCACCGTGCTACCTGCATCGCACAAACAAAAATGGCGCTGACTCAGCATTATGTTGCAGTAGCAGTCACTACTATTGCAACGCTGATATTCTGTCAGTACCATTTTGGGTGTACGTGCCACGTGTATTAATGAAAATTATATACTTTCGTACAGTTCATTTATGCGATAATGATATACCTACTTACGTTTACCGCACTCGTTTACATGTGTTAGTTTGTTCTTACCATTTGTTACCCTGCCCATTCCAAGAAAATTACTTTTGCATCGTAATAATATTATAAATGCAAACATCACACATATTTGGTCAAAGACTGCTTAAAACTGCTGCTTTAAATGCTTTAAATACTAGAGCTGGCCTGTAAATGTCACGGTATAGTTTTTAAAACATTAAATCTCCACAGATTATCGAATCAACTGCTATAACTTTTACACAACCACCCATCAACATATGACTAGAAGCAATGTTTCAGTGTAATAGTGTTATTGTGTCATTTTATATCGTCATGTCTTTTAGTGCATACTCCTTAGCAATGTTCGCTTTGGTCAGAGGGTGCGTGTCAAAGTTTATTTCAGAAAATGACATTGGCATGTTTACAAAAAAAAAACCTCAGTAGACCTCTTGAAATCCTCAATGAACCTCTTGAAATCCTCAATGGCCCTCAGTTACCTCACAACTGGACCTCTCCCTCCGACAAACCTCTTGACAACGACACGGCCGTGTCGATGAACGCCTCGGAGTAGGCCTACTGTTTGATAGTCGTGTGAGTTTGAAGATTTGTATGCAGTGAGCCATCTGTTCTAGCTGGCATTTATCTAATTTGCGGAACAGATTTTATACTCTGAAACGCGTAACGCGGCATTTTTCTACCATAGTGTTTTGTCCCACTTTTGGCGGCCATTAATCCCGGGACGATCTATCTTTCTTCAATTGCTGCCCCCTGACTACCAGTGATGTGCCCACTCCATACATCTTCATCCTTCTCATGAGCTCCCGAAGGTTATTTTACAACTGCTAAAGAATTAATCTACTTTATCTAATATCTAGCTTCCCGCCACGGCTCCGCCTGCGTTAATAGATTTTCCCACAGTAAAAGTTAGCCTATGTTCTTTTGCAAAGTATATTCTATCTTTGTACCAAGTTTCACCAAAATCGGTTCAGTAGTTTCAGAGCCTATTCAATGATTAGGAATATTTTAGGTATTTTACACCTTGGGTTACATTATTGAAGTTTTAGTAAGGATCTCTAATTTTCTGAAAATAAAATATAGCCTTTGTTACTTAGGGATCATGTGGCTTTTCAACAGTGAAATAATTTTTGGTATCAGTCTTGTAGTTTCGGAGCCTATTCAATGCATACAAACAAACAACCAAACTTGCTCTTTATAATATTATTAGTATAGTATAGATAAATAGACTAAGCGGAAACATTTTTTCGCACTCGCACGTGTCCGAATCAACAACAACAACAACAATAAAAAAAAGTAATTTATTTTCCAAAATAGTAATAAAATACTGTGTTCCTGGCCCCCAAACTAGGAATTCCTGTGCTATGGGAAGCCAGCTCTTTCGTCAATTGTAAACAATACTATCCGATTCCGGATTCAACTTCAGCCTATGCCACAATAGTAGGCAATGTTACATAACCAAAAAGATGGCATCATGTAAGCAATCAATACCCTTGGAGCAGTGCCAGTGCGTTTCCAAGGTTGACTAAGTACGGTCTAGCGAGTAGCAAAGGGAAACAAAAAAAAGGAACCGTATAGAGCAGAAAACAAGAATTAAAGAATACTAGGTGCTGTTAATGATTGATTTATTTACAGCAATAAAATATATATTTTTAACAAAAAAAGTAAACCACTGAAAAGACTAAAAAGCAAAAAACTCTTTCCGTCAATCTGTTTGTTACGCTTTTAACTATAATCCACTAAACTGATTTTGATAATCTGCCAACAAACTGCTCAGCAGTTTGGCGGAACATGTAAAAATGTTATAGGGTGTACCATGAATAATTTTTTTATTACTATTTTTATTATGAAACTTGCTACAGTAATAGAATAGACTTTGAGGAAGGACATAAGGTACCTTTTACAGCGGGAATATACATAGTTCCCACGGGAAAATCTACATTCAGTCGTTCCCAGTTTTCCTTGAGAACCCATTCCGTTTTTCGTCAACAACAAATCAACATTTATAGCAAATTGTGTATGTCGACTGTACGGTCTACATCCAGATATTACCACAATATTTTTGTTGAGTGTCCGTTACATATTATGTATCTTTATCTCGGCCTTGCAAAAGTGGGTAAGACATTATGTCTCGTTTGTAAGAGGCTTTATTTGAAATTTATAAGGGGATGGGCAGAGGGCATGGCGGAACTATTCGCTGCTTAGGTGATATACAGTGTAAGAGGCGGGTTTAGTAAATCTATTCTAGTTTAGTATATCTATTGAACACTATAGAGACTTATTAAAAGCAATCTTAAAGAAAAAAAACTGTCAACTAGCTGAGGTGCGGGGATGCTGAGGTGGGTTGCACGCACCCAGACGTTTAAGATTACTAAAGACTAGGCTGTATGGGCTTTGAACCCTCTGCCTTTCCTTTGCTGTGTATTTCAAAGTCAAAGTCAAAGTCAAATAGTTTTTATTCAAAGTAAGATTTCACAAATCATTTTTTGACGTCGAGGCGGGTTCACAATTTGGCTGTCTTCTGTGGAGAAGAACCCGCCGGAAGAAACTCCACAGGCGTTGCATCTTTTCAAAATATTTTTACATAGGTAATTATTATTTTATACAATTTGATTAATATAACAAAGAGTGCAGCCGAAATATGAAATTAAAGGAAGGCAACCAGTCAAAGTAGAAAAACTAAACTATACAAACAATAAAACAATCGGCAATCGACTAGAGCAGACCAGTCCCCCCAAGCAGCACCACGTTCACGGGTTTGACGTATGGGACAGCCATCGCCGGGCTCAACCATATTTAGTTTTATTGTTTAGTTAAAGTATAAAATATGTATGATAGTCTGTAAGGTATTTAGGATATAGGCCTCTGTTTATTTATTTAACATCTAAATGTAAATATTACCTTAAATAAATGAATTTATTTATAATTATTATTATTATTAGGGATAAAAGAACTTAAAAATAAATTATCACTTTCTTTTTCCAAAAGAAACTTGCTACTGGCGCAAGGGTACACTAGCGCCTAAACAATTCAATTCAATTTCTTGTTGTATGGCGCTTCCAAACAAAATTGTCATTTTAAAAGTCAGTTTATATGGAAAAATACATTTCTTGGCGTTTTCCGAGAATTTCTTAGGGTAAGTAGCTCAAATAGTTGATTTTCTACTCTTCATGTATTCAATACGTTTTTTTCATTTTTTCAGGTATGTATCCGGGTCCCAACTAAAATGAGGAATGGTAAAATATTAGTCTGTAGTTTGTACAGCACAACACATAACATCACAGTGAAATTAATTTACTAATTAATAGTTTGTTATAAAACTTAATGACGTCAGAATGAAGTCCGGTGAAGCTTGATCCGTCATACTTTTTCGACTCAAGTATAGATCAATTAAAAAGACGTCGTAATTTAAAAAGTACCAAGGATGGCTGTCGGCTGAAATGAATGAACAAGTGTCAGGAATATTAACATAGAGTGGAAAGGTATTTGGATGCTTGCTTGCTTTAAGAAGCATGTAATTATGGGGTTCCAAGTTAACCTACCTCACAAACCCTGGTGTCAGAATTATTGAAGCATCTAAGGTTTCCGACATGGCTTGTCTAAAACGACTAGAAGCCGATACTGGCCTGGACCAACGGCTTTGCGCGCCTTCCGAAGCACGGATACATCTTCACATTTTTACTTACTTTTTTTATATTTAGTTTTTATATTATTCTGACATAAGGGAAAATGAAATCGGACGATGACCTTACAACCAATGAAGAAGATAAAAAGCTTTGTTGATCTCAGAAAGTATTGCGCTATTTTTGTCGTTTAGCCTTTACTCGTACTTATCATTCACGATCTCTCTTGTTATTTTCGTACCAAAAATATCATCAGACCATCGCTATATTTCGACGTGAAAAAAAACCTTTCACATTTCTATTATACTAGTTTTCCCCCGCGTGGCTCCACCTGCTTTTTAAAATTTTCGCGTAAGTAGTGAGGTATTTTCCCGTGGTAAAAGATAACTTATGAGGACACAATATATGGGGAAAGCCCCAAGGTCTATTCTATCTCTCTACCAACTTTCATCAAAATCGGTTTACAATACGCACAATTTCTTTCATTTCGCACTTTTTTGTTACCACATTAGGATTGCCTGGAAGATATTATTGCTACCACAACAATTAAGTCAACTGTTGATTTCTCTATCGTTGATTTAATTTATTTATTTTTCTGCAATAATTACCTGGGTGTCAATAAAGTCTATTGGTATTAGATTCTATGTATCCTTTTTAGTAATAACTATATAACATTAAATTAAAAATTTAAATAACCCCCGCCATTAAACCGTTACTTGATCCTTTCCCATAAACCATTACTTGATCCTGTCAACAAATCTTAATGAGCTGATAATCTTCAAATGTCTGAAGATATTTTATTGGATCATAGCTAAGAATAATCTCGATTGTAACTCCGTGCAAACAAAAAAAACTAGATCAAAATCGGAGCATCCATTTAGGAGCTACGATGCCACAGACAGACAGACAGACACACAAGTCTCGTCGGGGGTTACAAAACGATCTTAGCGAACTGACACTCCATATCGCTTACAGTTGAATCTTTCCGTTCAACCTAATTCCCTGCTTAACCCGGTCACCCTTGTGCTACTAATGTCTAACCCTAACTATCGCTACTTATGACCTAACTAGGTCATCGCTCCCCGGTAAAGGTCATTTACCTTACACCTGACGTCAGAGCTTTAAAAGCTTGCATTTTATATACCCACTCTAGAGTCTAGATTTTCTTATAGGTTATACTACTTTCAAATAGGATTAGACAGAATGTGAAATATTACTATGCAGTGCAATAAATAGATGTACAATGAAAATTAATACAAAATTCAGTGTGTGACATCCAGTTTGTTCTATAGACAAAAGAACAAACAATTGTTTGATAAAATTTTGTTCTAATTTTTACCGAAGTACAGAATAGTTTTTTTTAATTCCGTCATATTTCTAAAGGGTAGGAGACAATTTTTCTTCCACTTGCAACAAATAAGCAATATGGTCCACAACAATTTAGAGGTTTTTAACAGCTCATATCCTAATATAATATTATAAACGCGAAAGTTTGTGAGAATGGATGTATGTTTGTTACTCTTTCACGCTAATACTACTGAATGGATTTTAATGATACTTTACAATATATTGCTTATATATCAGAATAACACATAGGCTACTTTTTACCGCGGGAAAATACTTCTTTCCCACGGGAAAATCTGTTAACGCGAGCGCAGCCGCGGGGCGAAATGCTAGTTATACCCACCGAAGGGCTCGAGCCTACGCAGTCTACAACAATAAACTTATACAGATGGACGACCTTATTGCTCAGATAGCAATATATTTTTTAACTAACACGCAACCAGGGATTTGTGCGAGTCGGCTTATATTTAAGAGAATTGTTATGATTATAAATAAAATGCTTACTTATCGTGTGGGTTTAGAGGTTAACCTACCTCAAAACACTCGTGTCGGAATTATACAACCGCCTTAGGCTTCCGACATGACACCTCTAAGGACTACATCCGTAGATAGTAGCCGGGACCAACGGCTTTACGTGGCTTCTGAAGCACGGAATCTTTCTTTTCGGATAATCAGGTGATTCAGCCCGCAATGTCCTAACCAAACTGAGGAAAGTCTTACAAAGTAATATTTGTTCGACGAATCCCCAACGTCAGACGAACTTTTGACCACTCTACCACGGAGGTCGTGAAGGTTGTTGATTGGAGGTTGTAAATAAAATAATATATACAAATTAAATATTTGGATGAAAAGGATGTCTTCCAACTGGCAATCTCTTCCGAAAATTCTTATATGGCAGGGAATGCAAAAATATAGGTAATAAACTAGCGCGAACTACGCGTAAAATCGGTGTCTAAATTTAAGTTGACAATCACCTGTCTCCTTTCTTTCTTAAGAGCGTGAAAAGGACATTATGGTTATTAAATTTAAGTTAGAGTACCTAGCTAGTACAGACAAAGAACCAGATAGCTGACCCCCCTGCCGAACGCTGTGCGAACGCCATCGAGGGCGCCATCTATCGCTCCAAAAGGGCAGAAAAGAACGAACCAACGGCCAATGATACTTCTAAAACAATGCCATCTGTCTTACACTTACAATAAACTAAATTGTTACAAGAATGTTGTCAGTATAGCTAAGCCAATAATTAGGAAGGTGTAGCCTTATTTCGGAAATGTCGCTAAGTCACAGCGTGGCGAAGTTGCGCACGGTATGGCTGTAGATCGAGATTTAACTGGATCGATCCCGCGAGCGCATATTCATGTTTTAGTCTTTTTTTATTTTTAACTTTTTTTATAAGAGACGCAGTGTTTGCTATGGGGATTTCATTCTTTTAATAAAATTAGAATCAATACAAAATATACTTATAATTTATGAATGTTATGTCTGCATTTTATTCTACAATATTTCATCGATTAGAATCGTCGTCATCTGCAGAGTAGATGATTATGTGCCTACACTTGCTTCACAAGAAACTAGTTATCTCGACCGCCGCGCCGCCGGGCGGCGCCGTCACTATTTTATATCTTGATTTTATAAATATTATAGTGAGAAGTCCGTTTTTATTAAACGGAAAAAAACTATGTTGAATAGTCAACGGATTTGAACCGCGTAACTTAGCATTCACAAGCTTCACAGCTAACGCTAAACCACTGCGCCAACTGACAAGTTGTCAAGTGTATCGAAATTTGATATCATACCACACTTTGCTATGACTCATAGCTATGATGTATTTTTTTTGAGAGAGAATGCATGCAAAATAACGTACTTACTTATTACTTATTATTTCAAGTTTTACACTATAAAGAAAACTAATGTTCGTGGCAAGGTATTTACTTTACGTCGTCGTCGTTACGTTCATGCACTCTCCGGTTACTTTTATTTAAAATAATCTGTTACCAATTTTCATTACTTCTCATATACCTAAATGATTTTATGAAAGCAAAAACAACAGTGCGTTGTAAAGATAACCACAGTATTAAAAGTATTTCTAGAGAATTAGGTGTCACGGTAAGTAGATAATACGTATATGAATACCTATTTATAAAACCTAATTATAAAAATAATATAGAATAATATTTTGTGGAATGTGATTTCGTGACAAAAATTATATCATAGTATTTTATATTGCAGAGAAATACATTTCGTTTATGGATTCGGCGATACCAAGAAACTGGTGATGTGAAACGTAACCGCTCTGACCGACGACCACCGGTAGCTTATACTGCTGCATCAGAACGTCATTGTGGAATCGCAAGGCTTCATAGCGAAGTCCCATTTAAAACGACTTGGTCAACTGCCATAACATATAATATATCGCTTGACTCAGTTTGAAAATACTCCAAGCATGTGAAATACATAATTATAAGCCAATTATAAAAAAAACAACCATCGGAAGCCCATTGTCTAGCCAGAACAGAATGAGATTCGCATCAGAATATTTAAATTTTGATTGGGAGAACGAAATTGTAATTTTTACTGACGAAAAGAGCTTCAAGTCTGATAAAGATGGAAGAAAATTATTGTGGAGAAGACCTGGGGAACGTTTCAAGCTTCAAAATAAGTATTTTGCCTTTGAGAACCAGCGGTTATGTTAGCTACTTTCCCTTTCTTTTTTTATTGTATAACTTACCACTATTTGGCCTAACTTTGTTTTTATATAAACTAAAATCATCCTGAGATTGAAACAAAATTAAGAGAGATATAAATTGTTACTTTATAATTTTAAATGTAATTTAAATTATAAAAGTATAGCATGTTGGTTCTCTCTCCTAAAAAATGCCAGTTTGAATCTCTGGATATTACATTTTAGTCGATAAAATATTAAAGAATAAAATGTTAACATATTTATTGTAACATATATTTTGTTTTATTTTAATCTTTAATGTAAGAATCAAATCCTCATAGCAGTAATTGCATCTTTTTGGAAAAGTAAAAAATAAAAAGACAAAATAATTAAAATGCTCTCGTGGATTTGATCCAGGCAAATCTAGATCTACAGCCATACCGTGCACAACTTCGCCACACTGTAACTTAGCTACACAATTGAAATAAGACTACACCTTCCTAATTATTGGCTTAGCTATACTAACATTCTTTTAACGATTTAGTTTATTGTAAGTTACGACAGATGGCATTGTTTGAAATTTTAGAAGTATCATTGGCCGTTGGTTCGTTCTTTTCTGCCCTTTTGGAGCGATAGATGGCGCCCTCGATGGCGTTCGCACAGCATTCGGCAGGGGGGTCAGCTATCTGGTTCTTTGTCTGTACTATTATTTATTCTGTGGTTAGAGCGTTGTACGTAGAATCGAGCCCATTGTGTCCAATTCTTGCAGACAAAGAGGATAGATGATTCCACCCGGAATACCTCCTAATTGATACTGCTGCGGTATTCCAATCTCGTATTGAATTGGACTTTGTTATTAACACATTCACTGCTAGATACGTTACGGTACGAGTGTAAATGACAAAAATAGTGAGTGTAAAAATATTTTGAAAATATGCAACGCCTGTGGAGTTTCTTCCGGCGAGTTCTTCTCCACAGAAGACAGCCAAATTGTAAACTCGATTCGACGTCGAAAAGTGATTTGTAAAATCTTACTTCGAATAAAAACTTTTTGACTTTTTGACGACTTAGGAAACACTGAGAGGTCATGGTTATTTAAAGGACAAGACAATAAAATTACACGTCAAATTTTTCTATTTCTTGCATTTGTCACAGAACGTATGTATCAATCATGGACAGCTTTTGTATTTGATATTTATAAAATAGTTATTTAAAACCAAAAGCAGCAACTTAGAGCTTTGTTGTCGAAAAACCGTGTCGTAGCAGTTTCGTAGCACTTTGCTACGGCGGCGTAGCAAATGTCTACGTCTTTACCGCAGTGGTCTGTTAATATAAAAATACCAATATAGGACTCGAATTATTTCTTTTTGGCAATCAGTGTAGGTGTTAAGTGTAAGAAACGTAAACGGCTTTATTAACGCTAAATCTCGGTATGGCAGCAATAAATGTGTTAATAAGAATGAATGGTTTCTAATCACCGTTTCTCGGAAAAAAAGTTTCGGCGAGGGAAAAGTTTATTAGATTGGATGGATAAGGAAAATGGAAAAAAGTGAGTGCTACTTGTAGTTAAAGATAATACGGAGATATATCGATAATTTATGTACTAGTATTATAATACATATTTTTTATTTCTCGTTAACAACCTTTGATTTTTATCGCAGTTTTGTGCAGGATCGTCAAATAAACGTATACATAGGAATTCAAAAATATAAAACTCATTACTACGAGATGAGACTCGAACCCGGGCCTTCCGAATGAAAGATAACAGCCCTAGCCACTTGGCCACCGACATTCTTTCGCATTCTTCTAAATTTTACTAAACTTCTTGTGATAGGTACTGTGAAGTTTCATCAGACATTCTTCTCTACAGAAGAACGCAAGTTATTTAGAATGTATCAATCGTGGATAGATTTTCAACTTGATATGTATAAAAAAGCTAACAAAAGCCCAAAAGCAGCGTAGCTAGTTTAGCTTGCTTGGCTTAGGTTGCGAAAAATCGTGTCGTAGCAGTTTCGTAGCACTTTGCTACGGCCTGTGCTACGGCGCGGCGTAGCAAATGTACTACGTCTTTATTTGTTCATTATAATACTGAAACGTTGTTGCTTTTTCATCATCACAGCAAAGGCCTCCCCCAAGGATCTCCACAATGATCGGTCCCGCTTGGCCCGCATCCAGCGGCTTCCTGCGACCCTCATCAGATCGTCGGTCCACCTCGTGGGGGGCCTTCCCACACTACGTCTTCGGGCGCGCGGCCGCCATTCAAGAACCATTCTGCCCCAACGGCCGTCGGTTCTACTTGCACTGTGCCCAGCGCATTGCCACTTAAACTTTGCAGGCGGGCTATGTCGGTTGCTATTTAAGTGCTCACAAATCAAATACAACACATGTCTGTGTGGGAGTCCCCTAGGCGGCTACATCAAAGGGATTACCAGTACGAACCGGTTTTGATACCACAATATCATTACGTACGCACATCTGGTTAAGCGTGGGGTTGTAATTGATAGATTAATTATTATAGAAGTCAAGAGATTATTAGAGAATATACCAACTGATCTATACATACTAATATTATAAAGAGAAAAGATTAGTATTTGTGCGTGTGTGTGTTTGTAATCATAGGAGATAGGAGAAAAGGGGTTTTTTTATATTATGTATAGATGATTATTTATAGAATATTACAGAGAAGTCATCGAGATTAATAAAGAATTGATCAAATACCCTGGTTGTTTGCGTAAAAATAATATTTGAAGCTATATTAAATAACATTTTACCTCGAACCACAGAATAAATAATAGTACTAGGTACAGAAGGCGCACTCTCTGATAGCAAACGTGCGAATTTAATTCTAGCTACCACGCCACTAACGTTCGAATTACATTGAACGCGTCGAACGCGACCCTGCCTATAATAGCCTACCGTTTGTCATTGCGCTCGTATTAAAACAAAATGCACCTTAAGACCGCGCCGCGAGAGTCCGTATTACCACAGACGTATTACGCATTACGTATTAGCGTCTTCACAAGCGCGCGCGTTTTTCCTACTAAAGGCTGCCACACACCGGATACGCCTTTGGATACGCATTGCGTTGCATCTGCGTGCGACACGATCTGTAATGTATTAACCTGAAATACGACGTTCACACTGAAAGTGTCGCAGACGTGCATCAGACGCACGGCACGAACACAACACAAACTGACATGGGTTACCTTGGTTACAAATCAATAAATGTCAGTTGCGTAAATAATATCGTGCATTTTAGTTCATTTTCCTTTATATTTGTGATTATTTGTGACCAATATGGCGCGCGCGGCACCGGAACGGGAACGTCGCACGCGCGAAAGCGGACGTAAACGTTGTATAAGGTTGTATTACACAGGATTTCCTATTGACACTGACACCGCGCTGCTGCATGCGTCTGCGATACTGTGTGAACGGCCTCTGTTGCGCGGTGCTGCAGACGCAACGCGGCGTGCTGCAGACGTATCCGGTGTGTGGTAGCCTTAAATGGCCGCGAAATCGAGCCGCACGGCGTAGGTACATTCGCATCGTTGGCACTTCGGTTCGGTTGGTTGTTGTTAGCTTGTTTACTTATTATTATTTTTATTTTTTGTTGTTGTTAATTTGCTTTCATAAATCATAATTGTTTCTATGTTTCATTATTGCCACCCGTACCCCGCCGCCATTGTTCAGCGATTAAATTTCTCTCATAAATTAACTTTATTCTAACCATCGATTACAATTAATTCACTGTTTAGTTTCACAAATGAACTGCTGTGTAGGACCAGCTCATGCGGAGGCGGCTTGATCAAAGGAATTCCTGGCGCGTTCCGGTTTGAGCAGCGCAATCCTATCGCATTGTCAGTGATACATCACAGATTGTACGATTATCAATTCAATTAAAAGTATTTATTGCCAGTTACAATTGGCACATATAGATCTTAACAATAATATAGTACAGACAGTAGTGACAGAAATATAGCGAGAGAGCGCAGTATTAAATATTTCTTTTATAACAATATTATAAACACGTCCCTTTGCTTGCTTCGAACGCAGTCACACTACTTGCAAGTCCGGCGAAGCTTTTTGAAAAAAATTTGGTGAAGATTGGTCGTACTTTTTCGACACTAGCATAGGTCAATAAAAAAAAAAAGCAGGCACCCGACTATGCTAGGTTGTGTGGCTAGAGTGGTCGAAAGCCTGTTCACCCTGATCGAAGTAGCTTGAGCCCTTCTGTGAAAACATCTCCATGGGAATGAGGTTGCTTGAGTTGACTATTCATATAATTTATTAAAATATATTGTACCTATAACATTACATATTAAAAAAATATATACCTATAATTTTTAAAAGATGCGACGCTTCTGGAGTTTATTCGGCGAGCTCTTCTCCACAAAAGACCGCACATTTTGCTTTGGAACTCGCCACTAAATGTAACTTTTTTTGACTTGACTAAGTGATCAAAAGTGTCCAAAAGTTAAAAATAAATTATTGCATTTCAATTTATTTCACATAATGGGATGTTTACGAACGAACGTACTTCTTAATATCGATCTCTTCCGTTACTAGTACCTAGCACTAATCAAGTATATAGCAAGCTTGTGCAGGCGGCAGATCAAAGAGATTACAGGTTGGAACACCACCCAATCCTATTCAGCCTGAATCGACGATCGGATAAGAACTTTAATGGACTAGACTTAAGATTGGTTTTGCTAAAATAACACGTGCAGCCTATTAGTTTATGTAAAAGAAGCTATTACATATTTTAAACGACTTCAGCAAGTTGGTTCTAAACACGTTTATGTAATATTGCTAAAAATGCAAGATACCTAGAATGATCTTTCAAAATAAATTTGGTACATGTAAGCGAAGTCGCGTCTGTATTTCTTTAACTTAAGCTTAGAATTCTGTGGCGGAGTACTCGTCCTCGCAAATTTAAACTCGCTGAGTCGACTCGCAAAAAAGAAGAACTTAGAATTTAGAAAAAAAGTACCCATTTCATTAAACTTCACCAGCTCGCTTGTTTAAGTTGTTTGCCGATACCACTACTATGCTACGGCCGTCAACTATAATTCAAACCCTCTTATACTAATAGATCTTCAATTCAAAACAGCTCCTATATATGTCCCCACCGAGGGGCTCGAACCTACCCTGAAATCAGGGTGAATAGGACTTAGTCGATCACGCTGGCCCAGTGCGGGTTGGTCAACTTTACACACAATTGTGTGCAAGTTTCCTCACGATGTTTTCCTTAACAGTAAGAGCGTCGAATAACGTACATATGAATTCGAAAATCAAAAACACATTGGTAGGCGCCGAGGTTCGAACCCGCGAACTTCCGAATGGAAGTCAACGGCCTTAGCCACTTGGCCACCGATGCTCTTATAGATCTCTAACTCTTTTCGCACTCAAGGAATGAAATGTTAAACCTGAGACATCGGCAGGTTAACAAGTGGCAAGTACGTGAGGCTTCGGGCGGGAAGAGGATTGTGGGGGGAGAGGGGGGAATTGCGATTGAAAATCGTGAGAAATACACGGTTGCAATAGAATATACCTACCACAGACATATAAAGGGAAGCAGACTAAACATTATTGTATAATACAAAGAATGCCGCTTGGCATGAATTTTCACTTAAGCTACATTAGTTTTGTTGTTTTTCTTTAACATAATTGGTAATATTTGGAACAAAAATAGTAAAGTATTATATTATAAACGTGAAAGAGTACTTCAGTATACAAACACCCGCAATAACTGATTATAAATATATTAATTTGGCAATTCAATAATAAGCTACGAATGAAAAAATTGCCACGCTTTCTAAGTATGTAATGTTCAGTCTGCTCAAAAACCCACAAAGTCAAGGTCAACTTTTCATATAAACTTCAGTCACATGACCGCCCATTTTGTAGGTATGACAAGTTGAATTTCAATTTTGAGATTTCAACCTATGTTCCTAAGAAAAAATTGTTCAGTTGAGTCATTCATGAGTACTACCATACAAGCCCGGTGAAGCTTGATTGGTCGTACCTTTTCGAACAAGCATAGGTCAATTAAAAAAAAAAAGAGTACTACCATGTTGCGTATAAACAACCAGTTTTATTTCACAATGTTTACTTCATTGCACCCAAAATTAGATCGAAAAAAAGAAGCAATTTAAGCTTTATTAGAAATTACCACAGAATACCAAATAGTCTTGTAATACTGACCTATATAAAATATACGACATTTTATGTCCCTTTGCGATGTCAGTCGAAGACGTGAAAAGCGTTCGATTTTGATCCTAAAATCCCACTTGTCTTTTTATCCACAAATGGATTTTCTCTTCAGTGTAGCGTGGAAACTCCGTGGCAAAGACATTACACTTATAGCGTAGATAGAGCCGCTGCTTCTATGTACTTACACGCGACTGAAAGTAAAAATAATGAACCACAACAGTTTAAATTGCTGTTACCAGTTTTTTTGGCCAATAAAATACGCGCACGCCGCACGGTTTATAAGTGTTAAAGAAATGGGAAAAGGGTAACTGAATAATTAACCTCTAGTTTTTTTTACAAACTTGTTTTCGCTGCTGTAATATATCATATTCGCAATGTATGAAAAGCAGGGTAGTGGGAACGCAAATAAATTTTAGCAACTTTTTACATCTTAACCCTGTTATAAAAGCGTAGGTAGATTTGTATTTTTTATTGTCTGACTATTTTCACTGTAAGGCAGCCTGTATACCTACTAAAGAACTGTATAATAAATGTAATGTTATAGCGATAAAAAATAACTCTGATAAATAGGAAAGGACATGGTAATTTTTTTACGGTGGAATATCATTTAATTCTCATAACAGAATTAAGTAATAATAATTTAATGGATTAGACTAGTAGTATAATCCCCAAGTTGCTTGCTTTCGCCTGTCTAATGAAACAAAGCATCGATACGTGTTATGTCTATGTTCGTGCCAGTATTTTCTGCCTTTTAAAAGTCTCCTCTGCCTTTCTGCACTCCTAGTATCTGAGTGCTTCTAAAGAGATTGGTAACAGATTAGTTTCAATTTAAATTTGTTTAGCCAAGAGAGGAATTGCTTAATAAGTTGAAAAATTCAATTCAAGCGTGGGCTTTACGACAGAATCTTCCTTTTCAAGGAGAGGCCTATTTAGGATTTATTAGTAATAGGCGATACGATATTAGTTTGAACAGAACTGGCAGATTCACACAATGTGTGCATTGCTGTGGAGAAGAACCCGCCAAAGAAACTCCACAGGATCGCGTCTTTTGTTCTTTCCTCTCATTTTAAAAGTATATTTTTTTTTACAATCCCAATAATACTATTTAGCTTATTCATCAGAATAACACAAAGGCTACTTTGTACCGCGGGAAAATGCTTCTTTCCCACGGGAAAACCTGGTAATGCAGGCGTAGCCGTGGGCGGACAGCTTGTCCAGAATATTTTAAAGTAGCATAAAACGTTCATCGCCAGCTTACATGCATTTCTGCAGTCGACCTCATAGTTTTACCAGCTGTAAGGTCGACGGCACTTGAATGCACCGCAACCACAGAAGAAAGATACCAGTAATTGCACTCCACACAAGAGCGCCCGAGTCGTCGCACGCACACATAAGAATCATTTACACGGCCGCTAACCCGTCTTCTCGGTGCGAAACGATGAAAGATTTGAAATAATTTTTTTTTTAACTTTTGGCACTTTTTATCACTTAGTTAAGTCAAATAAAGTTACATTAGTGGCGAGTTCAGCAAAGCAAAATGTGCGGTCTTTTGTGGGTTAGCGGCCGTGTAAATGGCATGTATTTAAATCGATATCCTAAAAAATGCACATCAAAATAAATAGTTCGCACTCTAAACCTAACCTAATCAATGTTTAGTGTGCAATCCAGTTATTTTCGTGAGCATTTAGCATTTTTTTGAGCGAAGGTTTAATATTTCCCCGTGTAAAGGGTTCTTATGTGTGCGTGCGACGATTCGGGTGCTCTTTAAGGAGTGCAATTACTGGGTATCTTACTTCTGTGGCAACGCGTCCGGCGCTCGCTATGCCCCTATTGTATGCACTTGTATGCAGCCGAGGATATGACGCGGTCTGGCTTGTATGCAGTTTGTGCATACTTGTATGCAATTTATGACTAGCTAGTTCCATAGTTTAATTTAATTTATTGCGATCGGTTCACGAGACTTTGGTGTTTGTATGAGTTTTAGCTTAGAAAGTTATAGTTAATACCTGCTATCTCAGTTTTGATTTAGTTTCTAATTAGTGTACGTGACTAACGCTGCTTAAACCATCTGACAAGATGTTGAAGGCCTTATGATGATGATTAATAATGTATCTTGAAGACCATTTCATGTACCCCAAATTGATTTGATTTGATTTGGTGATGAGTGTGCGTGATGAAAATTTACTTACAGCCATAGGTTGCCTGATAGAAATAGCTAATTTAGCAATAAGGCCGCCTTTTTGTTCATTCGTGGACTGTACAAGTATTTCTTGTCATTGTGGGTGTGCATCTAGCTTATAGCTGAAATCAAATTTTATTCTTTTCGGAAAATCATGCGATTTACCCTGCGATCACCTAACTAACGAAACTGGAAAAAAAAACACAAAACGATATTGCTTTAAAAAGTCGTCTGTCGCGTCCGTTTGTTGTTGTGTATTGAGTTCTGTGAAATATATAATGTCTAGTGCCCCGGGCGGGATTCGAACCAGGGATCTCCATGTTGTGAGGCGAGCACTCGGCAAAAGTTTTAACAAAATATTCACCTCTTGTCCGACAATGGGCTCAATACTGGCGTGGCCGCTCAAATTATTTCTAAACTTTAGTTCTCGGTCTTCATTATTCATATGGGAATAGACAAGGATGGGAGATGATGGAATCTAATTTAGAAATGAATGATTTTTAAAATTAGAGCGCAGCTGTCAAATTTAGCTTAAATTTTAGTGGGATGTTTTCGCATGCCTGTTAGACTAGTGCGAACTACGTGTAAAATCCATGGACGTATTACCATACACTTTCACTATAAACGTAACTTTGTTACTAAGTCTATGGTAAAATCTATGTTTGACATCTCTAAATTTAAGTTGACAATCACCTGTCCCTTTCCGATCTTAAGAATATGAAAGGCACATGTGGTTTTTAAATTTAAGTTAGAGCGTAATATAATCGGGCCCAATGTTTACCAATCTCCAAAGGTGTAGTCCCTCCGATCTTTCCTTCGTCAATATTCAAGTGAATGACACCCGAAGAGGCAAAATTGGCTCCCAAATTCACCTTTATTTAACAAAACACTTAAGTTCTTGAAGGCACTTCTATGGACTTTATGTTGGTCCTTTCTTAATCAATATTTTAGCAAGTGACAGGAGATGGAAGAAGTGTTTGGTTTGTCAAGTACTATAGCTACATACTTCTGTGCTACAAGTAAATTTTATTTAGTTAAGTAGAGTCCAAAGATATATTTAAATTTTTTGGATATTTACATCACTTAAACAGGGACTAGTATTTGGTATTCTTAGTTTAGTTACATTTTCTGTTCTGACGAATTCAAAAATATGTTGTTTTCTGTGAAGAAAAACTCGCCGGCAGCTTTTTATTTAGTTAAGTAGAGTCCAAGGATATATTTTTAT
This sequence comes from Teleiodes luculella, assembly GCA_948473455.1. Lineage (NCBI taxonomy): Eukaryota > Metazoa > Arthropoda > Insecta > Lepidoptera > Gelechiidae > Teleiodes > Teleiodes luculella. Next base: position 1,793,501 of record OX419593.1, on the reverse strand, counting down.
TTTTTGGATATTACGTAATTTAGATAGGGACTAGTACTATATGTTTTTCTGTTACTTAGGTTAGTTACATTTTCGTTCTGATGAATTCAAAAATCTGTTGTCCTCCGTAAAGAAAAACTCGCTGGCAGAGACTTATCACCATAATTTCAGCTTGTAGACGTCCACTGCTGGATAAAGGCCTCAAAAGATCTACACAATAATTGGTACTGCGTTGCCAGCGCAAGATTTAAAAAATAACACCTACGTTCTAGCCATTTTTTTCCTAGCTTTTGTTTTCGAATCAAGATTAGTCACCCCTCCTTTGACTGCCAGTATCTCAACGCGAACCGAAGACGAAATTGCCTTCTAATGGCACTCGCGCGCACCCCGGTGGGTGGGGGGTGGAATGAAATCCATATTTAAGGCGCCCCGCAATCTACATGCAAAATAAACGCGGGAACATCTTGACCCATTTAGCGGCACCTGTGCGGCGTCACGACGTCACGGGTTGGCGATGACGTCGTTATATCGACGGGAATGATAAGTGATAAGACTGAGGAATCGCTAAAGTGATGTGCTCTAGGACTGAGACTCTGTGAGAGATTGCGACGATCATTGTAACAGTTATGTAATTCAGGATTCTGATGTAAAACCGAACAATCAAATTGTATCTTTCTGCCGAATACTATACGAATTTTTAAATGGTTTTCTATACTGCAATGTCCTTCTAAATGTTTCTGTTCGCTGTACGTTGGAATCGATATTGAGGTTTGTATCATTTCCCCAGCCAAGGTTTTCATTGTTCGCATCAAGTCACAGCTACTTGCACTTTAATGCCTAATAAATTTATCTTACCGCCAAATTTCTTTTTTTTATATGCTGCTATGTACTACTAAATCTTTCTGAACTCTGTATGTTGAACTCAACATTGAGGTTTTTATCATTTCCCCAGGCAAGGTTTCGGTTGTGTGCATCTCTGTCTGTCGAGTCGATGGTTATTAGTCAGTCATCTATAATTTTCCCGCCCAAAACTCTGCTACCTGGACCGCAGCCTCGGTAGCCGTCAAGAGGTCCTCGAATGTGCAGCTGTTGGGGCACGCGGGGCATTGCAGTAGGTGGTCCATGGTCTGAGGGGAAGCGCCGCACTCACACTGGTTGTCATTGTTGCTTATGTATCCCCACCGGCACAAATTTTACATCAAGTCACAGCTACTCGCTCTTTATGCCCAGTAAAATCTTTCCACCGAATTTTTTTTTATGTTCCTATGTCTTACTAAATCTTTCTGATCTCTGTCATTGAGGTTTGTCTCATTTCGCCAGCCAAGGTTTCCGTTGTTCGCCTCAAGTCACAAGTCACGAGTCACGGCCGGCGACTCGCGGCTTTGTCTTAGACCGTGCACTGTAATTACACGTCGTTCGTTGTCTGTAATCAGACGTCGGCGAAGACAAGAGCTCATTAACATCTCACACTGCGGCGGACTGTACGTGTGTATATAGACACATCAATGCGGCTCACCAGGTCCTTAGTGAACCGTCAGGTGCGGCTGTAGATTGATGGTTTCCCTAAGCACTAGTAAAACACGAGGTACTGACCAACACAGATTGATTACATTTATTTGCAAGGGAAAGAAACAGATATAAACTCGGCGGTTAAAATTACATTTTATAGGAATTTCACACATTTTGATAAATTCGGCCGTCAAGGGAAGACTGAAGAACAATGAACGAAGATGACGTATGAATGACGAAAGAATTCCAAAATTTAATGTTTGAATTTAAACGAGAAAGAAATGGAAAATGGGGTGAAATGAGGTTGCAATGCACCGCGTGACAGATAAGTAGATATAAATTATAGAGTTAGAGTGCATGGCCTTAAGACTTCGGAATTAGAATAGGACCAAACTAACTTTTTCTATGGATATTGTGAACTACTGTGCGAGGCGAAGGTATGTAGCCCAGCGAATGAACAACAAAAAGAAAAAAAATACAATACGAAGTATATTTTTAAAGTTTTACAAATACATTCAAATTGAGTAGGTAAAACCAAACTTGTAGTCTAAAGGCCAGAATAATCTAAAGATCTTAAAAGTATCGGATTCAAAAATAAAATTAGTCTTAAATCCTAAGATTGGAAAAAATAAATAATAAAATTAATTTAGATATAAGTTTAAACCATTTTCAACTTTACCAACTTACTTTTCCAAACGAAAGATCTGTTTCAATTAATAGAATGGATTTGGATTTGTGACCTGCTTTAAAATGGGTCACTTAAATTTCGCCGTTTGCCAAATAGAAATAGCCCAGTGGTTATATAATAGGCTTCTCAGAAGGTTTCGGACGGCACATAATATACAAGTGCCTTTTGCTTTTGCTGCTAACATAATTTGTGAGTAACGTTATTTATTGAACTTTTATACTTTTAATTTAATAGCTGACCTGTGAGTACGCCCGCGTTCTTTTTTACTTTTCCCGTGGGAATGAGATATTTTATATCCATGTTTATAAAAACAGTTTAATTCGTTGTTTATTTCAGGGTGAAGGAAGAACTTTCAAAGAAATTGACTTTCGCATTTATATTTACGGATCTTTTTTACTTTGACCGTATCATGAGTTCTTGTAATCTGGAGGCTGTTCCAAAGAATTAACTATTTAACAAGTCCTACTAATTCTACAAATATTATAAGCGTGGAAGTTTGTAAGGATGGACGGATAGTTAAAGGATGTTTGTTACTCTTTCACGCAAAAACTTCTGAAAGAATTCTAATGAAACTTTATTTTTCAATTGATTTGTTTTTCAAACTGATTGTTTGAAAAACAAATCAATTTACAGACACGCCGATTCTTCAGTTTGATTTAATAGAAGAAGACCAAATATAGAAGATTGGGTTTCCGCCCCGCGCCTCCGCTCGCCTTAACAGATTTTTCCGTGGGGATAAGGTATTTTCCTGCGGTAAAAGGTAGCTTTTAAATAACTCTGATGAATAAATTATTTTATTGTAAAGTTTCATTAGAATTCTTTCAGAAGTTTTTGCGTGAAAGAGTAACAAACATCCTTTAACTATCCGTCCATCCTTACAAACTTCCACGCTTATAATATTTGTAGAATTAGTAGGACTTGTTAAATAGTTGACAACTGATTGTCGGTGATAGAGGGAGTGTAGCTAAAACAAAATACAAGTTATGAAAAAAAATTCCGTCTGTCAGTCTGTTTGTACACGCTAATCTCTGGAACTATTGGACGGATTTTAATGAAACTTTACAATAAATTATAGCTTCAGAATAATACATAGGATACTTTTTACAGCGGGAAAATACCTCATACTCACGGAAAAATCTGTTATCGCTAGCGGAGCCCTACGGCGGGAAGCCAGTTGGTAATAAATATCGATAACTCTCAAGAATTATAAGGCCATTATGTTTGGCAAAGCACTTAACAGTGAGAGCACTTAGACGAGTTGTGACAACGGGTCGAGTCGAGGACGTCTTGGACGCTCTCCAAAGGCTATGGAAGAAATTAAATTTCAAATTAGCACGAAACAAAAGGCTATTGGTATAAGAAAGCGTTTGTGAGGCTGTGCCATTAATAAATATATTATTGGAGACAAAAAATACGTACTATCTGTCTTATAAACTAAGAGACCTCTTGTAAGTAAAGTAAAACTACTAGATCGAAGACAAAATGGTCAGCAATGGCCAGAAGAAAAAATCCGCAGAAAAAAGGGGAAATATTGTCTATACCATTATTTGTTATAGTACATTATTTACTTAACAATTAACCTTTGGAGACTTTCACGGTTGTTTAAATAATTTACCACCACCATAAATAAATCGTTTTGTATCGCGTAACAATCATTCAGACAGTAGTAGTAACGTAAGTATATTCAATAATATCTAGGTTTACACACTGTGGTGGTTTTTTTTTTACTGAGGATAACTATGAAAGAAAATTTTATTTTTTGTGTTATTATCGAATGGGACTGAAGCCTTTTATAGGTAAATATGTGTTTACGCAGTTAAGAATTCCTTGTCATATCTTCGTGTCCACTAATGATTTCATTCGTTTCACTTCACGGCGTGAAAATTTAGTTATTACGTTTAATGTAAAATTGTTCTGCTTGACCAAGCAGTTACATTAAAACTTCATCATGAATCGCAAGAAATGTGCAGTAATTTTGACTTTAAATATGTTTTGTGTGATGGAATGTTTTATTGTTAAAAATAGCGGATTAAATCTGGTATCGAATGGTGAGGTTGTGTCAAAATTGATTGGAAATGCTGTTTTAGAAATGCTGCCTGGTATAGAAGGAGTTCCGATAGAACCAAAAGATGAAAGAGTTACTTCGACTGAAAAGACAAATATGGTTAGAAATATAGAACCCAGAAGCAATAATTTAAAATATTCTCTTACAAAAAATAACAGCAGTGATATAAAACTCAATGAACCTACAAAAACGAGAAAAGAATCGAAAGTGCATAAAGTTGGTGTTAAATTTAATGGATTTTTAAGATCTGAAAAATCTGGTATCACCCAAAATGCAAGTAATGAAACTAACCATGAGAAACACACATCAAGTACCCAAAAAACTGTGGATACACAAAAATCAACCTTAGCAACTTTCTCAACTACAGAACAACAAGCTGAAATACAACCGAAAACAGGGGATGAAAAGCTAGAGCAACAAACAACAACAAATAAAGATTTGGGCCTTGCTGAAAATCAAAACAAAACAACAGTTAGCATGAAAAGAATCAAGGAAAAGAGGCACAAAATATTACAACAAATTGCAAATTTAGAATCTCTCTTAGATCAACTTGGTGTTAACGAAAATGATCAAAGTGCTAATTCAACGTTACCCATAATTATCGAGGATGAAAAAGAAAATGAAACATTTAGTGTCATGAGCGCTGCAAGAGATTTGTTGCAAAAAATTAAGAATTCTTTGAATAATCATAAAATACCTGAAAGAAGGAGTATGTATGTGCCGGTAGATACTGACAATTATAATCGTCGCCAATTACCTCGAGAAAAATCTTATAATATGTTAAGAGATGGAATGGACCTATTAAATATGGCAATTTAAATTATGAAAAAACTAAATTTTGCATGTGGATCTAAAGTTAGGATAGACTTAAGTTTCAGTAACAACAAAGTAATTTAAGTTCTTTCAGGATATCAAATATTATAAGTCTACAAATAAAACGACGACAACGATGTTTGTTTTTTGTTGGTTATTTAAAAGCCCGTAGACGTCGTCGTTTAATGGAAATAGTATTTTTAATTATAAGGGAGCAAAATAATATTTTTACGGCAAGGGCGCTTTTTTTAATCCAAAGCGAAGGGATTCTAGAGTAGAATCCCGAGAGTAGCGGGGGATTCTCAAAATTCTCAGGTAATGATTATCTATCACCTTTCTTGCGTCAGCTCTAAGTAATACTTTCAGTAGTTAATTCTATACTTTCACTGTCACTTGAAGAACTCATTTTCAAAATAAAACGATGGATTTCTTCCTTTTTCGCGAAAATTGACGCGGGCTGTACTTCGCGCGTTTTTAATTTGATTTCTTTTTTTATTCAGCCGGCGGCGCGACTATCGCCCTGAAGTGAAGTTATACCAAATAAGAGTTGGCCTAAAGGTATTTGCAAGCAGGCCATAAAAAAAAACTATCGGCTGTCGTACTACCAGCCAGCCTTATTCAAACAATATTTGCGTTCGATTTCTTTGGCGCTGACTAAGATGTTCCAAATTAAAAAAGTGCGCGGCAAATATAATTGCTGCGCACTTTTAAAGAGGATTAAAAACTCATTTTTAATACAATTGCTCAAAAAGTAGCGTATTGCAGGGTCGTATAGCGTTCGGGAAGTGGGCTATTACACACTTGTGTTTTTTTTAACCTTTCTCGCACTCGTGCGTTTTCTTTCCCAACTGTCAAAATAATGCTTAATAAAAAGAAAAACCAACCATGAAGTTTTTACTAAAAAAAATCATAAAAGTTTTTATGATTCATGCAAATACGTATATTTCTAAAAAGGAGCTACTAATTTGTTTCATTATCAGATTTAATGATTTGATTAAATGAGTTAGATTAGGTTTCATCATTTCATCACATTAAATTTCATTTTCATTTCATATCAATATAAACATTCTACTGAAGACTTGGCTGTATGGGCATAGTGCTCTTTGCATACCAGAATGGGTGAAGAAAAAAGTTAGTTGAGTTTATTGTTTTTATTATTTTATATTTTATTAAATTGCTTCATTTTTTCGCAACTGTATTAAAAATAGTCGTTCAGTACACGTGCGGAACCGTCATTGCAACTTGTTCCGACTGTCTACCCTCGCCTTCGGCTGCGCCTCGGCTCGGGTAGACATTTGTCGGAACTCTTTGCAATGACAGCCTTTCCGCACTTGTAATGAAATATACTATACTGCCCGCTAAAAGTTTCTAGCTAGTAGAACAAACTGGAGAGCAAAATGTCCAATTTGCTCTATTATTAGAGCATAGTGGATGAATTCAGTAGATCATCGTCATCGGTCAAAATTATAAATTTTACGATGCGTGGTCGTCTGTCGAGGACCTGAGTAAATATTGTAATTTATTACGTTACTTACGTTTTATCCTTTCTTTTTTGTCATTTAACTTTTTTCACCAAAAATTCAGAATATTTTTTGGAGTATCACGCTGCGAACTCAAGTTTCCGCTGACCACAAAATAAAAAGCCCAATCGCAATATTGGACACATTCCAACAGTTATAAACCTGAATGAGTGCAGTGCACGTCTGACGGTAGTTCTGTCAAATGGAAGCCAAAACGAGATCCGAGGCAAATGCTGGATTTGGCTGCAGCTAGCGAATCTTTTGGACGGAAACCAGATACGAGATTGATGTGTTAGCTACATTGTATAATTTTGTATCTTATGTTAAGGAAATAATGTAAATAAGTGAAGCGAATTACTTGCCAATATTTTAACATCGTTTGACTTCCAAGTTTTGATGGTGTAAAATGGTAATATAGAGCCAAAGTTGAAACGAAAGCGGACTTTGAGCAATCGTAGCTTAGATAGTGACTAATATTTTATTAAATAAATAAATTATTTATTTCATACTAGCTGTCTGCCCGCGGCTACGCCCGCGTTGTCTTCCGACTTTTCCGTAGTAATTTTTAATATCCCACGGAACCTTAATTTTCCGCGATTAAAACTATCCAAGATGTTGACCAGGGATGTAAAGACCACTAGGTATGCAAAATTTCATTCAAAACGGTCCAATAGTTTCGAAGATTAGCCCGTACGAATAGACAGAGAAACAAAAAAGAATTGTCTGGATATGTTCTATTTCACTTTTTACATCCTCCTGACTCGGATTTCATCTTTTTTTTCTATGTACAGACATTTGACCTCTACAGTTTTATTATATACGATAGATGTGTGATATGTAAATAGATTAATAAAATAGAGTACCTTTTAAATAAGATTTGATGTGTATGACTCACATACTGAATCGAAAACATGGTACATAATTTATTATGTACCGTAACTACAAAATTTATTAGGACATACATAGGTTACGCGGATGACCTGACTATCCTAATTAACGGTAAGTCAGCGGGGGTGGTATGTGATCTCACGCAGAGTGCCATCCGCATAGTGGAGACATGGTGCGCCGAATTCGACCTCTCCGTAAACCCTACCAAGACACAACTTGTGTTGTTCACACTGAAGAGGATTCTGGGCAACTACCGCTTACCGCGGTTGTTCGACACGGAGCTCCAACTATCAAAAGAGGTTAAGTACCTAGGTATCATCCTGGACAATAAACTCAACTGGAACAGTCACATTGACAACAAAATAACTAAGGCCAGTGTCGCGTTCTGGCAGTGCCACAGGATGACAGGTAAGAAATGGGGACTTTCCCCAAAGGTCGTACTGTGGCTTTACAGGACAGTGATCAGGCCAATGTTCTGCTACGGCGCACTGGTATGGTGGACAAAGTGCGAGCAAACAACTACTATTAACAAACTGCAAAGATTTCAAAGACTGGCATGCATGGCCATCACGGGCTGCATGAGGACCACTCCGACTGCGGCCCTGGAAGCCATGCTGGGACTACCACCGCTGCACCTGTTTATTAAGCAGGAGGCGGCCTCCACTGCGGTACGTCTTAAGTCTCTGAAGCTATGGTGCAACAAAACGATCCCACACGCAAAGATCCTTGCTGATGCATTGGAGTACCAGCCATTACTTATGGCTCCGAGCGATAGGATCCCCAAACAGTACGTATTCGACAAGAAGTACAAAATACAGCTCTTTGAAGATCAAAACTATGAAGGTCTCAATCTCACGGACCTCAGGATTTTCACAGACGGCTCAAAAACTCAGGCGGGGACCGGCGCTGGCGTCTTCTCAGACGACTTACACATGCAGATCTCTGCACCTTTGGGTACTTACAACACAGTCTTCCAGGCGGAATGCCTAGGTATTTCACTGGCGGCTACGGCGATCCTGTCCAGGGAGGTGAAGGGGCAGTCCATTCGTATCCTCTCAGACAGTATGTCGGTACTACAAGCCCTGAACAGCTGCATATACACTTCAGGACTTATCTACGAATGCCATCAAAAACTCATGAAGGTATGTCTAAACAACCACTTGACACTGCAGTGGATCAAAGGACACAGCGGCTCTCGAGGTAACGACGCCGCGGACGAGCTCGCAAGAAGAGGATCAGACCTAAGAGTATTGGGTCCTGAGCCCATCGTACCCATCCCATTTGGACAACATCGAAAGATGCTAAGGGATCGCACTAGGTGTCAACACGACAGCTACTGGACTGAACTCCGCGACTGCAGGCAGGCAACGGAGGCGCTGCCGGTGAGAAACCACCGGCTTACACGCATTCTACTCAGTCTGAGGAAATCACAACTACGAACCGCAACCGGAGCTATTACAGGACATGGTTCTTTTAACAAACATCTGTTTACTCTAGGTGTCACGGACAGCCCACTGTGCAGAGGCTGCATGGGGGCAGAAGAGACGGCGGCCCACGTGCTCTTGGAGTGCCGGGAATTAGCCACTTACCGGGCTAAACACCTCGGAACGCCGGGGTCAATCCCTGAAGTTCTCGGTAGTATTAAAGGACTGCTGAGATTCTTCGAGGAGATAGGGTGGCTCGAGTAGCAATCCCACCCATACGCAAAAAAGGCGCATCAGTCGTCGAGTTGCGGAAACAAGCCCGTTATACCTATACCTACCTATACCTATAGGACATACATTAAAAGTGTATAAATATATAATATAGTGGACGTCTTTCGGCTGAGATGATGAAATAAATAATATTATGGATTATAGCGAGCGATGGTATGGAACGTAATATCCATGTATATAAAAAAAGGTTTTTTGGAATCAACCAGATACAATACTGGTCGTAAAACCAACAAAAATCCGCAAATGAATACGCAGAAATATTAAATAAACGGATCTGAAAACATCCACGGGTTGCACGAAATAAAATCCTGGAAAAAATACAGATTAAGGAAAGGCCCATAAAATGTAACGGCTGGTTGACTAAGCTGAGAATGCTGTTTTGTTGGCAATTGTAATTTTTGATGAGAAAACATTATATCCACATTGAGACTCTTATTATACTCCGTGACTTTGTATATCAGGAAATCACAGAGCGATTCTGACCATCACAAAAATATTTATTCTAAGGAACAACAGTCAAATCTGCTTTTATGTAATTTAAAAACGATAACGAGGCGAGGGCTATTCCAAATTATTTCGTTTCTTTTCCGATCCTTTCCTTTCTATATTTATATCTTGTATCCTCTATGGCACATGACATTGGCGGAATTGTGAAGACGCAAAAGCCATAAACTAAAAAAAGGGTGGTTCGTGTGACTTCACGCCTCAGTATAGATACCGTCGAATAGTTTTATTACTTTAAATTTTCTTTAGTGGATACTCGTAATTAATACACCGTGAAATTTAGCTGATTGTTTATCATCAACATAGTGGTAGTAAATAATACATAGTTTAAAATACTAAAAAACACGCTTTCTGTCCGCCATCTTGGACGTCCGCCATATTGGATTTAAGTCCCATCACTGTTTTTTTCGTATTCCTGACAGCAAACCCTTTCATTTGATACCCATATCATGGGGGTGGATTTCAAACAGCCAGTTCGCCATCTTAGGGAGGCCGCCATATTGGATTTGTAATGACGTTTCTTAGCTAGTCATGTATTGTCATCAGAACTCAGAGCGTGTGCAAAATTTCATCGTAATCGAAGACCGGGAAGTGGGTCAAATTAAGATTCCAAGATTTTTTACATAAATGTAATAGGGAGGCCGCCATATTGGATTTGTAATGACGTTTCTTAGGTAGTCATGTATTGTCATCAGAACTCAGAGCGTGTGCAAAATTTCATCCTAATCGAAGACCGGGAAGTGGGTCAAATTAAGATTCCAAGATTTTCTTACATACATAGTTACTTACAAGTGAAGCAAAATAAATAAGTAAATAAGTACTCATGAAATCGAATAACTTTTCCTAAGGAACATAGGTTGAAATCTCAAAATTAAAATTAAACTTGTCATACTTGTGGGCCGTCACGTGACTAAAGTTTATATGAAAAGTTAATAATTATTTTTGAGATTTCAACCGATGTTCTTTAGGGAAAGTTGTTCTGTTTCATGAGTACTACCATTACGTTATAAACAACCAATTAAATTTCACGGTGTTGTTATCATTAAAAGTAAAAGAATCTACATATTCTGAACATTTTTAGATAATTTATGCATAAAAAATTCGACACTCCCATACAAAATAGCAATGGAGATGACAAATTCTTTTGTCGTATCCGAGAAAAGTGATTTTAGGCAAGTTGCTCAAAAACTTTGTTTGAGCATGTTCTTTCAGTATTTGTCACTATTGTGAAGTGTCCTTGGAAAAAGTAATAGATTCTAATTAGTCCGTCAGTTAGATTATCGAAAAAAATTTAAAACGTTTTTTTTTTTCAACTTGACGAAGATTAACTGAATCAAAATGTATGAGAATTGTACTTGACGTCACTTGTTTCGTACAATTTGTATGGCGGCGCGGCGTGTCGTCACTGGAAATTTCAAAGTGCTGTATCGTCGGAATTTTTCGTTTGCCAGACAAAAAAAAACACGTGTACATTATTTTTTAGTAATCTGACTGACGGACTAATTAGTTTTTTTAGGACACTTTCTCATTATATGTGGTATTATTACACCCTGTATAATATTACCACAGCTAATCCTGTAGCCGTATAGTTAATTTTGTGTACGTTGCGCTCCTGATTAAATCTAATACCAAAGTTTCGCTAGTTCGCTAGCCTAGATAATATACTCGTAAGATGCAATCCAAGTTGAGCGCTTCATTGTATACTAGTTTGAGTTCGATTCTGGCGGTGATATTTTTTTATTAATAAACTTGAATAGTAAAATGAGAGGTAGGTTAACCCCAAAAAGCAACCTAACTAGGTATGCATAAAACGGGGGTTTTTTTTAAAAAATGTTAAGAAAATAAAACAGTTTTTCAAAGATTTAAATGAACGTACAACGGTTCAACCATGTAATTATTAAAAAATGTAAGAATGCAGTTTTAATAGTTTTTAGAATTATTAGTAAAATGTTCTAGCTACAATATTTAAGGTACTTTCCCTCCATGTGGCATAGCCGTGGGACGCCCTGTATAGGTACCTCTTTTGATAGCCGTTAGCCAGAATCGAGGTGACTCTCAAACTACACCCTACCCTCGGCGTCTTCATTTGAATATCGAATAGGTGCTCTAACAGCTTCCGAAGTTATCCTAAACTTGGAGTAACCTGAACTGACGCGCAAGACGAATAGACATTCGGCGACAGTTCATATAACTGACTCCAATCTTGGAACCTTATACCGTGAAATTTAACTGGTTGTTTATCCAAAACATCATAAAATTAAGAAAGAAAGTAAGTAAGGAAGAAAAAAACAAAGTAAGTAAGGAAGTAAGGAGAGAAGAAAAAAAGGATGAAAGACAGAAAGAAAACTTTATTTGTACATAAGAGTATCACACATTCGACCAACATTAATTTGGTATACAAAAGCGAGAGAGGCGGAATCAATTAGGTAAGCCATATATATTTTTACGTCATAAATCTGTGGGTCCGGTGAAAAACGATCCAAGTTGAATTAGACCCTTTTGCGTTTATTTGTGATTTGGACTCTCCTGAAAATTACCGATCGATGGGTCTAATCCACGCTCTTCTAAGTCAAAAGATAACGGAGTTACAACTTGTGCATAGTGGTTTAAATAGCATAAAAAATTGTGAAAATGAATTTAACTTCTCTTAAACAATCAGAAGATTTCATTTACTTGGTGAATTTGGGTTTAATACGTATTAAACCCTTTATTTTTTTTAATAAATAGTTCTAAATCATTTGAAACCTTGAAAAATTCAAAACTAAAGCTTGTGAAAAAAGATCCAACTGTACTTAAAACCCTCTGTCGAGGTAATTATGCCGTATCAGATCTTTTAACATTTGAAATACTATACAATTATAGCTTTTTTGATACCAAAACATGACAGGACAATAAATACTTGTTAAGAAAAGACAAAATGAAATCTTTTCTATTGAATATAAACTGATGTAGATCTGATCTGACCTGCAAATTTCTACACTATACGCTCTTAGGTTTGATGCCGAATCACTTTAACTACCACTTATTTGTTGTGTTTACTTATATCCACAGAACATTTAAAAGAGGTTAGAAAGCCGATGTGGGCGGGGCCGGCGCGCCAAAACTATGAGCAAAACGCTCATACTTCACGCAAAGAAACGATCGCGCTGTCTAACTCACTTGGCGTAGTACTTACAAACCTTTGAACTAATTATCTGTGCTGAAGATTTCTAAAGTTTAATAACTCTATTTAAAATGATTAACGGAAATAACAGTAAATTTAAGTTTAACTTTATGATCGATAATCGGACTAAGATCTTCTCTCGTTCCTTAATATAATGTCATAAAGATAAGTAAGAAAAGGTTTTCCAAGCATACCACCAACAATATCTATCAGGTCTTCAAATGTGACCGATATGTTGTGTAAACGAAATCCAAATAGCACCATCTTGAATGTGGTAACGTGGTGGTAACAATCTTTGTCTTGTTGAGAATGGTTTTATATTTTTTATCAATTTTTACCTATAAATGTCCACTTTCACCTGGTCTAAGGTCAAGCATAGTCCATCATCTCAGTTCTGAATCATCATCATCCTAGTTCATCACCGTGTGTAAGAGATATTCTTCTGGGTTAATGTGAGTTTCACAGGTCTAGTTTTGTGTTTATTTTGAGTAATGACAGTACGTTGTTAGTAACTATTTATTAATCTGTGGTAATGATTAGATAGTTTTTTTGCTGCAGGATTAATTCTACTCTACTCCATTCAAATTTGTTAGATTTTTTAACGAATTTCCGCTATATTCCAGATCAAACATAGCTTTATGCTTTTAGAAATCTACAAATTGCCGACTCTTTTTCTATTTTGACAAAGATTTCAAGTCCCGAAAGTAGCACTTCTTGCAGATATGACTATGACTTCTTGTAGACAGACATACCTAGACATTATTTATTTGACAGAACACAGTACAACACAACAAACAATAAGATACTACGTGTTTCTTCTACTTTGAAGTTATAGAAGTACAAAAACTCTTATATCATAAAGGTTACCACAGGATTCAACTATGTGACGTATATTGTTAAAAATAGATCTAATTTGAGTTAAACTATTTTTCAAAAAAAATCCCATAATCTCAAATTAATTTAGATCTCTTAAAACAAAACTCGTAAGTCTCAAGTTAATTTAGATCTTATAACACAAAATATTATAGAATACTAAAAGGGCTAACTGTATGTGAACCATTTTTCACCGAACCATTATTAAAAAAGGGTAGGGTTCTAACTTTTTTTTCTTTTTAAATATGCAGTTTAGAAAAAAAAGCACTTTACCATAAAATAGAGCTCTCAAAGCTGATTTAAAAAATAAATTTTTAATAAAAAAAGACCAAGACCCTTAAAAATTATGGCCAAAAAACCTTCCCAAAATTAGTTTTTTCGCTCTCCTGAAAAGTAGCGTTTTTAAGTTGGATCGTTTTTCACAGGACCCACAGAAATTAAGTATAACATAATCATAATAAAACAATCACTCAGCTATATAAATCAGGACGAAAACAACAAGCGCCCAGCATGTACAGTGAACAGCCTTTTATATCTAAATGTAAGAAGAGAAAATCACTTATCCACTCGAAAGTCGAAGCGCATAACGCGGTCGTCATGGGGTAATGACAAAAAACACAATGGCAAGTGCTGACGACGATTACATTTCTTTCACGATGTTTTTTCCTTCACGATGTTTTTCCGTATCAACGCACTAGGCCTAGGTCCGAAGCTTCCTTGAGTCGCCCCTAGACGCGTTGGTACATGAATACTTTGGGGTAGAGTCTTCCGCTCCCCCGCAAGTCCGGTAAAGCTTGTTTCGTCGTACTTTGCGACACAAGCATAGGTCAATAAAAAAAAGATTACATTGCCCATATAAAAACTTTCCTAATTAAGCTCATGACTCGTGTTTAAAAAACCAAACTAAGCCCAACTTTTTGCTAATGAATGACATTAATCCTTCCCTTTCAGCACTTTCAGGGAATAGGGTTGGGATTACTTACTCGAAATGATTGATGTGTTTCATATTTGTTTTGTTTTCATATCTAAAGATCTCAATATAATAATATAGTTAGCAAATATACAAACTATAAATAACTAATCGGATCAATTCTGCCAAGTTACACATTAAACTTATATTTAAGTTCTTTTTCTTTTTCGTTCTTGGGGAAAACAACGAGGAAAATAATAATTTATGTGGAAAATTAAAGGAAATACAAATTTATGACGTCATAGCTTTGTACAGACCGTTTTTCTATCATTCCTTTTATTTTCAATAATAAACGTGAAATTGTTCTAAATAGATCTGACTAGGTTGTATACGAATTATATCGGACGGCTGATTTTGAGAAAGATAATTTATTTTGAATACACTCTTTTAGTGAACAAAGGATGTTGACTCACTCAGTGCCGCCCCCACTCTAAATATAAAAAAGCAAAGTGTAGCCTAATTGCCGCCGCCATTAGAGGGGTTCACACCCTACGTGCGTACTTTAATTAAGTACCGGCGTCACGTTCCACTTTCAAAAGTTTTAGCAGCACACGCGGATAACTTCAGCCTTTAGAAGTAGGTCAGACACTGCTGTGTTTAGAACATTATGATTCTATAATTAAACAAATTTCATTAACACGTGATTTGTGTCATCCTCATCAAGTGATATGTCTTTTTTTATTTTTTTATTTGACCTATGCTTCTGTCGAAAAGGTACGACCAATCAAGCTTCACCGGACTTAATATAAGTCATCCCCTATTTTTCATGTTTTGGCTTGGGCTTGGTTCAAGAGACCTTTACACTAGCGTCTTTTAAACAGCAGTTGCTATTCTAGTAGTTAGTTGAATTTGTGCAGTAGGTATTTCATAAATCATAAAACCAAATGCCATATTCAAAGCAAAAAACGTTTTTTAAATGAACAAATACACACTTCCAATCGAAACCCTAATTGAATTAAAACACATTTCCGACCAATTTATGAACGTTTCAGTGCACTTAGTTTCAGAACGAGATAATAAATTCTCTCTGTTTTCAGCTGAAAGGTTTATATCCATCAGTGAAGTTTACCAATTGCTATTAAAAACATACGTTGGAATGGAAAATATAGAATTTTGTGTCGATCGCTTTAATGGCATTTCTTTTAATGGCACCGCTCGCTTTTATGAGGTATAAAGATGTATTTGCATTTGATCTGAGAAAAAAAGAAATTGAACAGGTTTTCAGCGATTTCTTCTACCAAAGGGTATTATTACAGATTTATCCTAGAACAGAATATAATTGTATATTTTTATTCACCTAGCTAGAGGAATCCTTAGATAGGTGTTATTGTTTTTATGCGAACTAGTATTAGCAACATTTTAAATATTAATTGAGTTGCTAATAATTTAAGCCAGGCACTTTACTTCAACAGTACCTACAATTTTACACAATACCACTTTATTATACAGTAAACATTTTTATTGAGATCAAACATTAACAAAAGTGTTCATCATCTCAGCCGAAACTGCTGGACAAAGGCCTCCCCCAAGGATCTCCACAATGATCGGTCCTGCACTGCCCGCATCCAGCGGCTTCCCGCGACCCTCACCAGATCGTCGGTCCACCTCGTGGGGGGCCTGCCCACACTACGTCTTCCGGCGCGCGGTCGCCATTCAAGAACCTTTCTGCCCCAACGGCCGTCGGTTCAACGTGCAATGTGCCCAGCCCATTGCCACTTAAGTTTAGCGATTCTTCGGGCTATGTCGGTGACTCTGGTTCGCCTGCGGATCTCATCATTCCTGATTCGATCACGCAAGGAAACTCCAAGCATAGCCCTCTCCATCGCTCTTTGGGTGACTTTGAGCTTTCTTATGAGGCCCATCGTTAGCGACCACGTCTCAGATCCGTAAGTCATCACTGGCAACACACATTGGTCAAAGACTTTAGACTTAAGACACTGCGGTATTTGGGACGAAAAGATATTGCGCAGCTTCCCGAACGCTGCCCATCCAAGTTGGATTCGACGATTGACCTCCTTCTCGAAGTTAGATCTACCTAGCTGGACTGTTTGTCCCAGATAGACGTAATGGTCAACAACTTCGAGAGCGGAGTCCCCAACTTTTATTGGAGTGGGTACTACATGGGCGTTCGACATGACTTTTGTCTTCTCCATGTTCATCTTCAGACCCACTTGTTGGGAAACTCTATTGAGGTCATCGAGCATTGTGCCGAGGTCCTCCAAGGTCTCTCAAGGTCAAGGTCTCGCAGCGGTGAACAGTTTCGGAGAAATAACGTCTCCCTGTCTCACACCCCGCTGCAGTTGGATTGGTCTGGAGTTCTGATCCTGGAGCCGGACAGACATGGTGGCATTATCGTAAACACTTCAGCACCTCGATATACCGGTAGTCAATTTGGCACCTCTGAAGAGACTGCAGCACTGCCC
This sequence comes from Teleiodes luculella, assembly GCA_948473455.1. Classification (NCBI taxonomy): domain Eukaryota; kingdom Metazoa; phylum Arthropoda; class Insecta; order Lepidoptera; family Gelechiidae; genus Teleiodes; species Teleiodes luculella. The sequence goes on along the minus strand of OX419593.1, from coordinate 1,776,391 downwards.
AAGTCTCGATCGAATCGAAGGCTTTCTCATAGTCCACGAACGCTAAGCATAGTGGCTGGTTATACTCTTCGGTCTTCTGTATAACCTGCCGCAGCGTGTGGATGTGGTCTATGGTACTAAAGCCCTTTCGGAAACCGGCTTGTTCGGGAGGCTGGAAGTCGTCGAACCTGCGCGCGCGAACAAAAGTGTTACAGATACTAAACGCCTACATCATGGGACTAAATGTGTCGTTCCACGTGCTAAGGTACCTTCTGGTCGGCATTGAGTTACGCATATCCCTGTAATCAGCAACAATAAGCTATTCAAATCCAAAAATATTATCTTTATACTAAAACTCGCCATAAGCTACCTTTACACGTGGAACGTCACATATTGTCTATATTGAAATTAGAAAAAGTAGTACATAAAACGTAATGACTTACCTAGAATATGACCTACTCAGAAAATGTCTTAAAAAGAAAATGACTTACATACTATAATGACATCCATAGAAAATGACCTACCTGGCCTAAAGGGTTTTTTGTAATTTTTTTTTTGCCAACAATGTATTTTTTTGTAATTGAGTTACGTTTGTGTTTCTAACTTAAATAGTCGTGCTTCGTTTATACTTGACGTATCAAACTTCACCGGCTTTGGTTATGCTAAGCCTGTAGGATGAACAGAACTAAACTCCCCATCAAAACCACCCACACTTCGATAATTACGCCAATTACGTAATTGCTTTTTTGGACTCCGCCATAACGTAGTTTCTAGACACGTTTAATGTAACGTTGGCAGGTCTCAAACTGGCACCGGTCCAAACGGCGGCTTAATGTTGCAACTACTACACTTAGATATGGTAATTAACTTACAAGATAAAACGGGAACGCTCGCTATAAGATAACAATTTTATAGCTCCGATTAACGTAATTAAAACATTATGATTACTTTAATTAATATAGGAACAGATACACGAACGCGGCTCAAAAATCGCCACCTTTTACAGAATTCAGCAGAGAATTGTTTCTGTCTCAGTTGCTAATCGACAGCGCAGTTTGTCTGACGTTGATTTGATCTTGAAGTGAAAGAAAATAACTTAATATGAGAGAGTAAATGATTATTAACATAATTTACACACAGTTTAGACGGTACGATATCTGTATAGGCATGTATAAGTTGATAGTTGACGCGGTGTCATGTTTTGCGTTTGATTTTGTATGAGAGCTTGGATCTACTTTTATATTTGATCTAAGATAATTAGGTACTATATATTTTTTCCTGAGTCAGTACCTTCCGTTGTAAAAAAGTGTTAAATTCAGAGTAATATTATTCTTGTAATCTAAATATCGATATCTGTTTTGTAATTTAGTTGTGAAAGCGGAACACACATTCAAACACAAGTATTATAAGCAAAGAAAATATAATAGTTTAGTACGATTTATTGGATGTATTTTGTTTAACTACATACTTTAGTATTACACAGAATAATTTCCACTTCTAAATAAAAAAGTAATATTGTAACAACTGCATTGAATTCGTTACAAAATTTCCAGTTTTACAAAATTTTCGAAGCGAAACAAAGTTCATTTATTTACTTAGGGTGTTTCGAAGTAGTCAAACATTGCTTTAAAACGAATTTTCTTGAAATAGAATTTGAAAGAGAATTTGTTGGAAAGTAAACTTGTACTAAAGTTTAATTTTGATCTGTGTTATAAACTTTGTACCTTTCAAATAGAATATTAAAATACATCTTTATTTATTTCAATGAAACATTATGAAAATTCAAGGCAAAAGCACTACTAAAGCCAATAACTAGAACAGATTGTGCATAATTTGCATCGTATAAATTACTAGTAATTACTACCATAGCAATAACGCCGCCTTTTTATACACTGACTGTTGTGGATTGTAATTCAATCCAATATGATCAATGACTACAGTGTGCAATAAAATATATTCTATTCTTGTCTAGGCTAGGATTCAAACCAGGGATGTTGCGATGCGAAGATTCCACATAGATTTGGACATCTGCATCCGCATCCTCATCCGCTATAATCAATGCGGATTTTCATGCGGATGTAAGGTTAATCGAGATGAATTTAAGATATTATAACCGAAAACACGAAGATATTTATCCACTTCACCAGGCAATGTTCCTACCGAACAATTATTTAGTAGCGCTGGTATAATTTACGAACGTTTGCATCAGAAAAGGCGGCAATAAGTATATTGCTAAAATAGGAGCATTACACTTACTTTATATAAATTGATATGAATAAAAATGTTAATAATTACTTTATCATTGTTTTCATTCTTCATTCGTATTCTTTACTAGCTACCCGCCCCGGCTCCGCACGGGAAAATGGTTATTGTGGGTTATCCTTAAGTATTTTATGCATGTATTATACATATAAACCTTCCTCTTGAATCATTCTATCTATTAAAAAAAACCGCATCAAAATCCGTTGCGTAGTTTTAAAGATTTAAGCATACATAGGGTTATAGAGACATAGGGACAGAGGAAGCGACTTTGTTTAATACTATGTAGTGATTTATAAAGATCTTAAACATCCGCATCCGTACTCGCATCCGCGAAAGTGAGGATTTGAAACTCCGCATCCGCGAATGTAAAAAAAAACCGGCATTCGCAACATCCCTGTTTCAAACCAGCGCGGGTCCGATCTTTGTGTACACCTTCTTAACAACGAAGCCACTAAAGTAAACAAAGAATTAGGCAGATGTGCAAAGGTAAGGGATTTGTACACTACCCCATGGGGATAATAACCCCCGACGCGGTATAATTCCCCCAGTAATGGGGAGATTAAATTAGATGAGGGAAGGTCTCTTTTACGGTCATTTGTTGCGAATTCATGGAAAATAACATTTCCCTTTTTATCTCACTCAGTGTACGAAATATACCGGCGTAAGAGATGATGGAAATGATTGCTTTATTTTAGAGAGATGAGACAAAAGGTTTTTTATTCGTAGTAGAATTTTGCATTACGAATTCGACTTAAAAGATTATAATGGATCTAAAACCAAAGCTGTCCATTTCATTTGTATTTTTCATCATTCTATTTGTCAGGAGTAAGTTTAGAAAAAGCTGCTGCCATTGGTTTACATTACATAACAGGAATAGCAAATAAAATAACTTTTACTTCTTATAAAAAAACCCTAAATTGAAATTGTGTTTAATATTTTGTTGTAAATTAAAAACATTCAATTATTTTGAAAACCGTCTTGATAGATTTTGTTTTCAACAAAAATATAAGTCGGCGCTTAAAATCATTAAAACAAATTTGATATACCCACTACTCTCACTATAAAAACAAATCTAACGATATCTCATTTTAAAATCAACCACTGATCAAATCATGTAAGACAGACAGTCGAGTAAAAAACAAATCATGTAATTTTCAGTATTGTGTAAACTGAATACTAGCCTTTTTCTTTTAAAATGGCGGCGTGTAAAGGCAAGGCTTCACAGGTGCAAATGTCAAGGCCGACGCGTAGGCAGTGGCAGATCCGCTTGTTTGTTTAGGCCTAATAGAATGTGACGAATGACGTATATAACCTATACATACGAGTGTACGTACACGCCGTTATGGCTATTGTGTCTGAATGAGTGCCCGGAATTGACTTTTAGAATGTCTGCTGTTGCCAACGTAATAAATCTTCACTAAACTACCTTCCTTTGCGAGTTGATGCAAATCAAATCTAAATGTTTGTGAGCCAGAATTTAGCCATCTCCATTGCTTCTTCCTTGGCGTCCTGGCGTCACTGGGCGGTCACTCCATACAGAAAACGCGTTTTGACAAGCTACTTCTTTTTGAATAACAACAGAATATCAACTACAAGTCAATGGCGCTAGGCGCTATGTAAAACACCCCCGAACACCACCGGCGGCGGAGTCCTGCGGTGCCTGCGGGGTGCGAGGCGTGGGGCGCTATATCGGGTGGGAAACTCATTTTGGCGCGAGGGGTGAGTGTCCTTTCTGTACGGGTTAGTACTATTATTTTCTTCTGTGCTGGCGTGACAGGACAGGCAGGACAGGACACCAAAAAGGCATGGATTGAACTGCTTCGCACAGACAATCCAAGTTTGGATCTGCCCCACCCTAAATAAGTTTTCTTCGCTCCGGCTAACCTGGCTCCGATGTCTGTTTAAAGACTACTATCACTAGACACATAAGGGCAGTTTTTAATCAAAAAGAGGGGTGTTATAAGTATGACGTGTGTGTCTTGTCTGTCTGTGGCATCGTAGGTCCTAAATGGATGAGCCGATTTTGATCTAGTTTTTTTTGTTTGCAAGGATTTACAACCGAAAGTGTTCTTAGCTATGATCCAAGAAAATATCTTCAGTCATTTGAAGATTATCAGCTCTTTTCTAGTTGTTGAAAGGATCAAGTAACGGTTTTGTGACGGCATTTTTTATTTTATTTAATGTTATAAGAACAGTCCTAGTTATAAAGTGATCTATCTAGGTATAAAGTGTTACTTACTATACGAGTACTTACACACAAGAGCTTTTTTATGACCCAGTGGTTAAAGTCTTTGCCTTTCATTCGGAACCCACGGGTTCAAGCTTCAAAAGAAACCAATGTGTTTTCGATTTTAAAATTATATTGTGTACATTTATAGATGCTCTTATGATGAAATCAAACATCATCGTCAGAAAATCTGCATACAATTGCAAAGAAATTCAACAGTTGTGTGTAAGTTGAGCAACCCGTACTAGGCCAACATGGTCGATTAAGACAAACAACAGCCAGGGTAGGCTCGAGCCCCTTGGAGGGAAAAAGCTGTTAATGAACTACTGCTAGAGACTATAACATTCCATAACTAGACTAAGGCCTCTCCCTAGAAAGGGGGGTGTTGCCAGAACTCCTGCGGATTGGGGATCGCAGTTGTTGTTCATAGATAACACAGGTGAACGCTGCTGCCCATTTCCTCGGTGTACCTATTTAATTTCTCTCTTATTTACCGACAAAAAATAAGCTTGTTTATTTACTTACTGGATTTCCCGGTAGGTAAACTTCATAGTCAATTTCTTTGGCAAACCGATTGTAGACATTTCTCTAAAGTGGCTTCAGATGTTTGTTTAGGAAAGGTATAATGGAAAATTGGAGTTGTAGGAACAGGCAAAACAAACTGAGCGAGGGTATTATTAAAAAAGACATGATATAGGGAATTAAGACGGCAGTTTTTAGACACGTAGCGTTAGAACTGACGATCTTACTGATATGAAAACAATTTCTATCAAGAAAATTCAGTAGTAAAAATGTTACGTGAGAACAATAAGGTTGAGAGAGTGAGACTTACATTACAAAAGATCTTTATTAAGATAGTTAACTAAATATACCTAATAATTGTTCTCCTGGAATAAATAATTTTCTTTTTTTTTTGAAAAACCAATCGAAAATCTACGAAAAAAATTACACACGTACTTACTATATCTAAAAGTTTCCAGAACAAATCCCTTAAAAAGTTTCCAAACATATTTCATCGACTAAATAACGATCGCGTGCAAGTCGCCATTATGAATAAGTAAGGTACGGGCGCCAATGAAGGCCCACTTAAATTCAAACCCTTGTAAAATCTTGCAGTTAAATAAAGTAAAGAAAAAACATAACGGAAATTATAATATATTTATTTGGGAAACAAGATATCTAAAAAAGTAGTGCAGATTTTGGCATTTTAACACAAAGATAAACAGTTTTTATAAACTTGGTATTGGGCTATCTTGGGAACCTGGTCGCTGAAGATGGCCCGAAAAATATTAATGGAAATATATGCATTATAAACATTTTAATACTTTTATCATAAAATATCTAAATAAAACACAATCTTCTCATAACATTATTTACAAAAAGTAAAATAATTAACCAAAGATTCAAATGTGGGCCATCTTAAATCTATCAAAATATAAATCAACTAAAAAATAAAAACAAACAACTAAATAAAATTATATTTTACTTCTAGATTAACTTTGAAAGTAACTTATCGAAAATATAAAGAAATCAATTCTTTTTTCTAAAACATTTTTGTTTTAGTAGGTGGGCTATCTAAGGGATACTGATAATTAACTTTGAAATCAATCAAAATAACTGTACTTATTAGTAAAAACAAATAAGACGCTATTGTCTTTAATTATGTGCATGTATTCTTAACAAAAAAATATAATATCGGAAAATAATCTGAAAAGCGAATGGGGCTATGTTGGGGATTATACTATGGGCCATGATAGGAAATTACCCCCAGTTTAAGCATAATCTCGTAAAAATACAAAAAAGGTAATAAAATAATAAAACTCATCTGTAATTCGTTGATTAATAAATTAAATATGAATTTTCACAGTTTAAAGCAAAGAGATTTGCTTTTAATTTGCTAATTTTCAAAAGAATTGAGATCGTGGAGCTTATAAAACGTGTATCGTCCTGACATGACCAAGAAAACTGTCGTCTGTCTTCAAAATGGCGATGCACCGGTAATGAAACACACTTGCACTATTGTCTATGATACTTGTAGCATAAACCTGCGTAATTTCAAATGTTTCCAATAATCATAACTGTATTTTTATTAAAGTGGGCTATCTTAGGAGCCGGGCCATCTTCGGCGACACTACCTTATAAATGGATTCTATGAATGCTCTTTTCACTACTTAGAAATGACTTTCACTAATATGTGTTAGATTTAACGCGCCTCTTACAATAGCGCATTGAAGACTTGGGTGGGACCGTCTGACACACATGTGTAAATTCATAATTACATACAACCTTATTCTTTTACGGTCGAATTTTCTTTGCGGTAACGTAGTGCACCTGGAATCAAAATGTCATCATCATTATCATCATTAACAGCTCATACATGTCCCCACCGAGGGGCTCGAGCCGAATCAAAATGTACTATGTGATTTTTACTAAATACAACTTTAGTACTTTTTACAATAGTTGTATTTTCACTGTGGTAAAAGAGGTGCTTGAGCACCTATTTCCAATTTTTTAATCGCTCATGTTCTACTGTTGTAAATCAATGGTTTGACCAATTTGTAAAACCCAGAATTTTCCATTCCGTAATAATAAATAAGATTTTTCGTCAAACTCAAAAATAAAACTTATGCATATGCATTTATTATTACCTCGAATGCACGGAAATCTTGGATTTAAATATTTAGATGTGTGTTCAGAATTATGGCCAGTATTGCCAACACAAAAGCCCGGGCGTGCCTTGTTTACCAAATCGATCGCCGCCGCCTTGTTTGGGCGAAGAATCGATCGATATAACATGTGGTCGCTAAGGGCCACTCTATTATCACTCCACTACCAAATGAGCCCTTGACGTTCACCTTTACTTAGAGTAATTAAAACTTTTATGGCTAATACAACAGCTTTTAATTAGTCAACAGCTTGATTGAAGCCTCCAAAAATTCTACAGGGTTTTTGATCAAAAAACATTTTGCGACGGAAAAGTTATTATTAATTACAAAACTCCCATATATATTACTTTTTTTCCCCTTGATTAGGTATTGTTGCCATAATCCCTAACCTTGGCAGGTAGATTAGGATCACAGATGTTGTTCAATCTAAATGTTGCTGCCAATTTATTTAAACCTGTACTTTCGAAACGCTTTTTGTCAACCTTGTAGTTTCCGGCTTAGACCTAACTCTTCCTGTGTAAGTGTCGTAAGAGTCGCCTGGGATTATCCCCAACCCACCTGACAAGTGGGGATTATGGTAACCCCGCGTGCTTCAAAGGCCAACAAACTTTCTAGGACAACTAGGAATAACAAATTGCAATTATTTTTATATCATTCCTAAATCAAAACAAAACCCTTTGCTCTTTACGACATGCATAACATTTGTCAGTATTTTTATGTTTCCGTTGTCCGAATTCAATGGCCATTTTATTACGTTCATAAAATATTACGACAATCGCGGTTTCTATTCATAATACGGCAAATATTCTATTTTACCCACGATCACGACTTATACTTATCAACATAAATCGTCATTCTATTTGTAGGGATGAAATCGGGACGGATCGGGAAATTTGGGACAAACCGGAACTATTCGGGTCAGCAGATTATTCAATTTAAGTTCAACGTACTTATACATGTTGTAGGTAAAACAATATATTTGTTTTGTGTATCTAAACTTTAACTTTTTACATTTTAAAGGGTGGTGGCGTACAAAATACATGGAAAAGGACTTGCTCAGATTACTCAGTATTGCACTCGGAAAAATCTATATTTTAAACTAGCTTTCCGCCCCGCGGCGGTTTTCCCGTGTAAAAGAAGTATTTTCCCGCGGTAATAAGCCGCCTATGTATTATTCTGCTGTATAAGCTATATTATTGTAAAGTTTCATTAAAATCCGTCCAGGAGTTCCAGAGATTAGCGTGTACAAACAGACAGACAGACATTTTTTTCAAAACTTGTACATTTGTGTTCAGCTACACTCACTTTATCTTTATTATCATTTTAATTAATTTAATGACGTAGCAGGCTCAGTGAAGTACAGAAGCCAGTACATGCGGTTGGAAATTCTCCCCTATTGGTCGCTCTCAAGGTCTACAAGTCCAGCCGCATGTGCTGCTTACTTTACATATTTGTATCAAATTCCCTGCCTAAAGCGAAGTGAGAGCGAGCGATTGAGATCAACAACTTGCTTATGGGTCGGCATATAATTGTTCACCTAGAGTATAAATTATCAGACGCCATATACCTTGACCGCGAACCTATGGAGTTTCTTCGGCGGGTTCTTCTCAGCAGTGCACACATTACGTGAACCTGCCAGTTCTGTTCAAACTAATATCGCATCTTTTCAATTTTTAAGAGTTCATTCTTCATTAAATTCATAATAAATAAATTTTTGCGAGACGAGAGCCAGCCATGGTTTGAACTTCATTAGTTTTGACGTCGAAAAGTGATTTGTAAAATCTTACTACGAATAAAACTTTTTGACTTTGACTTTGTACTATTTGGGCATTTTAATTAAATAAATGGCATGGTAGTGTTTAAAATGTGGAGTGTATTGTCATAGGCGTCCAGCGCGGCCATTGGCGCAGTGCCAACAACACAGCCTTTGAATAAATGAACGCGGATAAAAAACATTTGTTTCTGAACCTCTCTTGTTTATTTTTTCCGGTCGTGTAGTTTTTGTCGCAGAAGCTTTTATGATTCGGCAGCAGACGGTTATTTTGGCAGTTCTAGGAAAAACAAAACGTGGAATGCACGGCCTTAGTGTTTGTTTTCATTGAGGTGAGGTGAACGGAGCATATATGGAGTAGGGTTTAAACCCTCTACGACGGATCAAGCTTCACCGGACTTGGAGGGGAGCGGAAGACTCTACCCCGAAAAAGTCATATACCAACGCGTCTAGGAGCGGCTCGAGGGAGCCTCGGAACTCGGCCTACCGCGTTGATAATTAAAAACATCGTGAAGGAGACGACGCCTGAGGGCTCCGTCTCTGATTATCAATTTTGATTTTGGTTATGGCCGCGCTCACGCAGGCGGGTACGAGCGTTGTTACCTGAAGGGTATTCGCTACCAGAAGTGCATTCTGTTAGTTGTAATCTAAATTCTTTGGCTGCTGCGATTTAGCCAAATATATCGTAGACAACCCCTGTTTCAGCGTATTAAGCCGTTGGTTCCGGCTAATATCTAGGGACTTAGTTGTTTCGAGAGCCTTAGGTGGCTCAATAATTCTTACACTAGGGTTTATGAGGTAGTTAACGATAAACAAGGAAGCATGATGAAATCTGAGGCTACATGCAGGCATGCATAATGCATGCTTGGGTGCCTCCAGATTCGTAGAAATAAGACTTACTAGGATTAAGATCGGCTTGACTGAAAAATCTACGCCAGTTGTACAATATAAGCACCCGATCACTATTTAGGGCTGCTGTGTCTAAGATCCAAATCGCCTTAATGATAGCCGTTTAAGTCGTAAGGAGATGGCACCCTAAGAAGAAGGGTTAAGATCTATTTCGCTCCTTCGCATGTGAACCTTGACACCTGATTCAAGGTAGGCTCTCGCAGAATAATTTTGTATTTAACAGCTCTCGTTTTGGCCACAAAGGCCTAAAACGTGGCCAGAACTGCCAAGTGTCATTGTTCCACTTCGCGACCCCTACATTCCTGTCTGGCAGTCCCGGCTTATTCCGGGTGACTCCTGACATGAATTATGGTGTTCCACTTGTTCTTGGAATGTTTCCAGACAGTACTGATACGGACTACTTACGACAACAATAGATAAAACTGTGGAACTAGATGTATGTCTCGCGGAATTGAATGTATAGCAGTTCAGAAGACTTTTTGAATTTATCGTGTAATCGTACTGCTTCCTATATCGTGCTATCGTGTATTTCTGTTCTGCATCAACTTCATTTGAAATATCATGTACGTACCCTTTTTGATAAGAATTGAATGTTATTCTTGAAGAATTAGGACAAACATTGTGTTATAAATCGTGCGTACGATAGACCGTTTTTCTCAGAGAGGGCGAGCGCAGCGTTGTCATCGATATAAAGAAACCATTGGCGAAGTTATAAATGTCAGATAGTCAAAATGAATCTAAAAATACGATGTTGGCCTCCGAGCGATCCTTTCGCGATCTTTTCCTTTTATCGGATGACCACTTAAAGGACAAAAACCCTTACATAGAATAAACTCTCTACTTGAGTAGGTCAATCGTTTACCGAATTGATTCAGCATATAATAAGTTTCATTTTCTGATATTGTATAAGTATTGGTAGGATTTTTGTACAATATTTTTTATTAATTCGCTACAAAGCGTTTACTCGTAAGCATAAATGTACATAATGACAATTAAACCAAATTTAACAGAACTAATGTCAGAGAATATCTGTAGTTTGGGTACGTTGCAGACTTAATCAGCAGATTTTCTGAAAGTTAAGATTCCATGTATCAGAAAGCACGTTAAGAACTTTACGAGCCAAGTCAGGAATAGAATATAATATAATTTATCGCACATAAAAATACAGGGAAGGAATGAAAATCCAGACAAGATTTAAGCCAGGCTACTCCATAATTTCGGTATCAAGGTTATCGGCCACAATAAAATAATGATGTTTTGCAGGTCGACAATTTCAATTTTTCCTGTCTTCACCCCACCATCAAAAATGTCCAATCACGCCGCTAACAATACGACCCAAATACCTACGCAACCCTGACCTCCAAATCCTATCCCAAGGTTCGATTCCCCACTCAATGCAGGTGCCATTTGTCATTGTCAAGATGTAGGTCGGCTGGCGGAAGATCGCGGGCAATTTGCTACTCTGCCAAACGAACCGGGACGTTCTGATAACACTATTGACGCGAACCTCCTTCAGAAGTTACGGAAAATGTTTTTGGAGTACTCAATTGGAGTAATTTGTTAGGTTATTTGTCAATCAATCAAAAATATTGCATGAAAGTATTTAGGCCAGCGTATATTAGATGAAACCTAGCAGGTTACCTACGCACACGAAAAAATAACATCTGTATGTGTTTTACATGTGTTTTCTTTAATCAGGGTGTGTGTGTAAGCCTTAGTTGTTCACGCTGGCCTAGTATGAGTGGGTTAACACACAACCTTTGGATTATTTCGCAGGTGTGTGAAAGTTTCGTCACGATATTTTCCTTCACCATAAGAGCGTTGAATAATAGTACATAAGAATCCAAAATTCGAAAACGCATTGGTACTTGTGCCGAGTATTGCACCCGCGTCTCCCGAATGAGCCATCGGCTTTAGCTACTAGAAACAGATAACGGACGAGTGTTATTCAACACTATAAAGGTCCTTTAAAGGTCCCCGGAGCAATAATTAAATTCGTAAACGATAATATTTACAATGATTGATGCAAAAGTTTATCGATGACGTTATACGATTAAAGAGAATGATGAAAACGGTTCATCCTTTCGAAGATTCTATAGCGAGAAACTTTATTAACATATTCCTTTCTTCTTTCCAGTTCACCTACAGTTTGCCGACTCAACACTACGAGACTACGTACTCTACTCGGTCATAGAGAACGCAGTGAGAGGCAACTTTACTCCAACCAACTTCGCCGAACGGCCCTGCGGAGACGAACAAACCCTACCCTACTTCATACCCAAACATAACCGAGCCGAGCGCTCCAAACACAACAAGAAACACGAAAGAATGCGCCAATCAGACGTCGAATACAGTGATTCTAAATTTGAAAGTGACTACCGAACGTTGGAATACGATTATAGGACGAAAAGTGTAGATAGTTTTGAGGGTTATTACTTTAAGCCGAAGTTTAGAAGGGAGGAGAGGTCGGTTAGGAGGACGGCAAAGAGTTTGAGGTACAGGAGACGGTTTTTGCCGACGCGGATAGTGAGTGGCCCGCTTGAGGGTAGGCGGACAGTTGTGGTGCAGTGGAGTGTGGCTGACGTCATGCATTTAGAAGAGGAGGAAGCTAGTGTCGTTTTTAGGTAAATTCGCTCTTTATAATTCTGTTTAATTCTAATATATGTGACGTTCCACATGCAAAGGTACCTTATGGTCGATATTGAGTTATGCATATCCCTGTAATCAGCAACTAATAAGCTTTTCAAATCCAAAAAGATTATATACGTACTAAAACCCGCCATAAGGTAGCTTTTCATGTGGAACGTCACATATAGGTACCTAACATAATCTAGGGCCCTGTATAGGGCAGGGGAAATGTAAAGCTTCAAATGAAACTTACCAATTTTAACTTTATATTTTTAATACGAAACTCAATTTTAGTTTGGAAATTACGGCCAATGCTAGGGTTGATATATTATTTATTGATCTATAATCTTGAAGCAACGAAGGCCTCATACGTGATAAAGATGAACTATATGCTTTATAGCTTTATTCCAGCTAACCTCAAAACATAATAAATGCTACCTCTACTTCTTATCAGTAGCCTAGGAAATCGTTCATATATCACATTGACTTAAAATCTTTTGCCACATCTAAAATGAAATTTATGTGCGTCGTGCAACGTTGAATTTCGCCAAGCATTTGTCACTTTGATTGCTCTGCGCTGAGTCTCAAAGTTGCTAACGAGCACCAAAGTTAAGGTTTTAGTCACACTACTGGCTGGAATTATTTGACTTTTAGTGTGGGCTAACAGCTAAGCTAAGTCACTTACATCAAGTTATTATAGCTAGCTTTACAAGTGAGCTAGCAAGCTATTAGCACTTTCTATCGCGGAGTTTTAGGGGCTATCTTCTGGTTCCACCTTCAGATTCTCGTCATCATGTACTATATAATAAAACTAGCGACTCACCCCGGCTTCGCACAGAAAAATGGTTATTGTGGGTTATCCCTAAGTATATTATGTATGTATTATACACATAAACCTTCCTCTTGAATCACTCTATCTATTAAAGTAAACCGCATCAAATAGTTTTAAAGATTTAAGCATACATAGGGATATAGGGACAGAGAAAGCGACTTTGTTGCACTTTCTCTCATCGACTTCTAGTGATTCGTTGGTCCCGTTTATCTTACCGATGTACTATTTTCTATACGAGCCATGTCAGAAGCCTTAAGTCACTCAATAATTCTGAAAACAGGGTTTGTGAGTTATGTTAACCTTTAAACTTACACGATAGTGACGATAACCAAATTGCTATCTTCTGACTAGTTCTGACCCTCAATATCATGAAGTAGTGAAAATGCTCCCACTTTGCCGTGTACAACTATAGACTTGCAACCAGATTCGGTAGAAAAATAACACTAAATTAAAAATTTAATAACCCCCGACACGAAACCGTTACTTGATGCTTTCAACAACTAGAAAAGAGCTGATAATCTTCAAATGGCTGAAGATATTTTCTTGGATCATAGCTAAGAACACTCTCGATTGTGACACCATGCAAACAAAAAAAACTAGATCAAAATCGGCGCATCCGTTTAGGAGCTACGATGCCACAGACAGACAGACAGACACACACGTCAAACTTGTAACACCCCCTCTTTTTCGTCGGGGGTTAAAAAGAGACCTTCACATAAATACCAGATGCTAAACAATTGAAGACAATGAAACATTGACCCCAAAATCACTACCTTTGCTTTGCACGATCTTTAGCACTTTTTACACGCTTTATATTAGCTTCACTTGTAACTATGTATGTAAGAAAATCTTGGCATCTTAATTTGACCCACTTCCCGGTCTTCGATTAGGATGAAATTTTGCACACGCTCTGAGTTCTGATGACAATACGTCATTACAAATCCAATATGGCGGACTAGCTGTTTGAAATCCACCCCCATGATATGGGTATCAAATGAAAGGGTTTGCTGTCAGGAATACCAAAAAAAGAGTCACGTGACTTTTGTAATTTTTAATGCGTGCTAAAAGCGTGCTTTTTAGATTTTTAAACTATTATGACTTATTATCCTCCTTATTATATAATATGAAGGGTTGCCTGGTAGAAATTGCTACCTTAGCAATAAGGCCGCCTTTTGTACACCTGTGTTGCTTTAATTATGTTTGTTGTATTCTCTTGTGTGTAATAAAGTATATTCTATTCTATTCTATTCTATTATCATGAAGTTCTAGAGTGGCTATCTTCTGAACTCTGTAAAACCCAGTTTTAAAGCCAAGCCATGCAACTTCCTCATAGTCTGCGCATTCCTTACGAAGCATTAAAATAATATCGTATTACCACTCCCGGGCACGATCGCTCAAAGTACTCGGATCTCCCAGGGCCCTATTCCGCGAAGTTACAGTTTAGAATTCCATGTACATTGCGTAGTCGCTATGGTATTGAGACTAGAGTTGGGTGAAGATTTTACGAATAACGAATAGATAACTATTAAGATTTAAAACGGGATATCTCGTATCCCGGGGTATCCCGTATCCCGGGGTATCCCGTTTTAAATCTTAATAGTAGTATCTTAGTAGTTTTCTTTGTATGTAGATAGATAGATAGATAGATAGATAGATAAAAAAATTTATGTGTTATTTGTCTGTGTTTCTTGGTGACAATAAAGAATATTTGTATTTGTATTTGTTATGAAAACAACCGTGAAAGTTTTAAAAAGTATAATTTTTACAAATAGATACGTTTCGTGGATGATTTATTTGTCGTAAATATACAGTAGCCAGCACATACGGCTGGACATGTTGGCCTTGAGAGCGCCCGTATTCCATAGCGGTAGGGATGAATTTCGAAGTGCGAATGTCCAACCGTATGTGCTGGCTTCTGTACCTATACTAATGTTTAGTTTTTCTATTTAAATTGGAACCAGCTTTCCGCCCCAGGGCACTGCCCGTGTTAACAGCTTTTCCCATGGCTATAAGTAAACTCGCGGTACTAGGTAAACTTTGTTCTTCCTCAAGATTTATTATATCTTTGTTCTGAGTTTCATTAAAATCGGTTTAGCAGTTTCGGAGCCTTTTCAATGCAAACAAACACGAATCAAGTGTTCACTATTTATGATATTAATTTATATAGAGGCGATGATCTTTAGATCTTGAAGTGTATGTACAGTACCCAACACATGCAGCTGTAGGTACTTGTTGACCTTGAGAGCGCCCGTATTCCGTAGAAGTAGGGGTGAATTTCGTAGTTCGAATGTCCAACCGCATGTGCATTTAGCGCTGCGCACGTTCACATTTTGACTGACTACTGTTGGGCTAACCACAGACCCCACAAACCAAAGCAGCTAGCCTAAGCGTGAATATATACAGCGACGGATGTAAATAGTAATTTTTTTTTTTTGTAAATGGA
This sequence comes from Teleiodes luculella, assembly GCA_948473455.1. Classification (NCBI taxonomy): domain Eukaryota; kingdom Metazoa; phylum Arthropoda; class Insecta; order Lepidoptera; family Gelechiidae; genus Teleiodes; species Teleiodes luculella. Next base: position 1,760,674 of record OX419593.1, on the reverse strand, counting down.
GTTGCAGCTATTTATTTACTAAATAAATTCTATTTTTCATTCATCACAAAATTCAATAGGTAGTAATAAAAAATACTCTGACTTTAAAAACCTCATTGGCTACGCAATGAATATTAATTTGTAGTTGTAAGTAGGTTAGTGAAACAGGCCTCGGGCGCGATATTTCATGCTTATTAATTAAAAGAGACGTCTACGCCAAATTTATTTAGAGAACATTTCATGTTCTCTTCCTGTGAAAATTATACCTTGCCAAAATATTTATTTGCGTGTGTGGTTCCTAGCGAAGATACCAACACATCTTACTGTTCATTTCGTAAAACGTCTTCAGCGAAATTGATGATGATTAAGAATTATTTGTATTATCTTCTTCTTTTATCTATCTATACTTTAATAGAACTGAAGAATCGGCGTGTCTGTACATTGATTTGTTTTTCAAGAAACTAATTGTACGTGATACAGGGAGTGTAACTGAACACAAAAATACAAGTCTGTCTGTTTGTACACGCTAATCTCAAGAACCGTTGGACCGATTTAAATAAGCATGGCGGTACCTTATATCCCCTGTCAACATTTTCGAGACTTTTTACCACGGGAAATAAAAAATAAAAAATACAAGGCGGGCGTTTATGTTTAATGTTAAAACTAACATCTCGCTTCCTCGTCTGTAACCTTTTCGGTTCATATGAGGCCGGGGGCTGCTGTGCATTCAATATTGTTCTTCGGTTCAAATTAAGCCCACCTTATCCATAGATTAGTTTATACACACAGCTTCTTAGCAAAGTTGAGTAATTTACTACTAATAGACAAAAAGAAAAGAAAGGAAGAAGAAAAAGTAAAAAGTAAAAAGATAGAAATAAGAAAAATAGTATGTTTGGATCGTAGCAAGTGAAAGGAAGTGGTCTCTGCCAACCCCTCCAAGAAAGAGGCGTGATTGTATGTAAGTATAGGTACTAGATAGATATCACTCACATTTTTTGTCACCTCATTTCCACGGGAAAATAATAATAATAATTTATAAACATCTATTTTAAAAATAACCCTATCAACAAAATAACAATCATATTAAAATGAAGTTGGTACATAACATACATAGTTGAAACCCTGACTTCCAAAACGATATAACTACGTTTATAACTTTATAGCAGTATGTACGAGTTGATTACGCAAAAGGATAATTTGTCACCGTCAGCGAACAGTTTAGCAGGCGTCGAGCAAATGACGCGTTCATCGCTGTATTGATGAACCCTTCGGCTGGCAACACTCAGATTTACTGGCGTATTCTACTCGGGGCACCTACAAAAGGGCACCAAAAGTATTCCACAAACGGCACCGGCCATCGAGATTTACTGTAAGAGTTGTAATGGTTTATTAAAATAAATTTTAATGGTTTTTTTTTTAATATTCTGAATTGAATTGAGAAAGCTCGAAAAAATATCCGTTAATGTAGTTGCCAACGCAAAAATCTATTAATTTCTATATACAATAAAAATTTTGTGTCTTACAATCAATTTGTGCCTTCAGTGGAGTAGTCTGGGGGGTACACATTTGTCCGTCAGAGTTAAACACTAACTCGTATGGTTACTGAAGTATATTCCAATAAGCGCACTTAGAAAAGTGGCACCTACAAAAATAGCGTCTAAGCTATTTCGTCAACTGCAATATTACTAACTTTCTTCTCCGCGGTTCCGCCCGCGCTTACAATTTTTCCCGTGGGAATGAGAGATTTTTCCTTGGTAAAAGGTAGCCTATGTGTTATTCTTGGTTTAAGGACCGAACTCCGACAAGACTCTACTCCGACAAGACACTACTCCGACAAGTTCGGTAGGTTAGGTTAGGTTAGGTTTTATGTTCTGTCGGAGTAGTGTCTTGTCGGAGTAGTCTGTCGGAGTTCGGTTTTAGATTCGTTATTCTTATGTATAAACTATGTCACTATAAAGTTTCATTAAAATACATTCAGTAGTTTTTGCGTGAAAGAGTAACAAACATACATCCATCCATATTCACAAACTTTCAAGATAAAAATAGTAGGATTCATTTTTCATTCACTGCAATGATCAATAATTACCGTAGTTTTCTTTCTCTTTTATTATACTTCCAGTAGGTGCCATTTTTCTGGTTGCCCTTAGTGGAATACTTGTCTTGTTTTACCCTGTCTCCCATAACAGTAGGGCAACTTCAAAAGGGTAAACCACGTAAATTAATAATGCGTGTTACACGAAGTTGAGATGAGACTACATTTCAAAAGTCAAGTTCAAGTTTTCTCAAAGCCTTTGTCTTTAATAGGAAATAAGCCTTTGTCTTTAATAAAAAAATTCAATATCTGAACTGCGACAGTGAAAACAGTAACAAAACCGGAATGGAATGAGATAAATTTTGCGTAGAACTGTCTGCTGCATAAAGATATCTATTTTAATGTGGAAACTGCAAAAGCAACCAGTATAATATACATATTTTGCAAATAATTTCAATTATTTTAAATATTTTATAGAAATTATTAATATGAAATTGTAGTGATACATTTTGTTTCTGTGGCTGGTGGCTTAATGGAAAGCATTTCGCAAATTAAATGATAATCGAACCACATTTGTTTGATATTCGAGTAATTAACGAAATTATGAATGATGACTGGAGAGTGAAATCTAGGTTACTTTTACCTCGAGAAAATTATTAGGTATCTCATTACAACGGAAATGTCGAAAAATTACTAGCTAGTTCCAAATAAAGAAAGAAAAAGAAGTTTTCATGTAATGTATCTTTTTAACCAGAAAATTTTCTATTTGAATGAATGAATGAATGAATGAATGAATGAATGAATGAATGAATGAATGAAAGTTTATTCGACTTCAACATTATAGGTACGTATTAAACTAGATACATGGTTCTTAAATCTAATAATATAATATGAAGCCGAAAGGGTTTCAGCTCAGCATAGTGTCACCACCTGATGGTAGTGACGCTGGTTTTCAGCAGAAACCCGATACAAAAGTACGGCGAACAAATTTGGACTTAAAATTAACCTAAACAATAACAGAAAAATACCTTATAATAGAGAGTGTGTGCCAGGGCAAGTGTAGGAGTACTAACTTAACAATTTTTAAATTTACACCATAAAATAAATAAAACTATTTTGCACAATTTCACCTATATCACGGCTGGTATACCGCTCAGTTGAAGTTGCATGTAAAATTCTTTTACTTTATGCCTAAAACTGCTTATGGATCGAGAAGTTGATACAGGAGGAGGAATGTTGTTCCATATCTTGGAAGCGGTATATTTAAAACAACCTTTAAAAGCTGCCGTGCTGTGACGAGGGATGGTTAGTCGAGAAACACGTGTACGCAAGGACCATTCTAACTTCTCATGCAAATACGAAGGCTTATGACTTTTAATAATGCCAAAAAGAAGCGTGGCAAAGTGAAGTGATCTCCTTGAAGCCATATTCAAATGCCTGGCTTGGTTTATGAATGGCGACACATGTGTTCTTGGTGGGATTTCAAAACAGAATCTAGTACAGGCATTCTGCACACGCTGAATAAGAGCTTTTGTTTTTGCTAGAAGTCTTGGCCCGTAGACGGTATCCGCATAATTAAATTTTGACAACACTAAAGATTCAACCAGATTTATTCGACGATCTGTGCTAAGGAACTCGCGAATCCTGTAAAGAGTCTTCAGGCGATAAAGACAATTACGTGATGTTTCCTTTATATGTTTCTCGAATCTTAGCTCTGAATCGAAAATCAGTCCTAAATTACGTGTTTCATTAGTGATATTAATTACTTCTCCTTTAATTAATACTGATGGCTTTTGTGCAATAATTTTAGCAATTTGCTGTTTAGAACCCAGAACCATGAATTTCGATTTAACAGGATTTAGGACCAAACAATTTTTATGTGACCATTCAGCAATTCTGTCCAAATCTTCATTAAGCCTATTAACAGCCGATTGGACCCTATTAGGATGACATGAAATATATATTTGCAGATCGTCAGCATACAGGTGAAATTTAGAATTTTGTATACAGTTGACGATATCTGCAGAGTAAAGAATAAACAAAAGCGGGCCCAGTATAGAGCCTTGAGGCACACCTCTGGACAGTGCTGAAGTAGAGGAACGCAAGACTTTGCCATCGTCGCTACATAACTGCACATACTGGTACCTATCACATAAATAGCTATAAAACCATTTCACAGTGGGTGAGTCAAAACCGTAAAAAGACATCTTTGCTAACAATAAGGGTATATTTATTGTATCGAAAGCACGAGAGAAGTCCAGGAGAACCAAAATAGTGCCGTAACCAGTGTCTTGTGCCTCCAAGACATTGCTCGTCACATCAAGCAATGCTGAGGCCGTACTCATTTTTTTACGAAAGCCAGATTGGACCACAGGCAGTATACCGTTTTGTTCCAGATATTGAGAGACTTGAAAGTAGATTACCTTTTCCAAAACCTTAGATACATTTGGAGGAATGCTTATTGCCCGAAGATCCTTAAAACTTAATGGATTTAATATCTTTGGAAGGGGAATCACAACAGACGTTTTCCAAGATTCGGGGAAGGTGGAAGTAATAATTGATCTATTAATTATGGACGTAATTGCTCCTAGAGAATCTGGGAGTGTCATTTTAAGCATCTCCAAAGATATCAAATCGGTCCCCTGGGCGTTCGACTTTAGACTGTTAATAATTTTTGATATTTCTTCCTGATTGGAACATTTTAGACTAAAAACTTTATCACCAAACCTGTGTGACTCGTAATATATCAAGTCTGCCAAATTCACACTACCACAACCAGGAAGAGACAGAAATTGTTTGTTAATATCGTCGACCGAACATAAATGATGAGGTATATCTTTGATAGATTTAGGAGGCAAAATAATAGATTTTAAATTTTTCCATAAATATTTAGGATTTTTTAAATTATTGTTTATATTTTGATTGAAATAAGCACGCTTTTCAAAATACAAAGAAGAGTTTACCAAATTTTTTAATTGTTTATAGTAGTCTTTATGCGTGTCTTTTTTTGTGGAACGGAAACGAACAAGTGCCTCATTTCTCAACTTCATCATCAGTTTAATATTACTAGTTATCCAAGGATAGGCACAACTGTTTATTAATTTTGTTTTTGTAGGCGCATGAACATCGAATACAGTCAATACCAAATTGTTAAAAACAGAAACCATTTGGTTAACACTAAATAAATCACTAATAGCATCCCACTTAATCTGTTTTAAGTCAACTAGGAATTGATTTACGTCAATATCTTTTAGCGGGCGGTAGATTATACGTTTCTGTAGGATTTTTGGTTTCTTAAAATGAAACTCACACACGATAAGGGCGTGATTAGACTTCTTACTAGTAATAACTTCATTAAAAACCTTTCGTACCTGAGCGTTTGTGCACACTACGTCAATCAACGTTTCACTCGTTTCGGTAAAATGAGTAGGGGAAGTCACAACTTGCTCTAAGTTGTGAAGGTCAATGAATTCCAAAAATTTGGTCTTGTTAACATTGTTTGATTGTAAATCTATATTAAAATCCCCAAGTAATATCATATGATCACAGTGGCCTAAAGCATTTACAGAATCAGTTAAAGAATTTAGAAATATGTCGACGTTAAGCCAAGGGGGACGATAGGCTGTCCCGATAATTATTTTTGTTTGATTTGTATGAAATTGCATCCACATTTGTTCAACAGATAAACACACTGGGTGATCACAAATTTTAGTCCTTAAACTCTTCTTCACGTAGAAACCTATTCCACCCCCGCGACCCCTGCACACGTTAGACGGCCTAGGAACACTGCGCAGTATGTAACCTGGCAGAGAGGGAGCTTTGTCCTCTTCATTTGGTCGCAGCCATGTTTCATTTACCGCTAGGATATCCAAGGAATGACGCAACACCGCCACAATTAAGTCTTCGTGATTTTTACCTAGGGAGCCTGGGTTGTATAGACCAACTTTTAAATAAGATTTAAGCGACATTATTATATGTCATAATATATAATGTAAATAAACATAACATGTTAGAGTTAGTATTACAAACAGCGGTATTGCGTAAACCAATGGACAGACTTAACAAAATAGGGTGATCCTGCGATTTTGTTAAAAATACACATTTTTTTAATTTATTGAAATCGGAGCACACACTTGTTATGATAGAAAATCTAGATTTACTAAAGATATGTTTGACATAATATTCAAAAAGAGTTGGAGTCGGAATAGTTACATTCAAGGCATGCAATAAACATAAACAAACATAGCATAACGCAGTTATATAGTTAAATAGTTCTTGACTAATTCTTAGGAGGACAAACCCTAAACCTGGCCAAAAATTTTAGATATATCAGCCTCCGTGCGCAAGCGAAACCGGGACTCTCCCTGTATTTTGCGTACATAAATCTTCCCATCACGAGTCCATACATATTTCCAAGATGCGCGTTGCGCCTCACTGCGAGCCCTGTAAAATATATAACGGTTAGATAGGGACAGCCTTTCATTGATATAAATGCGCTGTTCAACCATGTTCAGACCCAGACCAGAAGTGGTAATATTGCGCCTCACGCGGGCGGCACTTAGGAGCGCGTCACGGCATGCTTTGCGCGCCAGACGCACCACCAGAGGCCGCGGCCGGGGAGCTTGCGCAGACTCATTATTTCTGAAAGGCCCAGAGCGCTCCACACTAACGATGTCTCGTTCATCCAATATTTATACTCTAAGATACCAACTATATTAATTTATTTATTCATAGCCCATAGATCACCACTGTTCCCGCGTTTCCTTATTTTAGGGTGACGGCTGAAAATCAGTGTTGCCCTTTCAGGAAAATTTCCACTGGGCTAATTTATCGTTGCTGTTAAAATTATTATTATTCCTTAAGTTCATGATGGTAACTCAGGTTTAATATTGTATTACTCTAAGCTTTGTTATATTGTTTGTGTGTGTGCATTTTTATTTTTATGAAATAAACGTTTATCTAATCTATCTTCGTTGCTGGAATAAGCTATTTAAGTTCAAGCTCCTTTAGAAAGTAAGCGATACATCATTATTGACTCCGAACTCGCCGATCCTCTTTAAATGTGATGTACGAGACTCGATCGATACATTGGCAGATGGAATAACATTATCTATATATACCTATATAATAAAACTGTACAGGTCGAAAATCTGTACATAGAAAAAAAAGCTTAAAAACGAGTCAGGGGGATGTAAGAAGTGACATAGAACATCCTGATTTTTTTATATTTTTTTGTTTCTCTTTGTCTGTTTGTACGGGCTAATCTCCAAAACTACTGGACCGATTTAAATGAAATTTTGTATGATGGTACCTTATATACGGTACGGTCAACATCTTAGATACTTACTTTTCATCCCGGGAAATTAAAGAGCTCCCGTGGGATAATTAAAAAACTATAGTAATTTACATACTGCTCAGTATCAGTACATTGTACCCACGGGCTAATCTCCGAAACTACTAAACCAATTTCAATGAAATTTTGCACAGTGGTACCTTATCCATTCAACATCAACATCTTTATAAAAATATCAAATCCTACTTCACCTGTACGTTTATAATATTTAAGAATTCCTTCCTTATTTTATTTATTTTTCAATATTTTATGTTTTGTCTCTATATCGACCCTTTCTGGAACATAGGTCCCATTTTACCATAAGGTATCATTTTAGCCTAGAAGACTTTGCAGTTTTTTTTGCTCTTTCGATCTGTATAGGCCTTGTTTCGATACGATTAACGTATTTTTACGATCCATAATCACAATACACTACAATACAAATATTCTTTATTGACAACAAACAGAAATACAAACAAATACAGAAAAACAAAACAAAACAGAAAAGTCAAAAGGCGAAGGGAATAAGACGTAACTCCAGAAGCGAAATAAAAATAAAGTTATAGTTTTTTACTCCGCTCAGTCGGGCAAGGAAATGGATGTTTTACGTTTTTATATTCAAGTGCGGGGTGACCCTTTGTTGAATTACCTTATCAGTGTCGCTGGAAGAAGGGTTGACCCTTCGCGCCCCACTGAGCGCGATCCTAAGGGAAAAATATGTCCTGACCGGGATTTCCGGAAATGTCGCAAGTCGCAAGTTTTTCGGGCGTCGTTCGTTCTGTTATTTGTTTTTTTCTTTTGTAATTGTTTATTTCGAATGTCAGTCAATGTTTTCTAGCAAGCTTTTGTTATGGCTGACGACCTTATCTTGTATGTGTTTAATTAACATAGAGTAAGTTTCTTTTTTTTTGGGTAGTGTAGAGACGTAATATCAAAGTGACTCGATCCTGTTAACACAATATGTGATTTTTATACTTTTTCCGTCAGTTTCGCGACTAATAGAAAGTCACAATATTTTGTATATTTACGGGTCTATACGCAAATAATGTGTACTAAGCGCGAATGCCTCAAACAATAATAGAAAGTCCCCAATAGAAAGCTGCATGACATTTGAAGCAATCACAACTCGTTGTGAAGTTGTATTTGACATAAATTCTTTCTTTAATATTTGCAAGTATTACGTCTCCGTAATGTTAGATACTCTTTGAATCGTGAAAACAATGATGAAGATGATGTCTTCCTTTTATCCTCCATCAGTCAGTCAAGGGTATGCTCTCAGAAAGGAAGGCATAGGGAGAGTGGTTTATTTTGAAAAGCTGTTATATTTATAAAACACGCACTAGGGTAAGCTACTTGCTATGTTCACATCACTTTGATATTATAATTATTTGTGTTACAATTTTGTGACTGAACGAACGACTGAACGAGTTGAAAAAGGCACAGAAACCAGGCAGAGAAACCAGTATAAAACAAAAGCAACCGTCGAACGTAGAAAACTTTGCGATTATTTGCGTGCGGTTCACAACATCAGAGGGTATGTATGAATCATAGATTAGGGGTTATCTAAAGGTATGACCCATAGATAAATGGCATGATAATAGCTTCTCGTTAAAATGCAAATAGCATTAGCTCGCGGTAAATCGAGGGGCACACAAATAACCATTTTATTACTGACGTTAACTACTCGAGCCGGTTCTATAACGTGGTTGCGAATTTCAACGAACTGTGGACACGTAATGGATTAATAAAGAATATTAGATGAGAGAAAAATTCAAATCAAATCAAATAACTTTATTACACAAAACAAAAATACAGTGTGCAATACAAAAGTAAAAAAAGAGAGAGCAATCGGCCTTATCGCTGTGAGCGATTTCTTCCAACCATTCGAGAGGCAGGGAAAAATTCAAAAAGTTTAATTATTCATAAAAACATATCGGTGGCCTAATGGTTAGGACCGTTGCCTTCCGTTCGGGAGAAGCGGGTCCTCTTTGCTTCAAGCTTATTTTGACTGGGTTACACTGATCATACCACGGTAGAACCACATAAGAAAGATACCCAGTAATTGCGCTCCTTACAAGAGCGTCCGAATCGTCGCACGCACACATAAGAATCATTTACACGGCCGCTAACCCATCTTCGCGGTGAAAAACGATGAAAGACGGGTTAGCGGCGGACTGGGTATCTTTCTTCTGTGGTAGAACTGTCGGCAAATCGCGGAGATAGCCCGTAATAGAGGCATTCTACGGAAAATGAACTTTTGTCGCTTACGTGACACGGTTATTTTAGCAAAAATCGTCATTCTATCATCATTAGGAGTCTGCTACATAGACAACCGACCCGCTTAGTAGCAGCAACTAAGAAAAGGGGGTCAAATATCCCTGCAAATGACCGTACAATAGCGTCACGTATGCGACACCTCCGTGTAATACTCCAACAGTATATGTAAGTAAATGTAGTTAACAACTGCAAAAAACTTATAATGGTCATTAAATGAACATCTTTAAAATGGCACATAAATAAAAAATAATAATAATATTAGCTCTCACAAAAACAGGGTGAAAAAATTTTGTTAAACTAAAACTAAGACAGAAGTTGTACCTATTTCAATGTGAGAGCCTGATGTCCGTACTAGGATAACTATGACAGGCCATATAATTAACTATAGACAAAAGATTTTTATTGAGTTATGATCATGGTCTAAGAAAACAAGGTCGGACCACGTGACTGACACAAGCCTACGTCATCTTGCGCTGTTCATCCTTGTCGAATGCGTGTTAATAGACAAGGATGAACAGCGCATGATGACGTAGGCTTGTGACCTGTGTCAATTTGAGTAACTTTTAACAATTTTTGGGTTACTTTGACTTAAAATTGAATGTAAGACGTACTGTACTATATTAAAAGTTATTCAGTACATCTAATTACGAAGAGTCCCTAGAATTTTCTTAATCTTAAATCTTTCTCCACGCAACAATCTCCCAAATACTGGGCCATAAGTATTTCCTTACAATGGTTTTTCAGAAAATCGATCACCAGAAACTTTTCCAATTACAAGTTCCCGATTCCGGCAAGTTCGGTGGAATAATACACTGAAAAGGCATTGAGTTTAAATTCTTAACTTGTATTGAAATGCTATAAAAACTATTTACTTTTGTACAAAATCAATCGCCAATATCGAGGTGGGTGCGTATTTGCCTTATTAATTATTTTTTTTCTTTGCGTATTTGATTTATTTTGAATATCTAAGATCGAAATGACTTAATACGTCAAAATACTTATCTAAGTTCAAAATGTCGAAAATAAAACAATTTTACCTTTCAAACTTTGGTAACAGAATTATGGCGTCGTCTATGGCTTCTGCATGGTCCGTTTAACGACTTTTGTATTACATAGATACCGAATATTATGGATAATGATTACTCAACTACAATACTAGCTAATACTATTACAATGTTAGTGTCTGTTTGTAACCGAAATAGCCTACCGAAACATGGAATTATCTTTCTTTTCCGACAATCAAGCTTGCCACATTCTAAGTCCTAACCAAACTGAGGAAAATCTCACAAAGTGATATTTGTTCCGCGAGTATCCACCGGGATTTGAACCCGGAACCTCCGTAATGTCAGGAAACGTTGTACCACTCGGCCATAAAAGCTTGCTCGTAATGAAAAGGGGACATTTACGACTACACTTTCCAAAAAGTCACAATATATTTTGTAAACTTCCAACTTTTATTCAGAACATGACTTTAAACTTAAGAAAGTTGTAAAATATTCTAGCTCCATAATACGGTGGCGACTAACATAATTCCGAAAGCATTAAAGTTCGCAAACTAGTTGGCGGACACTACGGCGGAAAGGAAAAAAAGACTGGACAAGAACGAGTTTGATTTAAGACGTGGTCCCGTTAAATAAGTTTAATTTTATGTAGACAGTTAACATATTTTGTGTAGTAAGTGTATAAATATTGTATTGTAGTAAGTGTCTGGTAACACAACTATAAATAATTTATTCTAACTTTGTTTATAATTTTTATTATATCTCTTTTAGTTAAATGGTAATTCAAGTTCGATTTTATTATGATCAAGGTTTATTATTCAATCATTTATTACATATTTTGAGTACATGGGTGTCACAACAATAAATTAATAGCACGTAAAAGTAGACCCAGTCATAAGGCTGAAAATCAGTACGTAGAAAAAAAATCAAAAAAGGGGGATGTAAAAAGTGAATAGAACTAATCCACATTTTTATAAAAAAAATTGTTTCTCTGTTTATCTGTTTGTACGAGCTAATCTCTTTAACTGTTGAACATACTTAAAGGAAATTGTGCATAGTAGTACCTTATATCCCCGGTCAACATCTTAGACAGTTGTTACCGCGGGAAAATATCTTATTTCTACGGGAAACTGCACGGAAATGTCCTAAAACCACGCGGGCCTAGCCGCAGGCGGACAGCTAATGAGATAATATAAATATTATTATAAGGCAATACATATAATTATATTATTTTGCAACAATATTAATAATAACAAAAAACCGTTATATTGAGAAAAAAGACAAATAAAAACATGTGCGTATTTCGTTTTAAGAAGCTGAAGCTTACTTTTTGAAGCTTTCTTACAAAGTTACGTCATTACTATTTTGAAAGCAACTAAGATTTCCCAAAATCAATCAAAACTCCATGACTTGCGGACTCTTGCGGGTATTGAACAGCAAACTTTGGGGCAGCAATTAGTCAAATTAATTTAGCGTGACACGTTTAATAACTTTACTTGTTACTGTAAACCACTTGGCTTGGGATTTATCGTACTATTGAACGCAAATTTAAGCAATATATCTATCAATGTTGCTGTTTTGACATTTCGTGGATATCTGCTTAAAAAATATATTTACAAGATTAGTATGTATGATAGTCTGTAAGGTAGTTATGATATGGGCCTCTGTTTACATAATTAACATCTTTATGTAAATATTGCCTGAAATAAATGGATTTATTACTTATTATTATTAGTATGAGTTTAAAATAGGTGATACTGCCTTCAAATGCCCTGGTTTTGTGAAAAGGTGAGACTAAAATTGAATAGTTTGCTCTCCTGGAGTTGAATGAATATGTAGCCCACTTAAGTTTCGAGTAAAGGTACTTAGGATACAATAGAATTAACATAGATTGGCTAAATTGTGTTAGGTCCGAGTTTGAATTGAGAGCTTAAACTATGACGCTCAATTCGGCTGAACCATTTGTCCCGGGGCCCCTAAAAGGCGGTCAGCAATTACACAAACAAGTTAGTGCTCGGCCGCTGATTTACGTCGTGGCTACTGAATTAGTTCAAGCCAGCAGCGTCCAGCTACGCTTCTATTACTGACTCATCCCTCTAACATGCCCGGTCCACGCGTGACAGACATAATTTTGTCGTGCGTATTCTCTTATCCTATTGGAGGATATTTCAATATGGCGGGTTTCTCGCGCGACAAACTTTTGTCATAGCACTGCATGTTACGGGGGTAATATCAATTACTTACACAATTTATTGAAAGTACACTATTCATTATACCTAAATATTAAAATATAAATCTATATAATCGTAACACAAATGCAATTAATGCAATTAAAACAAACAAAATTAAAACTCATGCAATTAATGCTTGCTTAGCGTGTGGGTTTTAAGGTTAACCTACCTCACAAACCCTGGTGTCGGAATTGTAGAACCGCCTAAGGCAATTAATGCTAAAATTGATAAAACGTGCCACCACTTAAATTACACATTAAAGGATTCATTAGTATTCATGATAAATTACGTAAAATTCAGCCATGCACTTAATTTATTTTTATGATATAAAAAATGTACTTATGATATTTCGTTTAGCAGTTATTTTAAAACTTTTAAATACCGAATATAGACTATCAGAATAACACATAGGCTACCCTTTACCACGGGAAAATCCCTGATTCACACAGGAAAAACTGTTAACGCGGGGCCGAAAGCTAATTATTTTATATAACAACTAGCGACCCGTCCCGGCTCCGCACGGGAAAATTGTTATTGTGGGTTATCCTTAAGTATATTAAGCATGTATTATACATTTAAACCTTCCTCTTGAATCACTCTATGTATTTAAAAAAAACCGCATCAAAATCCGTTGTGCAGTTTTAAAGATTTAAGCATACATAGGGACATAAGGACATAGGGACAGAGAAAGCGACTTTGTTTTTACCCGACTACGGCGCAGCAAAAAGGAGGGTTATATACTATGTAGTGATGATATTCAGCGACACCGCTGCTGCATCATCGATTACATTAAGAATTCATGCGCACCCACCAACATAAAGAAAACATAAAAAGCGGCCCATACATATATGTTCCCATACATAATTCAATACGCGCGCAACAGGATCAATATCAGCCATTAACGCGGGGTACTCATTTGTGCCGCGTTTGCATCGGGATAGTCAAGTTAAAAATAAACTTCTTGTCTATTAATATTACTTACTACTACTTACTAGAGTGGCTCAGCGACCCACGAGAATTCGCCACTTGTCACGGTACTTGTACTAATATTACAATACCAGTTCTTCAACATGCGATTATTTTTAGTTTATTTAACTTTCGAAAGTGTAACATTCTTACAATTTCAATCATTAAAAGTATGCCCTTGGATGCGATATAAATCGTACGGCAGCAGGGTTTACTTTAGTGACTTATAAAAAAGCCACGCAACAGTTCTACCTATTTTGTCCAATAGCGGATTTATATTAAGGCCGTGCTTTGGAAAGCGCGTTAAGTCGTGGGTCCCGGCACTTGGACAGATGTCGTCGTTTCACGAGGCATGTCAGAAGCCTTAGGCGGTTCAATAATTCAGACACCAAGGTTTCTAACGTAGGTCAACCTAGAAATCCATAGGTGCAGAAAGCAAGCAAGCTGTAGCACAGATTAATAAATAGTTACTAACGTAAGCGTAGTACAAGTAGTAGCTATACCTTCCTGTATACCTGTATTATTCCACTATTTAAATGTGATGCAAAGCTCGTTTTGTCTGGTTGTCAACACCATATTATTCTTACTTCATACAGATTTCCCCAGGGACAGTAACAACGGTGCAGGTCTGATTACAATGCATTATATGGTTTCGCTCCACAAGACAAGTATGTCAAATTCGTCTTTGACAAAAGTAAGCAAAATTTTCCTTTTGTTGGGATTCTTGATAATCATATAAATACCTACCTAATTCAAAATAATTTCTCTTTGGAGAATACACTATATGAGAAAACCTACTGGGAAATTAAGAATGTATTGCTTTCTTTAAAGGTTAATCGAATTGGCTGAAACATTGTACAAAATAGCATTTTTTTTTATTACCAAGAATAAATATTTTAATTTTTTTCTTTGTAAGGACTTTCTTCGTAGTTTTAAGCCGTAGTGCAGGCAGTGAAGCGCTAGTTGTTACATATACCCTCTTAACAAACGATGCTTATAGTTTAACAATATGTTCCTTTTCGACATATTCCCTTGAAAAAAAAAAGACGTTCATGTCCTACTAGGTCCGTTCAAGACGTGGTAGACAAATGTGGCAGCCTTGATCAGCTCACGCCAAGAGTCTTTATCTTCAGCCTGTCGAAGAGCAACACAATTCTTGTAATTGTTTGTGAATTCAATAAATAATAATAATGATAATGGGCATGTTGAGTATGGCCTTGACCTATTACTGACCTGGAGCGATACGGTCCTCTTATCCAAGATCTTGTCCCCTCAACTCTACTCAACATTATTTGTTAACAACGAGCATTGTGATTATTACTTTAAATTTAGAGACGTCAAACATCGATTTTACGCGTAGTTCGCACTAGTTTAACAGGTATGCGAAAACATCCCACTTAAATTAAGCTGAATTTGACAGCTGCGCTGCTTATTTTAAATATCATTCATTCAAAATTAGATTCATTCATCTTCCATCCTTTTCGATTCCCATATGAATGAAAAAGACCAAGAATTTTTTAGATATTTTAGCTGCCACGCCGGAATTGAGCCTAATGTTTAGCTTAAGGTTACTACATAACGGGGTAGTAACTGAACGTTCTCAGATTTTCGCGGTTGGTACGTCCTAGTAATTGCATTATCACACATTTTAATGGGCTTTTTCCATCTGCCGTGACCATGATCGGTGTAACCCGGTCGAAATATCGGTAAGCTCAATTTATAAGATAACTAAATCGTGGAAAAAACCCATGAAAATGTGTGTTAGGGCTAGTAACTGTCCTAGTGTAAATGTGCAAGGTCGTGCAGTCATTTATCACTGTGAGTAAATCACATGCGTGCTCGGTAATAGAGCTAGATTGTCACCTATAAGCTACCTACTACCCAAGGGTTACGAGGCGAGTATAATTTTGTCGTGTCTTATAATTATACCTATTGTTACACCTACTGTGTGAGATTGACCCTAATTCGTAATAGTTTATTTGGGTTCGTCCCCGAGCTTACCGTTCCCCGAGCTTACCGTCCCGGAGCCTACCGATTTTGATAAAATTTAATACATTTTATTTTGTTTTTTTTTCTACTATTTCCAACTTGTACAATAGACATACAAAGTGTTTTAAAGTAGGTATGAAATGTGTTTGTTTGGTTACTGCAGGCAGAATTATGTGAACTTAATAATGAAAGTTATAGGACTAAAAATGTATGTGTAACTATTAAATTAAATATAGCAAAACCATATTTTTAAGATAATAATTGCCATCATTATTAATAAAAAAACAAATTATTGTGATGATTAAAACCTGTGATAATTACCAGCAGATTAATAAACGTGATTATTTAACCGTGGTCTAGAACTTATTATTTATTCCTATAAAGTATAAAATTCGACTTTGCACTTTTGCTGCTAATAGTACTTTAAAGCAAGATTGACATTTTAATCGACTTTTTATAATAATTACAAATCGGTAAGCTCCGGGGCGGTAAGCTCGGGGAACGGTAAGCTCGGGGACGAACCCGTTTATTTGAACCAAAAACAAATGTCTTCGTGGCAGAGTTTAACTTAAAGGGTTTCAAGTAGATTGTAATAGGTTTGACTGATCATAAAAGACAAATGTTATCCATACTAAGAATATTATAATAAGTTATAAAGTATTATGAATAATATTATATGAGAATGTGGCTTTGTTTGTCCTTGTTTCACTTCGCAACAGAGCATGGCGTGGTATGATTTTTGTATGGAGATATTTTGGTAGTTATTGTCTAGAAAGTAATTTAAACTATGATCTGTTTCATATAAATCCGGACAAAAGTCCATTGACTCTTTCGTTTGTTGAAAGTTATTAAAAATAATGTAACGCCAAAATCTCTGGCAAGGTCACACGCTTACCCCGCCTTCTACTACGGTATGCCAAATTACGTATTTTGCGATAATTTCCTAAAATTTTATCGTATCGTTTGAAAAAATGTGCGCATTGTATGCAGGCGTCAATAACCTTTTGTCTGGATTAATATGAAACAAACCATAGGTACATATCACTGCGGGAAAATACCTGATTTTCACGGTAAAATCTGTTAACGCGTACGGAGTGCAGAGGGGCGGAAAACTATTGTAGTTTCTTTACAATAGACAAAAAAACTCATAGAGTGTTTGATAGCCTAATAGGTACTGCGATTGATTTAAAGCACAAAGTCGCGGGTTCGAATCCCACTAAAGGCAAAAATTTCTGCGATGAACATTTTTTGTGTTTCCTGAAAAAACCTTATGCAGATTTTTGTAACCGTATATTTTGTTTGTTTCAGATTACGTTATAGGAGGACAACGAGTGCCACCATATACCAAGTGTTCTTTACTAAGATTTTAAGATTAGGTAAGTGTATTTTTATAATATATTTACAATTACAACATGTAGGTAAGTAGACTACAATTTAAACGCATTAAAATTTAATTGAAGTTTGATTGAGCCTTCCGCTCCCCCGCAAGTGCAGTGAAGCTTGTTACGTCAATTTTGTAACACAAGACACAAACATAAAGCGGTATAAAAAACAAATAATGGACATATTATATATTTTTTTATGACACAAACAAATAGGTACCAAAATTACCCCTAAACCACTTCTTCCCATTAAAGCAATTTTTATTTACTTTCACAACTTAGCTTTCTGATCTTGCTTATTATTATTATCTGTATGATTTTCGTTGATATTTTTCTTGAGCCGTCGAATATTCCTGTTACTACATACAAGTATAACGCTGGAATATTCCTGTTACTACATACGAGTATATCGCCGAGTGAGGGATGCGGTCCTATATTTGTACCGCGATCCTCATCTTTATGGGCCGGTTTGACGCGAGTGAGGCATGACTCTCTTGGCCCAATTCGACGCTCGACTTACTTACACTTTTCATACACTTTTACTATGTTTTATACTATGTTCAGTTTAATGTTATCATAGTTTTTATACAGGGTGTAAGATAAAGTATTATACTTTAAACCCAGTATTGTGTTATTGATGTTTAACACAATAAACAAAAAGACAAATGTTTGGTGAATTTTTAAATTATAAGAATCCATCGCTTGCGTGGATATGAGATCGAAAACTGTTTAGGATTGCTTTTTAAAAATAAATACGTGTAGAAAAAGTAAAAAAATCAAATGGTCTAGACTAGAGTATGTCTGTAGATACAGTAGACAACACATGCGGCTATACATTTTGACCTTGGGAGCGTTGTAGTCGTAAAAGCGAGTTTCGTAGTGCTCGCTTCCAGCCGCACGTACTGCTTACTGTACTAGGATCATATAAGTACAAAGATGTTAAAAAGGATGTTTTATCAGTGGCTGCCAATATTTTTCTCAGCCTCCATAACTCCCGCGAGAGATTGCTCCGATCTATATCAGGTTTTATAGCTCGTAACATCGTTGGATTGCTGCGATCGAATGGTAGGAGAGTTGCCAAATGCTTGATATTTGTCTAAATTCTCCCAATTTTTAAATGTAAATTCAATAGGCAGAGGCGATTATTTTATCAGCTGTAGAGGTCTGTTCGGGAATTGCATCGTAGTTGTAGTTAATTTCCTAAATTATTATGAGCGTGCATAAGTAAGGTTACATGGGTTAAAAGATAAGAAGGTTGTTTGTGCCCCAGTGTGTAACCAACAAAAACTGCATTCCCCTAAAAATTGTGGGTTTATGTTAAAACCAAGCGAGCTATGTAGTACCAAAACTTCACTTTTCCCAAAGAGCATTATAATTTATTAAAATCTAGGAACAAAAACCAAATTTCAAAAATGTTTGGTGCCTATTTAAGTTTTCCGGTCTGGCCACCCCAATGGAGCCAATACACGCACAGATATTTAAAAACATAAACTGGGGTTATTTTAGAAACTGGTGCTAAACTTTGGAATATCTTCATTTCATAAAATCTGGAGATAAGTTCACGAATCAAACTTTGTTACCACAGTCTGAAGCCTGAAGCGTTTAAAAATACAAAATTATGTTGCGCTACTTGTAAAAGGTTTTTGTCAAAAGTTTAAAACTTGAAACTCCGTGTTTTGGTGTGGTTTTCAATATGATTATTTGCGAATGCCATGAAATATTTTTGTTTATGGCAACAATTTCCTTTATAAAATTAGTTCTTTTGAAATTCTGCAATATTTAAATGTTTCTGGTCGAGCTTTAATATATTTAGTTATAAGAGTGACTCTAGTCGCATTAGCTAAAACCACGCGACGACATAGTTTCTATCAAAAATGCACAATGGTCTGTTTTTCCCGTAACATCTTCATCCAACATGACTGAAGGATTGAGTGTTATCCTTTCATTACATTTTGCCCATTGAAGGCTTTTCCCCAAGTTACCCTCCATCCCATTCATAACAAGATAGGGGAGGAATTTCGGCGACAAAATGAGCATTTTTTGTTACATTACCGCTAAAGTTCTACAGTCTAACAAAAAAGAGTACAAATAAAAAGTAGCAACACTGTAGTGTCCTCTCATTTTCACGATTAATTAGTTGGAAAGGGACGACACTACAGTGTTTCTACTTTTTAATTTCTACTCTTTTTTGTCAGACTATACTACAACCTAAAGTCCGTTGTAGGATTAAAAAGGTCTACCCTTATTCCTTCTCGTACATTCTAGAGCATGCTAAGCTGAACACTAGGCCGTTCTTTATGTCCGTTGAATAAGGAACATAATCGTAGTGCTAGGCTGAGATGCGCACGGAAAACTAATTACCATTCACTTCTTTTGATAAATTTGAAAATACTTTCTGTAGCATATTTTAAACCTACGAGTATTTCTTACACCTAATATTTGTAATCAATATTTTCTTTGTAGAGCCTGAAACACAGCTTTATTATTTCCAAAAAAACTGTATGTAGTAATGTATACATAACCCTATATTTTCGCTTCGAACAGAATCGGTCGCTACAAGAACGCAGAAAGGAAACTAGAGTTAGCGTGGTCAGAATAGGAAGATATCTCTATACCTATTGTTGCTCTTTTATCTATCAATATAATACTAGCTGAGGTAATGTAATAACTTCGAAGTTCTCTTGTTATACAGGGTGTTAGATGGTAATAAGTATTCCTAGATATTTATTAGTATATTTAACGGATTTTTATGAGATTGTTGATTTTAAAATTTTCACATAATCTCCTTTTATATATAAATTGATCGATACAATCTTAAACTACAAATTATGGAGAGAATTTGTTTAAAAACTGAACAGACGAAGCGAAAATTTAAAAGCGAGCTGTATGGCGCATGCCGCGCACGTTCCGCCTCGTCACAGCAGCTCACTTATTCCCTGAACTTGCCTCGACGTCAAAAAGTGATTTGTAAAATCTTACTTCGAATAAAACATATTTCATTTCATTTCCCTGGCCTGTGGCCACAGCTTCGCGCGGCGGCGGCGGCGACCGTGAACAGCGAAGAGAGATGGAAACAAACGTCGGCAATTGTATGAAGCTGTCCACAGCAAGTCGCGGCAGCGGCGGCAGCGGTAGCGGCGGCGAGACGAGCATCGAGCGAATAGCGAAGGGGGTAGGAGGGGCGCGCGGCGGTGGCGGCGGTGGGTGGGTGTACGATGACCCCCGCCTGCCATAGTGGTACTATGGCAGTCGGGGGGCAACTTACGGTGAACGGTCTGTAGAGCGAATACGCGGCGAGCTGTGGTATACCATCGCACCGCAGTTCGCGCCTCCGGTCTCGCCGCAGTTCGCGCCGCGCGTCGCGCGAAGCTGTGGCCAGGCCCTTGATTCCTGATCTTAATTCTTGAATGTATGCACCCCTGCTTAACCATTCAGCCAAGTATAGACCATCAAGAAACAACCCGTACATCCTTTATATCATAAAAAAAGTTTCCTCTTATCGGATACAAGCTAGTGAATAAAAATAAGGTTATTATCCCTCGGTTCTATCTTTGTGAGGCGTATTGTTATCCGGCTGTTGGGTTATTGTAATAATCTACATTAGTTTCTGTAAGTATATTCAGATGGGTTTAACCTAAATAACTACGAAAAATTTCCTGTAGGAATTCCCTCAAAGATATATTGTTCAAACTATTACAATATAGTTTAACTAGCTACGCGGCTACGCACGCGTTGTTTTTTCCCGTGGTAAAAAGTATCTAAGATGTTGAGCGGGGATATAATGTACCACCATGCAAAATTTAATTTAAATCAGTCGAACGGTTTTAGAGATTAGCGTATACAAACTGACCGACAGACAGACGGATAGGTATTAGTTTTTTCAAAACTTGTATTTTTGTGCTACAGTCTCTTTATTAGTTTCTTTGAAAAACAAATCAATGTGTACAAACACGCTAATACGCATAATAATCGTTTATTTCAGGAATATACCCATAAGAAATTTAAAAATACAAAATAAACGAAAAACCTTAATAATTAAGGCTTACTTCACATTTGCATTATATTCGTATCTTGAATCCTATTTACTACGAGTAGTATCTATCTAGAATAATAAATTTAAATTGCCGAAATGTATTATGTGCACCAAATTTTTTTTGTTGTGTTCGTTATTGTAAGGACCATGTTCATGGAAACTTTTTACGGCGGGAAAGCACATAATTCCCACGGGAAAAAATATTAGCGTGAGTGGCGCCGTACAGACCTAGTATAAAAATATAATAAACGTGAAAGTATGTTTGTAGGTTTTGATGTATGTCCGTTTTCACGACTAAATTACCGAACGAATTAATTTGAACAACATGTTTATTTTTTAACTCATTACCGTTTGAAAATACCTCATTCCCACGGTAAAATATATGAACATGAGCGGAGCCACGGGTGAAAAGCTAGTAGCTTATTTACTCGTATGTTTCGGTATGGCAGTCATTATTATTAGGTTTTTTTATTTCACATAAGCTAGTATACGTCTGTAATAATTAAATTAGTGTTTGTACGACTCTACCCTTTTAGTTTCCAGCTCTATGCATGCTTAATGTTGCCAACTAGAATAACAGAGTTCCTAGAATAAGGCAAATATGGTTTCAGCATTAAAGTCTAGTTTACACTAAGCCAGTGGATTAAGCCAGTAGGTACGGTCAAGTAGGTAATAATGATAAAAATAAATAATAATAATAAATTTATTCATCAAAACTTAGGTAAGTTGAACACGCGCACCACGATTCTCTCCCTAACACAAAGGACATAAGAACGGTCCGGATTTCAAAGTGTTCAGCTTAGCATGTCCTTGCCTGTACAATGTATTTGATGAATCCTACTAATATTACAAACCCGAAAGTTTGTGAGGATGGATGGATGAATGTTTGGATGGATGTTTGTTACTCTTTCACTCAAAAACTACTAAATGGATTTTAATGAAACTTTACAATAATTTATATGTTGTTTATTTATGTCAGAATAACACATAAGCTACCTTTTACCGCGGGAAAATCCCTTATTCCTACGGGGAAACCTGTTAGACGCGGGGCGTAAAGTTAGTTAATTACATTGGGGTCAGGGCGAGGTACTCGTTTTGGTGCGAGGTCCCTTCGTACAAGCAGTACTCGTACTATTGTACACCGTGAAATTTAACTAGTTGTTTATCCGCAACATAGTGGTAGTACTCATGAAACTGAACAATTTTCCTTAGGAACATAGGTTGAAATCTCTAAAATATTTTTCAACATTTCATATAAATTTTAATCACGTGGCTGGCCACTTAATTGACAAGTTACTGTCTACTCTTGTTCTTTTTCGTTTCTGCGGGTCACTAGGGGAACTATATACTTCTGCGGTACTGGCACAGTTCAAACGACGCACTAACTCTCACGTTAATGGTTTATGAAGGCCTTATATGATTTCAGTATATAACTGTTTCTGTGAACGCTTAGCGAGTTTCTTGTAATTATGTTATTGTGCGTTGTTATGAGTTCACTCACTCGAGTTATGGAACCATTAGTGAATGTCCACTACTAAGGTCCCTAAGTGTTTATACATAATCCCCACTCGAAGCAAACGGATTGGAGAGTATCATATGAGATACCTACTATTTACTATTATTATTACTCTAACACCCGTTTGCGCTAAACTTAAGAATCGCTTAAGTTGATGCCCAAAGTATTTAGGTTCCTTCAGTCTTTTTTTTAGACTTCTTATAGTTTCTGCCTACCGTTATGAGCCCAATTAGACTGTTAGCACAGATGAAAATAATAATACTAACCCGCTGTTAGTGAAAACTAATTATTTTTTAAAACTTTAGTTAATTAGCTTAGGTCTTTCTTATCTACCAATAAACTAAGACAAGGTTAGTTTAAGTAGGTATTTTATTTTCGTAGTGCAAAGCTGTGGTCGTCCGTAACGCGACCGAAAGGAGCCACGGCAGACAAGCGCCGTAGCCTAGCTGGACTGAGCTTTTGCTTTTGTAGGCCTACAAATAAACATACACCTATACTTATTCTGGATTGTGTTATTGTCGGTTACACTGGTGAATGCTGCTCATTCCCTGGGGACCTTTAGTCACCTCACATGACACGTTACTCTAATTCTGAGCTGGTAACGACATCTTTCAATTTAATTTGATATTTATTGTAAACATGAAAACACAAAAAAGAAGAGGGCACAACAGGTACTGCTTATTTCCAAGGAAATGTCTTACAGCAGACCTAGGAAGGAAGAGAAAAGTAAACACAGAAAATTTAAATCATTATTCAACAAATATTACGTGCTTTTTTCTTTTCATATTTCATAATAAAATATGCAAAAGAATCCAAAAGTAAGTGGAAGATTCCAACATAGCACAAAAATGCTTTTGCAATATTTTCGGCAATACATTAAATTACGCTTATTTAAATAGACTACAAAGAAAATTACCGTCCGCGATAAATGATGGCGCCCCGAAGTTGCACATTAAATAAATATGATGTGGAATAAAAAGGGCGGTCGTAAACCGAGGGATAATAATGTACCAATTATTGAGCTATAAAAATAAAGTTAGGGCTCTTGTTCAAGTATAAAATAACTGTTAACACTATAAGAGTAGTATTGTCATAAATTTGGTACGTGGGAATTAGGAATTTCAACTTTAATTGCTTTAGATATGATGCTTCTTTAATATTATGACTTTAATTCATTTTAAAAGGCGTCTGAAGCAACACCATAGGTAAGGGCATTTTTTGAAAATAAAAGTTATTTTTTATAAAATGCCAGTATATTCAAGTCAAAAATCTTAATGTCGTTTACAGAATACATCTACTTACCAAATTTCAACAGTATACTCTTAGTTTCGGAAAAAAGTGCCTGTGACATTGTAGTGACGCTCACGCACACACTTAAATGAGCAACTCGCTTGATCAGCAATATTTAGGTATATAAGTTAGCACTTAGTTATTAATATAGTCTCTGGTGGCTCAATAAAGTATCTACGCTCCACTGTCTACTACGTCTCTGTGTGTTTCATTCACTTTGCCTCCAGCAATCTCCCACTCGCCACTCGCTATTGAAACATACGGACGGACAGACAAACAGACATAACGAATCTAAAAGGGTTCCGTTTTGGCTACGGAACGTTAAAAAGCTGCCAACAAAGCTATGAGAATTATTCGGCTCAATTTTTCCCGCTATATGTCAATGTCACTCTTCCGAGAACAAGTTTCGTGTTCCCGACTCAGGCGGAATATGAATTATTAGAAAATGCTCCGAAGAAGTGGAAAATAATATTATTTTGAATAACATTGATAGATGCTCGCTCATTTATTGTTTCGTTTAGAGACGAGAAACTTTGCTTATATTTTACAAAATGTAGGTAATTTGTTGTTTTTCCGAACGTGTCTGTATGTGTGTAGGTATGTGTGTTTGTATGTGGTCTGTGTGTGGGTAATAAGGTCGACGACCGACCTCACAGACTCTGAAGTCATAAGACCTCTCATATTGTAACTGGTTGCTTATTCATGCGTTTTAATAACAAACAATGATTACTATGGAGTTTTTCAGCGCCAATAATTGCAAACAAGTATAAATTATAATTATGTACGAATTTACCATGTGAAATAGGTATTAAACTCAATAAATAACAAGAGTAAAAATCTAATTGCTTATTGAAATGAAAATATTATGTTTGGACCCTATCCAAGGTAAATGAAAATTTTAAATTTTACTTTTCGCTTTGAAAATAGAACAAAATATCCTCAAGAGTCAATTCATTGCCCTTAATAATAATTTATATCCGCGACACGCCACACAAAAAACCTTATCGCGTAAAAAAACATAAATTTTCACGAATAAAAAGATGGCGGTAGTCTTGTTTGCATTCAATTGTTTTGGCTTTGCAGGGAAACAACGCACAGCTTTCACAAATAAAAACTTGCTTTTTGCTTGCACGGTGCAAGCCTTAAAATGCATTAATTGGTTATTTTTACCGAACAAACTTTTTTAGTCTAGTTTTTTATTTGTATTATAAAAGGAATAATTTTGTCTATTTGCAAAATCTCACGACTGAATGGATTTGGAGGCTTGGTTGATATGCCGTCGGCAAATTATACATATAATTCGACAATTTTACAAACAGTTGCGTAATTTTACATACGCTCGTCATTTTGCAATATCATCAAAAATCAAACTTTGTTTAATCGATTTTTTAAACTTTTAATGGTGTCAAAAATTCAAAAGCAAATATAAACCACAATGAATTATTATAATAAATTTGGACAGAACTGATAGGTTAGCGTCAAGGACTTTCGAATTTGTAATATTATTATTATACTACTAGGGGAAGATTCCCATTGAATTATTCAGATAATTGAACACACACACACACTTGCACTATATTAGGCCTTTTCGCACACTTCTTAAAAGCGACGACGCCATTGTTATGCTTCAATTGACGGACCCGTAGCCTAGTTGGTAGTATGTCTGCCTTCGAAGCACACTTCTTCTGTGTCGCGGGTTCGAATCCCGCCCAGAGCAAACATTCGTGTGATGAGCACTTGTGTTTGCCTTGTGTCTGGATGTTGTATATTTAAATAAAAAATGTATGTATATCGGCTGTCTGACACTCATAGTACAGGCTCTGCCTCGTTTGGGGTCAGATGGCCGTGTGTGAGATGTCCCCACCACATATTTATTATTTATTTAATTCTTTATTTAATGACAATCTGTTCGGCTACTAACGTTCTTGGTTAGCGCAATACCTATGTGCGCTGCTGTGGAGAAGAACCCGCCGAATAAACTGTACAGTGCAGAATTTCAATTTTTCTTTTCCTTGGTTGTTAATAAGGTTGATGTAATGACTCTTGTATTTACATGATAAATATTTACGGAAAAAACGAACAAGAAAGAAGCTTTTAAATGGAGCAGGTTGGCTTACGAAGGAAGCCGATTTGCATCGGAGACGTAGGTTAAAAATTGAAAACGTTTTTACGGAGTCTTCCATAATTATGTTGACTTCGGAAATTTAATATAACACTGCAATATTTTGTCGGCACAGTAACATTAAAACAAAAATTTAAAGAACCTCCGCCACAAAACTGTACTTGATCCTTTCAACAACTAGAAATAAGCTAATAATCTTTAAATTGCTGAAGATATTTTCTTGATCATAGCTAAGACGACTCTCGATTGTGACACCTTGCAAAAAAAACTAGATCAAAATCGAAGCATCCGTTTAGGAGCTACGATGCCACAGACAGACAGACAGACACACACGTCAAACTTATAACATCCCTCTTTTCGTCGGGGGTTTAGAAAGAAAGATACTCGTATTATTCGGGACGTTTTTTCGAATAGTTTACTACAGTCGCGCGTTATTAATAAAATACGCACCAACACAAAGGCCTTTTATTATCTAGTTCAAAAGCTCATATCTATTGTTGATGTGCTTTTGATGTGTCCATTCGGCCGAAGGCTACGTTCAATAGGATACTTTGCGTTCTCATAAATATGGAGAGGTGACGTTCTTTCTTATTGACGTGACAACGTCTTATAATTCGATGGGGCCAGCTGCACGCACGAAAAAACATGACGCAATGCGGCGTTACCGCGCGACTGAGGCGTTCCATTTAGGGCTTGAAGTGCAAGCGAGAGAGCGGAACGAGCGACAAAGAGGCACTATCGTTTTCACTTCACAGAATAAATAATAGGTCACGTTCAACTATCGTCAGTAAACCGACTTTACAGACAACCGCTTTTTTTTTATTGTTAGAACGCACTTGCTTTGGATCTCTCATTCTACAATTAAGAGCACGCAAATCTGAATACATTGACACTTGCATTGTTCTCACTTTCTTTAAATAGGTAAAGAATATAGTTTGCCGCGCGTATTCATCTTACCTGGGGTGACTATGAAAAACGTTTTTGAATATCGTGTTACTTACCAAAAGTTGCTTGTTGTATAAAGGAATGATTCTTTTTTTCAGTTTTATAATCTCGTAAATGGTCATGCTTATTTATTTATAATGTAGGTTAATCTATTCACAAACCCTGGTGTCTGAATTTTTGGGGATTCTTTAAATTAAGTACCTACCTATTTTAATTTCTATTGATTTTTATTTTTTACTATAGTTATGAAAACATTTAAGAATCAGACGAAAACTGACCAATCAACTACCCTCATTTTCGGAACCACTGTACCTACCTACAATTTAGAAAAAATAATCTTTTAATCGTTTTTAAGTTCTTACCTTGATTTACGAGTGTATGCGTATTGAATTAAAACCTAACCAACTACAATCTGTTATTACTCGTAAAATTGTATTTTTTCTATAAAATATAAGCTTTCCTTTAACATACAGCCTGGATTGAAACAAGCACAATAGCTGGCATTATAACACACCTCCTTTTGCCGTATAATACACCGGATATAACTCTCAAGCGCCCCCGAGGTGTGCTGTGGACGCATATCCAATTTCCGGAACATGGCGACGCACGTGGCTGAAAAATATTATGTGCTTTGCCTCGTAAAAATAAATAAAAAACACGTTTAAGAATGAACTCTACATCAGTGAGCTAGGAAAGTCTGCGCGCTTTGGAGTTCTAAGCAGAGTTCATTTACAGAGAAAATTGTGGAAGAGTATTTTTTACATAGAAACTTAGATTAAATATGTGAAAATGTTCAGTTAAATTTAAAGTCGTGTTGACATTACAACACTTTTAACAATTTTAACTGTTTATTTATTTAACTAATGCGATGATTATTTTTTTCCGGATTATTGAAAAGTCTTCTATAATCAAGCCACTTCGTTATTATTTATCATTATATTATTATTATTAGCCTACTTGATCCCACTGCTAGGCAAAGGCCTCTCCCAACTCTTTCCAAAGGAAAGAGAGAGGTCTCTTTCCTGGGCATGTTCAGGCCAGCTGTTGCAAAAGGCGTCCAAGTCATCCCGCCATCTTTTTCTGGGTCTGCCCCGACTTCGACGTCCGTTTTCAGGCACCCAATGCGCGATGACTCCGGCCCACCTATCTGGACCCATTCTGCTGACATGCCCTGCCCAATCCCATTTAAGTTTGTCATCTATCGTAATAAATCATATAATTACTATTAATTTCATAAATAAAAAATAGATGTCGTACAATAACTTAAATCTTTTTTTGTTTGTTATTTTGAACAGTTAAAAAAAAATTATCAGTAAAATGAATTTCGATACAAAAAATTGCCTGTAATAGTTTTAGTTCAATTGTAATAGGTGCAGACTTATACCTAAATATTGGTATCAATAGTCTGTACGTCAGAAGTATAATATAACTATACGTATTCTGTGACGTCACAGCGAACAATATCCCCTGGGATTGGTAATTTTATGCTCAGCAGCGTAGTTGCAGTTTAATAGCTTGTTACGACTACTTGCGACTATTACAACCCTTGACGATGTTGTAGATTAAAAAGGAAAAGTGACATCCGTTTTGCATTTGTTTTAAATTGCTACTGGCTAGATAAGACTTTTCTAGTGAGCTCAAAATCAGAACAGTTAATCATGATTTTTAAAAGGTTAGCTTAATATTTTTTGCATCCAAAAATAATTCGAATACCTACATATCAAAATTACTGATTGTGCAGCAAAACTAAATAATCAACTCTAAATATTACTAAATAATCTTTAATTGATATTCGCGGCGTATTGCTATTTATTTATCTTAAAGTCAAGCTTTTTATAATTGCACAGCTAATAATAAAGACTAACGCACACGCGTTATACCTATTAACTGTTTGTTCTGCATTCACGCCTAAGCAACTAAACAGATTTAGATACAATTTTGTGAGGACATAGTTTTGAGCAACACGAAGGTATATTTTGAGGAAAATTACACCATTTACACAAAAAATCGCCGCTTAGATGCTCATATATAATATCGTTTATTTTCTAAACTTCTAACAAGGGTTTAAGTCCAACAATTACCAATAGAAAACAGTTTCTACAATTAAAAACATAATCAAATTAGCTAATTAAAGACTTCTTTATTATTTCACACATTAACTAGCTAAACTAAATCACGATTCTTCGAAATCTTGTACTCAAAGGTCGCCACGTCGTCGTCGCCAATTCGGCCAAATATCGTTGTCCGAGAGTGGAGAACATATCCATGAATAATGTCACGACATTGACCGCATATGAGAGACATTTACATTCGGGTGGGTTGTTCGGAATAATCTTAATCTTAATCGTGACTTATATTTGTCTTTTTATGAGAATAAATATCTTTAAACCGAATCTTATACCTACTTTAATAAATCGGTTAAAACGTACGTACACTTCAAGATCTAAAGATCATCGCCTCTATACTAATTTTATAAAGTGGAAAGATTTGATTGTTTGTTTGTTTGCATTGAATAGGCTCCGAAACTACTGAACCGATTTTATTGAAACTTGATACAAAGATAGAATAGACCATGAGAAAGGACATAGGCTACTTTACCGCGGGAAAATTCTTCATCCTTACGGGAAAAACTGTGGGGGAAATGATAGTGTAGGATAATAGCTTTTTCAAGTACGGAACCCTAAAAAGAAGTAATTAAAATAATATACTATTCTAAATATTTCCTTTCCGAACGTGATGACGAAATCACTGACGTCGTTGCCAAAACAAGACCTTGTATGTGCACAGATGGTACTTTTGAGAAAATCGAAAAAAACTTCTTCGTGAAAAAAAAATTTATGGAGGCATGTCAATTTTATTTTTGTTATATATGTATCTATATTTCAGACAATTTTTATAGTTATTACAGTATCGATACCGAGACATTAATCCACTTTTTTTTAATTTTTCTGACGACTGCTGCACATGAGAGGTTTTAATTGCTAATTTTAGAAACATAAGAGGTTTTATGAAACTAAAAATAAAAGACTACTATAAAATCAACCTCTATAATCTCACGTATTTTAAGTCGACATTCTCAAAAATACAAAATATAAAAGAAATTGTTCAGTTCAGTCACAAATCAGTTTTAAATTCCAGGCTCAAAAATAAATAAAATGGATGATAAGTAGTCGGTCTACGTAGCTAAGTCACACTAAATGTTTTGCGTAACTTAAAAAAAACAAATCATGTTATAACCAAAGTATTATGTTTCTTGCTTTCCAAAATACTCTCCTATACATAAAATTCATGAGATCGAACCATTTTTAAAACAGGAGGACCACTGATCTGAAGATATGTTTTCTATGAGGGGGTCCAACGACAACAAAGTTTCCAAACTTTTAATACTTCGTGTAAAATTTTATGAATTTGGCTCACGCCAATCCCCAATAGTCCTCGAATTGTCTCATAGATAATCCGCGGGTTTCTTCAATTAGCCGCTTAACAGTAGCCATTTTTTTTTGACGGCAGTTCAAAGCTGCCCTTCACGAAATTCGTTACGTAGAGAAACCCGACCTCACTGAAATTCAGCAAACCATCGCCTCACGGTGCTCAAACAAGGTGCTTCTCCCCCAAAAGTATTTTGATGACAAGCGGCACAGTCTTGCGGAGAGAGAGAACTTTTAAAATCATAAAAAATCATCGCTCTAAAACATGAAGTAAGAAATTTTAAAGTTTTATTTTATTTTAGGCGCGTAATTTTTGTTTTCTTTATGCTCTAAAATATTTTCGGTTTAATTCCATTTTCGTTGCGTGCCTACGTTGTTTGATGTGTGATAAAAAAACATGATTTCGCGCCAAATTTTTTTTATTACTATGAAGGTTGCAAAGTCTATTCTATTATACATCAAGGTTAGATTGGTAAAGATACCAAGTTTCATCAAGTTTCCGCCCCACGGCTCCGCCCGCGCTTACAGTCTTTCCCGTGGGAATGAGGTATTTTCCCGCAGTAGAAAGTAGCCTATGTCCGGCCCCAAGGTCTATTTTACCTCCGTACCAAGTTTCATCAAAATCGGTTCAGTGGTTTTGGCGTGAAAGCGGACGTAACAGAAAGACAGACAGACAATAACTTTTGCATCTATAATATTAAATAATAGTAGGGATAGTAGGGATTGTCCCGTCTGGGGAATATTTATAGATTTCAGATTACTATCAAGGTTTTCGTCATCTTCACTGATCTGTGTAGTTATTTGTCTCACCTAATAAGTATAGAGCATCTTTTTTGTACTTGAATAAGAAAGTACCTATGCAAGTCAAAACCTCGCAAGTGTTTATCATTAGCACAAAATATCATTTTGGCGATATTTAAAATATCTCATGTGCACAGTTGCACCACATGAGATATTTTGATTGTCAATTATTTTCGAGTGCCACATGGGAGATATTTATCGTCGCCTGTAACTCTGCGAATATATAAGATATTGACATGGGAGTTTTTGTACAAGGTGGAGAATTTGTTTTTTTACAACATGGTGTAAAAAAGTGATTTTCGTCCAGGGCGTCACATAAGAGGTCTTGTTTTGGCAACGACGTGATGCAGTTAAAGCAGCCAAATAATTTGGATTACACCTAACAAAATGCCCTTCTGGTAGCGAATACCTTTCAGGTAACAATTACCCTTCAGGTAACAACGCCCGCACCCGCCGGCGGGGGCGCGGCCAGAACCAAAATCAAAATTGAAAATCAGAGACGGAGGCCCTCAGGCGTCGTCTCCTTCACGATGTTTTTCGATATCAACGCGCTAGGCCGTGGTCCGAGGCTCCCTTGAGCCGCCCCTAGAAGCGTTGGTATATGACTTTTTTTGGGGTAGAGTCTTCCGCTCCCCCGCAAGTCCGGTGAAGCTTGACCCGTTGTACCTTTTCGACTCAAGCATAGGTCAATTAAAAAAAAAAAAGCATTGAATAGGCTCCGAAACTACTTAACCGATTTTGATGAAACTTGGTACAAAAATAGAATAGACCATGGGAAAGGGCATAGGCTACTTTACCGCAGGAAAATTCTTCATTCTTACGGGAAGAACTGTGGGGGAAAGCTAGTGTAAGATAATAGCTTTTTCAAGTACGGAACCTTAATAAGAAGTAATCAAACTATACTATTCTAAATATTGATACTACATTGCATTAAAGTAGCTACCTTTAATTTACCAGTCATCTCAAATGCAGCGTTTAACAATTTTGTTTGCAGAATGCACTTACAGCATTCCGCAAACTTACAGGTGCAGCATTTTAGGGGTTAACAGCTGTTGTATGCAGTTGCTAAGCTGCAGCAAACACATACAGCCCCCACCTGCAATAGCGTTCCAACTTTCTTGCACAAACATGCAACTATGCTACAACTAAGTACAGTAGCCAGCATATGCGGCTGGATACTCGCACTACGAAATTCGCCCCTACTGCTACGAAATACGGGCCCGGGCGCTCTCAAGGTCAACATGTCCAGCCGCATATGCTGGCTACTGTACCTGCGCTTTTGTTGTACGGTTTCTGGTTTGGGGTTATTGAGGTTGCTACACAACTTCCTTTGGTGTTTGTCGAAGAATAGCTTCGATGATTTTGACATTTTTAGTATCTAGAACTCAGATTGAAATCTGTTAGAAAACGACGAATAATTTTGAACCAAGTGAAGAGTGATACAACTTGAGATAGGTCGTTTGTGAAGTAATTGCAAATCCCTAAAGAGATTTTCTTTTGCTATTTTTCTGTTTAATCGGCGTAGCTCTAGCTCTTCTAGAAGCGGAGATAATTTATCCTCTATAACCAGGCTCAGACAAATTCTACAAGTGTTATGCCATTAAATATTACTCCAAACAGCTTCTTCTAGAAATATCTGATGAATGAATGAATGAAATTATTATTGCACAAAAAATGCACAATGACGGCAAAGGCGATCTTTCTACCATTATTTTAAGTTTCCCAGATCTTCCACAGATCAATGAATGAAAACTGTACTTTACTCCAAGTATTCCTTCAACTGTCGTACCTTATCAATTATTGCTGCAAATTACTAGCACAGTTACTAGTTCTAACACGAGACAACAAAGAAAGATGATTCCATGCTTCGGAAGGCACGTAAAGCCGTTAGTCCCGGCTACTACGTACGGAAGCCTTAAAAGATTCTATAATTCCGACACCAGGGTTTGTGAGATAGGTTCCTCAAAACCCACACAATAAGCAAGCATAGCGTCGATGGCCAAGTTGCTAGGGTCGTTGACTTCCATTCGGAAGCTTGCGTGTTCAAGCCATCGGCACGCACCAATGAGTTACCAATTTCGAAATCATATGTAAGTTTAATCAACGTTCTTACGGTAAAAGAAAACATCGTGAGGAAACCTGCACATACCTAAGAAGTAGGTACCTTCTTTTTTTACCACGATGATTTCATTATATGAGCCTTTACAAGTGCTTTTATCACCGTGACGTCACAACTGTAGCTTTGTGACAACAGAGTTGCACTACAGTACAGTCGTGAACGTGGCATAATGCCACAAGGTCACCGGTTTATGGCGTACTGGGCTTTACAGGTAGCTGTAACACGTTTACGATGCCATTACCTGTGTAGTGATGACACATGCAAAGGCACAAAGGCCACTTCATACAATGAGCGAGTTAAACTCACACATATATAGACACTTAGCGTATTTTAGCAAATAAGAAATATTCTCCTATGGTCTGTTTCATATAAATCCGGACAAAAGTTCATCGACCTCTTTCTTTTCTTGAAAGTTATTAAAAATAATGTAACGCCAAAATGTCTGGCAAGGTCACACACTCACCCCGGCTTCTACTACAGTATGCCAAATTACGTATTTTGCAATTATTTCCTATAGTTTTATCGTATCGTTTGAAAAAAATGTGCGCATTGTATGCAGGCGTCGATGACCTTTTGTCCGGATTAATATGAAACAAACCGATGATGTAAAGTTTCTTCTGGCTGTTCTTCTCCACAGACAAACGCCACTTTTGAACGGCCAACCAAGGACAGTTTGGTTTAGTAGCTTTGACGTCGATAAATAACGCAACTTACTGTTATAAGTGGGCTGTGGGTAAGATAAGACCAGAAATGGAAAAAAAGTGGTACGAAGATGGGATTTACGATCAGTTATTTCCTTCGATTCGGCTAGTTTTTTTTTTCTTTTCTCTCAATTCACAAGCGTTGGCAATGTATAGTTTTTTGGTAAACACAATAATTGTATTTAGTTAGTTTTCACTTCACTCGCGAATGCTTTGGAAAGCGCGAAAGCGTTGGTTTTTTTATATAATTTTGCTAAATACTTAGTCGGCGAGCGGTGTCGGTTCTAATTAGACAAGAAAAGAAGTAAGATTTTTATTGCATCTTCTAACTCAATAATTTATTTTCCAAAATGTGACCATATACTTTTTTTTTGTTTCTGGTCCTCAAATTAGGATTCCAAACTCTGGTTCATACCTATTTTGTTCATAAATGTTTATTTTTTCTTATTTGTTTAATTTTCTTGGACAATACAATACAATACAAATATTCTTAAACGTATCAAGCTTCACAAGACTTGCAAAAACTTTGTTTATTGGAGACCTTCAAACTTAAAATAAACGTATTATTGACGTTGAAAAACATGAAGGAATCATTCATTTTATTTTTGCTTTGCTAAAAAGTTTTCTACTAAAAAGCTTCTAGAATGTTTGTTGTTATTAGTAAGAATAATTTTACATAGCAAGTAATATGATAGTCACTTCGTAACCGCTCATTTCCCCATATGTTCACTTACCTGTGGTTGACAGTTCTCGGCAGTTGTTTGATCTCAAGTTGAGCAAATACTATTTTGACAGTTAAACAGTATAATATTAATTTAATGTAAGAGCATGTATTACATATTCGAAATGTCATTATAACCACAATACACAATTGATGAATCTTCGCAGCTTCGGTACCTCTTTGATGTGGTCTCCTCCATTAAATGAGTTTTAATAATTGAATTTATAGCTATGATGGAAAACGTCTAAATCTGATAAGAATAAAAAAACTAACATGATTCGATAATTTTAATCTTCAATTATTGAGCTTGGGCAGGGACTTAAAACCGCATCTCCTTGGCTATCCGGGCCGTACAGGCGCACTACCAAATTGTACCACAAAGCCTCCGTACTCCGTACAAGCCTGACGAAATTCTTTAACGCTTCTTACTAAGAGCTTTAGTGCTTTTTCGCTTCAATTTTTAAATAATAAATAAATAAGCTAACAGAGTGCATCTGTTAAAACGAAAAATCTTCATTTTTCTATTTCCAAAACCAAACAATATGGTTTAGAAAATACGTTTGTAAATAAACAGATAAAAATATATGTATTTACTTTGTTTCAATTGTTCCAGAATGTGCAATAAAACTGCGTATGGTGCGAGCGGGACGGGTGCATTCTGGCCACGTCCCCCACCACGGGTGCCGCCTCATCCTGCCCCAGCCCCCCCCTAAGAGCGCCATACTTGTAGACCTCCACAAACTCAACGTCCCTTGCAGCAGCGGATTCATCAGATTCGCTCCAAACACCCCCTCGCTATGCGGGAAACTCGAGTCAGTTCCAGCACCAAACCGAAGATTTCTCTACCAAGTTGGATCCAAAAACCCAACGATAGAACTCCACGGCCGACCCACGTTCGCCGCGACTTACCGTCTGGTAGACAACTGTCATTATGTCTTGTTGGCGGGAAGAAACGGCTCGTTCGAAGTTGGCCCAACAACCAAACTCACCTGCTCCTACGAAATCCACTTACCCTATGGAAACAAAGTTGCTTTACGTCTTCAAATGGGGACTGGACCAATTATAGCTAAAGAGAATGATGTGTCAAGTATCCTTCTAGAAGACGACGATGTTCTGTGTAAAGGGATGCAATTGAGTCTTCAAGATGGAGAGTCGAAATGGAAGCACTGTTCCCAGCCAGGAGACCCTTTAAGAAGTGTCCAGATAATATCTGAAGGGAATTCAGTGAGATTGAACATAAGTTTGAACGCCAAAAAGAATTCTTCTGCCATGTGGCTTAAAGGATGGTGGATGGATAAGACGGTAGAAAGTATCGTTGGGCATTGTGACTACGGATGGGTGTCTTCTGGTGATTTCTGCATATCAGCGTTGAGGGATACGAAGAGAGCGTGGCGACAAGCTGAGGCGGAATGTGTGAGGCTAGGAGGGCATTTAGCCAGTATCTTGAATGAGAGGCAGCAACAAATAGTGGACCAACTTCTTGCACATACGTAAGTATTTATAATTTACTTTTACAAAGGTTTTTCAGTAAAGTAAGACACAATTTCAGTAGCGGTTAGATGCGTAGAGCAGTAGATATGACCAAGTGTTTAGCCATTAGAGACTAATGAGACAAATATAGGTAATATTACAACAACGAACAATGCAGACTGTTGATGAGGATAAATACAATTTGTAGTAGAAATTTCATTTCCAGAGCAGAATTATATTCGATTTTCCATCCGATCCGCCCATGCGTGTGCAATCGTATCATGTAACAAGTCGCAATTAACAAACGTTGGATTTATCCGGGCGTTATCGGTTAATTGGTAATAGCTACGGAATGGGTCCGATTCTACATATTAGGTACGCTAAAACTTAAATTTAAAAACGATGTCCCTTTCATGTTCAAGGGACAGGTGATTTTCAACCTAAAAGAGACGTCAAACATCGATTTTACGCGTAGTTCGCACTAGTTTAGCAGGCATGCGAAAACATCCCACTTAAATTAAGCTGAATTTGACAGCTGCGCTGCTTATTTTAAATATCATTCAATAAAATTAAATTCGTCCATCTCGAATCCTTTTGGATGAATATGTGAATGAAAAAGACCAATTTAGAGATTTTAGCGGCCACGCCGGAATTGAGCTCAATGTGAAAGTTAAACAAATTATTTGATGTTGTTTTGCTAGATATATTTTGTGCTCTAGTTACCATTACCATATTAAATGGTTAAGTAATAATGATTTGTCACAGTGTTTAATGCTCTAACACGGACACGAAATGTAAGATAATTTTGTCATACTGTCAAAATTATGGGAGAAAACCGCCATGTTGCAATTTCCTCTATAGGATAGAGTATAGCCGTGACAAAATTATGTCTACGCATAAAATCTCATGCTAACCCTGCAGCTGACCAAAATTACATAACCCAGCATATTTCTCCCAAGTAACCAACAACTGCAATCCCCAATCCGCCTGTACTTCTCCCATTGAAAGGAGAGGCTTCAATCTAGCATTTAGATTATGCTCTTGGCAACTGCCTACATAATGTTATCAAACTTTCTTAAGTTTAATTACCTCCAACGGATACCAAAATCCAAACATCTTAAGGTCCGCATGATATTAACTTTGCGTCAGAATAATTTAATCTATAGAGAGAAGAGACCTCATCTTGTTTCTACAAATATTGAAGATAGATAAAGGTTAAAATCTTGTTATTTGTGTAGTCGAGACTGAAAAGAAAATTGATCGAAGCGTGTATTCTTAAAATGAGTTACTAGAATCTTTTTGGCCGCTAACGAAACCACAGCTATAGAGACCATGTGGGTTTTCGGTTTTTATTTTTTATTAATCTATCATTTTAGCTACGTCTACTGCTGGACAAAGATCTTTAGAATAAACTATGCTGTCCTCATCTGATTGCTTCTTGTTACAATATAGTCTATTCAAACTCTACAGAAGGCAAAGCTACCAACCCTTTTGCCCTCTCTACTTTTTACTAAACATTACGTGAAATAGGAAAATTAAAGAAAAAACGGAAATTTGAAGATGTATCTATGCAAAATTAGACAGCATGCCCCTTTGTTTCAGTATTTGCCACATCTTGCTATTGCATATGGGATCTTGCTATAAATATGACTTTCATAACACATGTATATGTGTTCGATCTAATCAGAAATGATGAGATCCGCAGGAAAATCAGAGTCACCGACATAGCCCGAAGAATCGCGAAACTTAAGTGGCAGTGGGCGGGGCATATTGCACGTAGAACCGATGGCCGTTGGGGAAAAAGGTTCTTGAATGGCGACCACGCGCCGGAAGACGTAGCATAGGCAGGCCCCCTACAAGGTGGACCGACGGTCTGGTGAGGGTCGCGGAAAGCCGCTGGATCGTTGTGGAGATCTTTGGGGGAGGCCTTTGTCCAGCAGTGGACGTCTACTGGCTGAAATGATGAATGATGATGATGTATTATGCGTTTGTTTAAATGATATGTCGTGTGTCGCAGGCCCGGCGCAGGAGTCGATGACGTGTACTGGATTGGCGCTACGGATGCAGTGCATGAGGGAGAGTTCCGCTGGTCCGACGGGCTGCCCTTCTCTTATGCGCGTGAGTTCATTTATTATACGTTCTTTCATAAGAGCGTCGGTGGCCAAGTGGCTAGGCCCGTTGACTTCCATTCCGAAGTTCGCGGGTTCAAACCTCGGCACGTACCAATGTGTTTTCGATTTTCGAATTCATATGTACGTTTATTCGACGCTCTTACAGCGAAGGAAAACATCGTGAGGAAACCTGCACACACCTGCGAAGAAATTCAAAAATTGTGTGTGAAGTTGACCAACCCGCACTGGACCAGCGTGGTCTACTAAGGCCTATTCACCCTGTTTTCAGGGTAGGCTCGAGCTCTCGGTGGGGACATATTGAGCTGTTTACGAAATGTTCTTTCATACCTCGTTAATGAATCAAGCGTTGTGGAAGTCCATACGTGCAAAATTTTTAGATACCTACACACTTATTCATGCGTTGAACCACCCGCCCTATTTTGGCGAGAAAGGTCATTTTCTTACTAAGTCATTTTTAAATAGGTCATGTTTTATGTAAGTTTGCAAAGGTAAAACAGAACAAAACAGAAGATTCATTCTTTTTTACACGCTTTATATTAGCTTCACTTGTATGTAACTATGTATGTAAGAAAATCTTAGAATCTTAATTTGACCCACTGAACGGTCTTCAATTAGGATGAAATTTTGCACACGCTCTGAGTTCTGATGACAATACATGACTAGCTAAAAACGTCATTACAAATTCAATATGGCGGCCTCCCCAAGATGGCGGACTGGCTGTTTAAAATCCACCTCCATGATATGGGTATCAAATGAAAGGGTTTGCTGTCAGGAATACGAAAAAAATTGTCACGTGATTACTTAAATCTAATATGGCGGACGTCTAAGATGGCGGACAGGAAGCGTGGTTAATTTTTTAAACTATTATATTTATTCTTTTCTTAATAATGTTTTTTGCGAATTTTTTTGTCAGCTAAATAGCATTTTCGCTTTCGATACAAGTAATTTAAGCGTCGCGAGTGAATTGCCCGCCGATCTATCAAAACGTCACGCAGTATCCACTTATACCACTCTCTACAAGATGGATGACTTGTCTGCTTGTAGGCGTGGCCGATAAATTGGCAATGGGTAAATTGAGCAACTTTTGTTGCTATATTAACACCTAAATGAACTTTGTTTGGCATCTATACATTTTTAATCACGTCACACCATACCTCAATTAAATATTTATAATGTAATATTTTACGTTGTAATAATTTAATATCAAAATTATTTTAAATAACGTAGGACCCGTGAAAAACTGAACCGATTACATATTGCCTGAAATAAATGGATTTATTTTATTATTTATTGAAATTACTGAACCACATTAATTGAAACTTTGTACAAAGGGAATAGACTAAGACTAAGAGAATAGATCTAAGAAAACAAGGTCTTGCATTCGGACCACGTGACTTGACACAAGCCTACGTCATCATGCTGTTCATCCTTGTCTATTAACACGCATTCGACAAGGATGAACAGCATGATGACGTAGGCTTGTGTCAAGTCACGTGGTCGGAATGCAAGACCTTGTTTTCTTAGACCACGG
This sequence comes from Teleiodes luculella, assembly GCA_948473455.1. Lineage (NCBI taxonomy): Eukaryota > Metazoa > Arthropoda > Insecta > Lepidoptera > Gelechiidae > Teleiodes > Teleiodes luculella. Next base: position 1,720,676 of record OX419593.1, on the reverse strand, counting down.
TTTAGACCGTTAAAGTTAGTGCGATGGAAGCCTTGGATTTACATACACCATGAAATTTAACTGGTTTTTTATCCGGAACATAGGTTGAAATCTCAAAATTAAAATTCAACTCTTCACACAAAGTGGCCGGTCATTTGACTGAAGTTTATATGAAAAATAAAAATTATTTTTGATATTTCAACCTAGGTTCATTAGGGAAAGTTGTACTGTATTATGAATACTACCCACATCTGCGGATAAACAATTAGTTAAATTTCACAGTGTACAGGACGAGATGAAACGGGCAACAGCAAGTATAAAATAGATCGGTAGACAAATACCAAGGTAAATATCCCGTTTCAAATCTTAATAGTTACATCGGTAGAATTTTTTAGTCCGATTCCAAGCCAAGAATTTTCTTTCTTTTCATAATACTCTAATTAATCAAATATTTGCTCCAGTCTTTTATAATTAAATAAAACAGCGCCTAACTGAATTCAAATTATGTTTGAACTTCGATACAAATCTTATTTACTCTGATAATTTGATTTAGATTTATGAGTACCTAATAATGGTTGAACTCATAGTCTATTAAACGTAAGGTACTGCATTTATACTTTTATTATAATATTATAAAGAAGAAAGATTTGTATCTGTGTGTGTGTGTGTGTGTATGTATGTATGTTTGTAATGAATATAAACTCAAAAACTACTGTGCCGATTACAAAAATTATTTCACCATTAGAAAGCTACATTCACCCTGAGTAACATAGGCTACCTTTTACCGCGGGAATATGCCTCATTCCCACCGGAAAAACTGTTAACGCGGGCGGAGCTGCAGCGGAAAGCTAGTACTTTTATATATAGTGACGTCACTACTTTATCATATTACTCAGAAAAAAAGCGGAATCTTCTGATACTGGTCAAATTTTGTTTACTAATTCTAACCCAGATATTTTATTATTACTACTATTCGGTATTCCATGGCTATGTCGTTTATTATTATTATACACTTGAAGATACGATATTATTACACCTAGTAGTTATTTTTCCTAAGAAAATGAACTGTCATACCGTGATAAGAAACATTTAACAAATCAATCGCACTTACAAATAAATTAATTAATTTAAAAACAAAAACTAAGAAGGCAGAGCCGCGGGTGAATAGCTTATAATAATCTTGTCCTTGTTCAAGGACAGCCAACAAACTGCAAACAAGTTCAAAAGTCAAACACAAATAGAGATAAATTAGCCTCGCCGTCAGCGCACCCATTATTTTTATTTTATTGCCCTGAAATAGCTAAGATATCGCTACAAATGACATGGAAAGCCTTTTCAATGTCACTTACACTATAAAACTTGTCTGTATGTCCAAAGTCCTTGTGTACATAGAGCGAAAATCCCATAAAAGATTTTGGCCATGGCATAATAAGTATTTCTGTGGGGATTATAAAAATAAAACTAGTGTTGCTTGCTTATCGAGTAGGTTTCGAGGTTAACTAGTGTTGACGTTACGTTATTTAAAGTATTCTAAAGCTTGGATAAAGCGTCGGTAGGCAAGAGGCTATTTTGATAAGAAAGTTTTTATTCCCAGCAAGAATAGATAGTTTTTATTAAAAAGATTCTAACGTCGATATCTTAAGTAATTAAACACTTTATTTCACAAAAAAAGTTATAATCGACAACACAGATAAATCAAACTGCGCAAGGGCTGTGGCTAGGGCACAGTACGTGTAGCGATCTCTACCAGGCCACCTTAGTAGGGAACAGTGTCTAACTAAACAAACTATGCCAAACTTACGCGAGCGAAGTTCGGCGGATGATTTTACGTTCCGACGTATTCGGCTGATATTTATTTATTTTATTTTATTTTATTCGGAATACCAACAGCATAATATGCACATGTTAATATTAAACTAAATAAGATTTCAGCACAGCCAATTATAGGTATTCACAGATAGCAACATAGGTATACACACCATAAGCGCCGAACTAACGCGGCAGAATAATGTGTGCTCTACAGAATAAGTTGCCGCCATGGTCTAAGAAACGTCATCATGCTGTCAACACGCATTCGACAAGGATGAACAGCATGATGACGTAGCTTTGTGAAGTCACGTGGTCGGAGTGTTAGACCTTGTTTTCTTAGACAATGGTTGCCGCTGAACTTACGCAGTTGCCCGACCGAAGTTTGGGTGTACGCTGTAATGCAACGTAATTTCGGCATAAATGTGTCGTAATTCAAATAGCTTTGCAGGCGTAATCATGCTGAACGTAAGAGCAGATAGGCGTAATATCTAGGTAACCATTGCTTTCCATTCGGAAACCCTCACACTGATTAGAACTTGACCAAGTACTATTAAGGTAATTGGTCGACTGCCGGCTTGAGTCGGCAGCTCAATTCGGAATAGTACTTTAATATTCTTGTTTTGTGAACATGAAAGCGATTTTAGAATTTACTGCGTGGAACAATAAAATATATAGAACACTTAATTTTCCCTCCCAAATCAACTCAAAAACCAAATCAAGTTACATTTTAATTAAAACCAAAACCGATCTATCACTTTTGGTCCGCATTAAATCATTTTCCAGCGGCTCTCCTTTTTCAGTTAATAAAGCATGAAACACGATGCACCCTTTTTATATTAAAAAAGCTTTAATAAAAACGGAAAACTAATTAAAGCGTCTATCAACGCGGAACTTGACACCGTTGTTGGACAGTTTAGGCGCGAAACTTTTAATAAATGCTCGTTTACACTATGCTAGTTCACTAGAATGTCAGTATGATATTTTGATACTCGCCTAAATAGAGTGCACAATCCCTTATTCACTTATTTTTGGCACGAAGTTATTCTATAGTCTATTTATTTAACGGAGTCCCTGTACTATAAGTCTATAAGCAAATATGACATAAGTCATTAATTACGACAAGAAAAATCTAATGGGTTACCAAAATATTAAGCAAGTACGTTAAATAGTCATTCGCTTACTCACTAGACCTAAATATGATTTTGTTGCTTTTTGTTCACTGTCTCAATCTGAACGGAACATCATGGTAATAATTATTCCACTAGATATTTGAAGATTACTTTTCTTTAATTAACAGTTTTTGTAAAGACGTCATATTAATTCAGTTAATTAGCTCCTTGTTTTTCTCAACAAAGAGAACAGACATTGATGGTCTTCTTGTTTTTAATTAACATGCTGGTTTTATGAATAAAATTAGGCAAGAATATTGTGTGAAATTATGGCACGCACGGTGTGAAGCTTACTTTTATAGAAATTGTTCTTTTATTCGAAAATATATTTGAAGAAATTTCTTTTAATCGAGTAAATGATGGCTGTTCTATTTATTGGTTTCGAATCATTAAAAGGCTATGATTTGATGTACCTAGTCGTCACATGAACAACGTCCAAAGTAAACTTAAAAGTATTTTTTTAAACGAGAAACAGCTTTTGGTATATACAGTTTGGTAATAGTGCCTTCAAGTATTTTCTTTCATTCAAATGAGTTCTATTAAATGCAATTTAAATGCTTTTTTTACTAATATTTTCGCGTAGCCGTACTCAGTAGGTAATCAGTACTTACAGACCGCGACGTGCCTGCACACAATACAGTGGTCATACCTACTATTTGGTATTCTGTGGCCATACTCTGTTTTATATCTCACTTTGCTGTGCAGTGTAACCGATGAGATCTTCGTTTTGGTTCTGCGAGTGCAGTACAAGATGCAGTAAATGGAAGTTCCCGGTAAAACATCGGACCGAACTCCGGTGTGCGGTTTACACGCTACCGATACCGTAGCAGGATTTAGAGAGGTGATACGGTGTTGTGTTGAGAGATAGCGAGGTTGGTTTCTTTTTAATTATATTACTGGATACATGTCGTAACCGAGTGCTCAGCAGTGAGACACGAAATAGGCTATTAAAATAATATTATTTATGGATAGACAACGAAATAGCAATTTAAAACAATAAACATAAAAATCTACGATAAACAGAAATTATGTATTTTAATCCAATCACAGCATGCTAACACTATATCCTAGCAATTTCCTGACACTAATTTATGAATGTCGAAGTTTTAACGTAGAAAGCACTAAGCAAATAAAATTACCATAATAGGATTTTAAATGGTTACACAGAAAAAAATATACTGTATATTTCTAAACTGTATATTGAAAAACTACTGGATGACTTTGATAATATTTTTCAATATGAATATTTTAATATACTACTACTTTTATCCAATGATATTTTAAGAAAGATGCGCCACGTTCATACTGCGCGCGCTTTTTCTTTTTGAGTAGTCACTTCACAACATGTCGCAGCTCTGTGACTAAAATTTGTCACAATTAAGAACATTTTTCGACACGCGATTGGTGCGTTAGTGGCTTAACTACCTCTTGTAATATATATATTATTAATGTCATAGACTTTTATCAAAAGAAAGTTAAGTAACTACCGTAATTTACCGCTTTTCACTGGCCCTAAGGCAAGCCGCTAGGTCAATCTGGGATTAATCTCCTTGGGAGGCGAGAGATATGGCCTGTCTGCACAATTTATGGCCACACCGTCTATGGGACAACTGGCACTTACCTAATGGAGACCTTGTAATAGGACTTAGTACGTGACTCCAATGAAAAATAACTATCAATAGGTATCATTGTTAAAAAAAAGACTACTTGTTTTTTTTTTTTTTTTTTCATTTCTTGTTTCAAATTATGTTTTAATGTGTGTTGTTTTTAATTTTTGTAAGCTTTTGTTTTGATACCCCCCATTCCATACAGGTTTTCAATTACAAAAACAAAATTGAAAATTTTAAAAAACCCACGCCGTATGTTAAAATATATTAGAATAAAAAGGATTAAATAACATTTTTGGAAATCCCCCGACCAGAGTCAAATAGGATAAGAAATATCAAATAAAGAAATCTATAAAAAGAGTGATTTCTCACGAAATCCGCCACACAAACAACTAATTATGACCTTTCTTAGTCCTTACGTATACGTACCTACTTACCTTTAGGTTTCTCGTAGAAATAGACACAGCAATAATATTGATTAATTTAGGTACTATACATACTCATCTATCTATATAAAATCCAATAAAACACGTCGGGGTCTGCCATTCCCTGCTCTGACATTAATAAATATCATACCGTGAGTTTTACTTATTCAGAATCTACACTATATTTAGTTTTTAAGTAATATAAATAAGTAGTTACAATATTTTAACTGAAATTTCTAACAAAGAGAGCGATGATGGCAGCCCCCGACGTGTTTTATTGGATTTTATATAGATAGATGAGTATGTATAGTACCTAAATTAATCAATATTATTGCTGTGTCTATTTCTACGAGAAACCTAAAGGTAAGTAGGTACGTATACGTAAGGACTAAGAAAGGTCATAATTAGTTGTTTGTGTGGCGGATTTCGTGAGAAATCACTCTTTTTATAGATTTCTTTATTTGATATTTCTTATCCTATTTGACTCTGGGCGGGGGATTTCCAAAAATGTTATTTAATCCTTTTTATTCTAATATATTTTAACATACGGCGTGGGTTTTTTAAAATTTTCAATTTTGTTTTTTATTTGAATATGTTTTAACATGCGGCGCCGTGGGTTTTTCAAATTTTTTAATTTTGTTTTTATTTTAAACTTTTTGGAGAGTACGTTACTTTTGTTTGTTATCACTTAGCACACTAATTAACAAGAACCTGATCTGTAAAGATACCGGTTCAGTAGTTTTGAAAACTCCTGTAATGCCAACTTATCTGGCTACTGCAGGGCTCCCTGGTGTTCTACCTCCATAAAACGTATCTAAGAACCTGCTCCAAGATGAAGCCTTTTGAATGCAAAAAACCGCATCGAAATCGATTCAGTACTTTTTTTAGAACTCCTGTAGTACGAACTTATCTGGCTGCTGCAGGGCTCCCTGGTGGTCTACCGCTCCAAAACATGTCTAACAACCAGCTCCAATATGAAGCCTTTTGAATGCAAAAAACTGCATCGAAATCGATTCGGTAGTTTTTGATAACTCCTGTGGTACCAACTTATCTGGCTGCTGCAGCGCTCCCTGATGGTCTACCTACATAAAACATATCTAAGATCCTAAGTTGAAGTGATACCTTTTTAATGCAAAAAACCGGAACTAAATCGGTCCATTGGTTTTCGAGATAGAAGGTAACAAACAAACAAACAAACAAACAAACAAACAAACAACCTCTTACCCCAAACGCATATACCGCCTCCGTTCCGTTCCGTCCGTCGTGGGTAAAAATATTCGACGACAAGCTAAAAACCGATTCAGGGGGATGTAACAAGCAACATAGTACATATCCAGATTTTGACAACTTTTTTGTTTTGCATGGTGGTACCTTATATCCCCGGTCAAATAGAAACTTTTTACCACGGATAATAAAAAAAAAAAACAACGCGGTCATAGCCGTGGAGCTAGTATCAAATATAATTATTGCAAAAAAATAAACAATAACCTACTTTTTTTTATTCATTTTAATAAATGAATTACAATGACAAATTAGTACTTATATGGTAGGCTTGAGCCCCTCGATAGACGTTATAAATAAATCATTCCAACAGACAGTTTGGCCGAGTTCAACACGGACTGTTACTTTTTAATTTAATCACAGTTTGAACAGCTAAACCCATTCAGAGTTGCCAACTCGAGTGACGCGGGTCAATATTCTGTGTTGCCAAGTTTCAATCTCTGGCCTGTATCTTTTATCTGTCTCGTGTTGACGCGAAGTTCGGGCTTCAAAAGAAAACTTTTCATGTCGAAAGGTATTAATATTATAGAGGATCACAGAATTTATTTACAGATGTAAAATTTTAAATACGTTTATTGTAACAGTTTTTTTTTTTCGAACTGATACCAGATACTGATATCTACAGTTTTCTTTCGTTTAGATGGTAGCTTTTTCGTAGCTTTTCGTAGCACTTTCGTACTTACTTTTATAGTATCTCGACTTTTGTCCGATTTTGCCAGTTCTTTGTGTTTTTATTGCATTTTGTTTTAACTTATTTAGTGTTTCTTTGTAGCTCGTAGTAGTTAACATTTTCCTTTTTATCGGTTTCGAGGACAAATATAAGTTGAAACGATTCAATTCATATGATTAAATTTAATTGTTACTGTTGCTAAGCTAAAAAAAATCCGTTATATTTATATTTTTTTGTTTAGCTCGTTTATTGTATTCTATGATTAATAGTAGTACACACATTCGTAGCGTTTTCGTAGCAACTTTTTTTCTAGTTTTGATGGCTTGTTCTACTGACAGCACGGTTTAATAGACAACTGAATAAACTTAGTTACAGCTCGCTACTTAAATATTCCGTATTTGAAAACAAAAATTAATTAAATTAATGAATTAAAAGCGACTGAATTAACTTATCGCAGTTTTGTTTTTAAATTTTGGTTAGCTCGTAGCTCATCTCAATTTCGTAGCACTTTCGTAGCACTCTCGTAGCACTTTTTTCCGTAGCTCGTAGTTCTCATTTAAACGGGTTTTTGTATTTTGACTGCACAAACATATAACGGTTTAAAATTCAACAATATTATTCGAGTTTTTCACAGCCTCTAGTGGTTACCATTTATTATAGAACAAAACTTTTGCTTTAGTTTATTAAACTAACCAAAGCGCATATCAAATAAAAAGTAATTCCCATGATCCGAGTATAAACACCGTACTAAAGACATTGCATTTTTACTCCATTACCGTCGGAAGTCTCCCTTGGGTGATGTCGTGCCAAATGGCTCGTAAATGCGACCCGTAAACAAATATCGATACAGTTCCCCTGCGCCCCGTAGGAGACACCGATCTTTACAGTACTTTGCAAGCAATTTGTATCAGAATTTATTTGCTGACAGTACTTTTGAGCTCATAAGATTAATAGCAATGGAATTAAGAACAATGAAACGCAATCACAGAATTGTAAGGACGCAAATACTTTAGAGTGGCTGGACCAAATTGGGCATTTTTTTTTGGCGTTTCGTTATTGTTTCTGTTTTTTATTTGTGTATCATTACCACGGGAAAGAATATCAATGCGGGCGAAGATGTGGGGTGAAAAAGCAAGTTTTGCACATCAAAAACAAAAAAAAAAAAAACAATAAGTACTTTATGACATCAGTCGCTGAAATCAAATCATTTATGATAACCATTTTATATTTCTTCGGCGGCGCGACGTTTCTTTTGATAACAAGGTACAGATTTTTATAAAATTTTATACTACCTTAACTTGTACCTGTTTATTTATTGTACATGTTTTTCTCTGTGCCAAGACACACTGTTTCGATTTTGTGTGCAATTAAGAATGTTTACCTCTTTTATTTAAGCTTTACAAATCACACCAAAATGAATCTATACCGGAATGTAGCCACAATCACCCCTTTCAGATATTTCTGTATTACGCTAGTAAAATATCAAATGAAGTAAAAACGGTGACTCGCTCGATTTAAAACTTTTATTTTATAATTAGGTCACTAAGTTGGTTAACACGCAACGGAAGCTATTAAGGTGAAAAGAACACGGAAAGTAATTGGGCAGTGGCGCATAAACGAATTAGGAGGACTGGAAAGGAAACCTGTACATTTTCATACCATTGGAGATATCGTTTTGCTTTCGTAAGGATAACGTTTTAAAGGGCCCGTTAGGGCGCTTTTCCACTAGATGTGCTGTTTGATATCCACTAATAATATTCATTGGTGCACATAACTTAGCTCTGGTGGAAACGGATTCAGCTGAGGTATGTTTTTATATGGAAGGATGTGTGCTATGGACTTGTGATATGGATGCTTTTTTTTTTAATTGACCTAAGCTTGTGTCGAAAAAGTACGACGAATCAAGCTTCACTGGACTTGCGGGGGAGAGTATGGCTTGCCACCTATTCTCATCGCATGTACCACTTCTTTTTCGTCTAAATTTGAATATTCAATTTTGGAATTCATTCGTCATTCATGTGTCATTTCGTCCATTTTATCTTTCACTTTTCCTCCGAGCCTAGTCCCAAAGGCTAATCTCTTATGTAATTTCTATGTTTTTATTAAGTTTTGTCCAGAACAAATTTTAAATTATACGTGTTTAATCAAGCAAAGACTGCTACTACTACTTTACCTATTAATTTTATCACGTTTAGTGATAGATGATAATTTATTATATTGAACGGTAAATAATCGTTAACATACCGTTTCGAAATTTCAATTGCCAGATAATTTAAAAATTTATTGTTAATAATACATACATACGTTCAAATAATACATGTATGTATGTACACATAACTTTAACTGTGTAATTTGATTCACTGTGTAAAGTTGTACATTTCAAATTGTATGTGTTTTATTGTTTGTTTTACGCTGGGCTTTGTAAATAAGGTCAGAGTTGTTTTATTTGAATAAGGCTTTTTATATTCAACAACATTATCAGCATTTATAAAACCTCTATACGAGTAGTACTAAAGTTTGCTGAATTCAAGAATCTATTTTATTTTTTACTAGCTTTCCGCCGCGGCTCCGCCCGCGTTAACAGTTTTTCCTGCTGTAAATGGTAGCCTATGTTACTCAGGGAAAGCTATCTAATGGTTTTTATAAAGATTTTTTGAAATTTGTTAGGTAGTTTTGGAGTTTATTCATTACAAACATACACACACATTCACTAGAAATTCTTTTTTTAAGATTTGCATGTAAGACGTCTCTATTTAATGTTAGATACTCTTTGTACTAAACTGAGCGCTACGCACTCAAAGACAATGTGTACACACAAGACACACACAAGTATGGATCGCCAGCACTCGTGAAATAAAACATCTGTGCTTTATTGACTCCAAAAAAAACATACGCTCATAATGAATTCATTATTAAATTTGAAACGTAAATTCGTGTACTGGGAGATAAAAGTCATAAATATTCTAATTACAGGATTTTCCTTCAGTAATCTTTACATTTGAATTTCTCTTTAGCTAGATTAGGATATTGGATTTTACAGTTTTTCATAATATTTGTAACGGATTTTTACAAATTCTTGGAGATCAAATCCTATCTGAGTCTTTTCTCTTTATAATAATTTTGTGCCGGATAACATAAAATAGCATTTTATTGTAGTAGTAGCACTGTTAAATGACAAACTTTTAAAGAGGTTTATTTTCTTATTTTTTATACATATACTAGTCGCAAGATTACAAATAAAACAGTAAATAAATTAATAGCTATTCAGCGTGGCAACGCAGCCAGCTTTATGGGCACCTTTGCGCCCGGTGTGTCAAGGGGGGTCTTCGACTAATTTGTGTAAATAGTTAGGATATTTTTATTATTATTATTATTATTTCTCTGTACTTTTTTTGTGTATATTTTATTTTATTTTGTTACTTGTATATTTTTGTTTAGTTTTAAAGTTTATTGTTTTTGTAATTTTATATAATGTAATAAAGTTATGAGGAATAAAAAGTTCAGCAGCAAAAAATGAAGTGTTTAATTGCGATTTCTTTAAATACCTTTCCTTGTTCGGAACGCTACATAAAACAGAATCTGAATTTCAGCACCCGTGCAGAAATGTGCAAAGTTTTAATCCAGCGTTACTTTTTCGGCTTAAAGCCGTCATTTGTTCGGCTTATAACCCCATTAAAGCCTATTCAGCCCCTGGAAGTGGGTCACGGCATTATTTATATACTAATCTCCCCGGCCCTACGATTTTACACACTGTCCTTTTACGATTTTAAAACACTTCAGGCTTTATTTCGGATTATCTTAAAAATAAGACTATTGATTGTGTACACGTTTTAAAAATTATTGATTAGGTGTCTTTATTTTTTTGATTAATTGGAACTAACTGTTTTTTTAAAACCCATTTACAATTTGAAACATACTCGTACATATGTGGCTACGTATTTCTCTTTTCAAATTATGTTCTAAAAACATAATTAATTTTAAAATCCTTTCATAAAATAACTACGCACGTCTACATTTGACTTTTAAACTCTAAAAATATTTCATTTTCACAATCCATTCTTGTTCATTTCTACGTTAAAATTCACGGAAAGCGCCGTTAGCGTGTAAAGTAACGTAGACATAGTGCCGCGGAATGTAGAGGCAGTCTAGTCGTGAACGCGCCGTAAAGAGTGTAAACATGGCTCGATTGTGGCACGTGACTATTAAAACGCCGGGAGAAGTTGGGTGGCGGGTAAACGGTTTTGAAGCCGGATTTTAATATGGTTACTGCATTTAAGTAAGCAAGAATAGAATAGAATATACTTTATTGTACAAGAATTTCTGTCTTTATATTTATATCAGAATTTCTATTCGCCATAATGTGATTCTTAGCTTAAAATGTAATAAATCCATTTCAGGGTGCCGTACGATACAAAGTACTTAGCTCAAGGAATGGACAGACAGTTAATAAATTATTACAAACGACTAGAAGATGACGAATATTATGGCAACACCGCTCTGTTCAAGGGAAAATTAATGTTTTTAATTGTTATCTCTAGCCTTAATGGATAACTGTAGGTATGCGAGTCGGACGACTTTATTGATAACAGTTATTACAATTATTATAGTAGTGCTGATGCATAGAAACACTAGAGGACTCTAAAATACTCTACATTACCAGTTTAATTACAATACATAATATTATTTATTAATTACAATACAACAGAGTAAAATGTAGTCCAGTTAAATTTAACTGTTATATTTTGTTGATTTGATGTTATTATCGTTGTGTCTGCTTAGCAGAGTTGATACGGTGACGAACCCTTTCCGACCGAATTAATAGGTGTGCTGCGACCTTAAACCCCTTGGTGGGGATTTACATGACAACGAACTTTCATGTTTTCTTTAGCCAATTCGGACAGATCCACACTCAACAAGTTAATGTCACCAGCTGACCCCGGGCCGGTTTCACAAAGACCTAAAAAAGGACGGACTCAGACAGAATACTTGACATAACTTGAGGTCGGCTAACTTGGGAAAGGATGCAAAGTTTCCACGAAATATTTGCGAGTTGAAATGTTGTAAAGAATACTCTTCGCGTTTGGATGGAGTTTGCTTGCTGAATTATTACAATCGTTTATTCACTTTACCTGATTTATTAAGTGTAAGTGATATCTTAATAATACATTCACAGTGAATTTGATATAAAATTGAGTTAAAAGGCTACGATAAGGGTAGAGGGAAAATTCTAGAATTTACATTCATCAGAACCTGTAGTTATCGAGACATAATTTATCCAGCATTGGACGTCCTTTGGCTTAAAAGACGATGATAACAATTATATACTTTTCATCAAATTCTGGTTTTTCGAGACGCGTCATCTTACATATAGTGAAATCTGCTTTCGGAATCAGAACTGGCAATAAAAATAATATTAACGGGATTTATATATTTTTTAATTACAGGACAGTAGCTCAACTATGCAAATCTGTCCTGCTTCTAATCTGGGATTTTGCTTATCTGTCCTTCTGCTGCAGAGGGGTTATCTATGACACAAGTCTATGGCCTAATATGGATTTCAAGTATACCGTACATCGAGAGTATATAGGACTACAACCAATAAACAAATTACAGTATAAATATTTGTCTTTTTTAGTCTTGTTTTTTAGTCGTAGGTTACACGCTCAGTCTGGCGTCAGTTCAGTCCATCAGTTTGGTCCGGCTAAGACTGATGCCAGAATGATGGATGAAAAATACGTTAATAATATAACCATCAGTCCGTCAGTCAACCGGTTAGACGATAATTCTCTCGTCATTCTGAGCAGACTGATTGGACCAGACTGACGCCAGACTTAGCGTGTAACCTTTGACATAGAAGTTCTCTACTACTTTTCCAGCTTAGCTTGAAGTTCAGACAATACTCATTTCGTTGCAAATCGTAGCTGGTAGCTGAGGCTGAATGGTAGTTTGTATAACAGTGGTATAACGGACCGTATATCTCTTTAATGGTGCTCTTTCTACTACTTCGAGCTAGAAAACTGTATTTTTAGTACTTGACATTTACTCTGTGTAATAAAAGAAAGTTGCGGTGTAGAATTATTCTAACTTTTATGTGGAGACGTATTGCATGTCAAATTTTTTTAATAAACATGTAAGAGATTTTCATTATAAACTCGGTTTAATATAGCAGCGAATTTACGAAAAGATATTATGCAAATAATTATTATATTTACTTACGCATTCGTAAGTAGTTTATTATATTTCTCATTTAAAAATTATATATATCTGCTACTAGGTACAGAAGCCAGCACATGCGGCTGAATATTTGTACTACGAAATTCACTCCTACTGCTACGGAACACGGGCGCTCTCAAGCTCAACATGTCCAGCCGCATGTGCTGAGTGCCGAGTGCGAGTTTTGCAACCAAAGTAAACGCGCTCGATAGCGAGAGCGTAAACGCGATTTTGTATGGAATTGAAACTACGCCATCTGTAGACAGTTCGCTGAACTAAAATTTCTCCATACTAAATGCTCGTTTACGTTGTAGTTATCGAGCGCGTTTCGTGAGTAAAAAACTCGCACTTGGCACTCTGGCTACTGTAATTAAAAAAACTGAGCGTTATTCTGTGTTCGTAGGCTAATCAGAGAATAAAACATAAACAAAATTAACCTCACATAGGGAAAGAAAATTCATTATTCTGTACAGAAATTTAATTATACAGATTTTAAATTTATACGAGCGTCACAGGGAATTCTGTAACTTGGGTGACAAATTAACTGACATACAGAAATAGAATTATGTAAATGATGAATAAGTTTAATGACACATTTTACGTCAAAGAAAGATGGTAATTGTAATTAGTAAACAAGTAAAGTACCTAAGTAAATTTCGTTTCGTTTACGTTACCTTCAAATGATAAGGATAGATAAATAATTCGAGATCCAAATAGAAGGCCGCCTCGACCTTTTAATTATTGGATTTTTTTCCAACAATGGCGTTTAGCCTCAGGGAATTAATTGTGGTCTTAAAATTAAAATCGGAACGTCTGTTCAGTGGAAATCGGCCGGGGAAAAGTGAGGAAGATTTTTTTGCTGTTCACTGAGGTGTCAGTTTAATCAAACAAATGCAAATTTAGTAATAAAATATAGTTCTAGTCTAAAAAACTTAAATAACAAGAATAACGAACGAATAACAAGAAGAAAAAACGTGCTCTGGGGGACCACGTGTACCTATATTTTTACGTTTGTAACAACAATTTCCATAATCAAATTAGTTCTATTGAAATTCCGCAATATGGCGAGGCTTTTTATTTTTCAGGTCGGGCTTTACAAAATATTTGAATCAATGGCGATCATAATATGGTTGGCAGCGCGTTTTGTTTCGAATTAAAAAAAAGTTTAAATTCATCTCCAATAAAAGTACAGTACACGTAACGGTTGCGCTTGCTCCGAAGGGCATCTATTGGTCGAAACTGATGAAAACAAAAATATCTCAGGATCGAGTCGCCTTATTTTATGTCTCTACACTACCAAAAACAAACTTTCTTACTCTTTGGGTTATTTTTTCTCTATCTGCAATCAGTTTTTGCTCATCAGCTTTCAACAGATTTGGGTTAAAACATGGTCTAAGAAAACAAGGTCTAACAAGAAGACCACGTGACTTGACACAAGCATACGTCATCTACTGACGGTTCATCCTTGTCGAATAATACGCATTAGACAAGAATAAACAGCAGATGGCGTAGGCTTGTGTCAAGTTTGACAGTCCGATTGTTAGACCTTGTTTTTTTAAACCATGGGCACTGGGCGGTCACTCCATACGTTTTGACAAGCTACTTCTTTTTGAATAACAACTGAATATCAACTACAAGTCGGGGTGCGGGGCGTGGGGCGCTATATCGGGCGGGAAACTCATTTTGGCCCGGGGGGGGGGGGTGAGTGTCCTTTCTGTACGGGTTAGTACTATTTTTTTTTTGTGCCATGGGTTTAAATGACGATTTGTTTTTGTTCCGCAGACTGGTTCCCCGGCTACCGCAAGATCAGCAGCCAGCCGAACGACGACGGCACCTCGGGGCAGGACTGCGTGGAGGCGCGGCGGGAGTGGGGTCCGGGCCCCCCCCTCCCCCACACCTTCATGTGGAACGACCGCAGTTGCCGCGAGCACAACTACTTCGTCTGCGAGCGGCCGAACACTGACGGTCAGTGGATTTGAATTTAGAATTAGAATTATTTTTCTTATTGTTGTTGTTTTTTTTTTTCAAGGCAAAGGCAAGGGAACTAAGCCATACAGCCTAATGATATCGTAAAAAAAAATCTGTATAAATTAGAAAAAGGCCTAATAGATGAGCGAAAATGCTAATATTACTATTTTTAGTTGTTCTGTGGCAATATTACTCGGTAGAAACCAGGTTATTTTGCACCTAACATAAGTAAAGTAGTAATAAATTGTGTATTATTTAAAACCTGTTTTCAGAATAGGAATAGGCAGTGACAACATTCAGCCATATAATTTCAAAACATCAATGATTTAATGTAGCACCAAATAATGAACAAAATTAAATAACAAAATATGTAAAAACCTGCCTTAGTCGAGTTCGAGGGGGGAGACGTTGTCTTTCATTCGCATCTTTTAATTTGTCGTCAGAATCTCAAATAAAACATGAAGATACATCAAATGAGGACCGGAAATCACATCAAAAAGTAAAATGAGAATACAAATGAAGAAAAAAAAACTAAAAATGTTAGTCATCAAGAAAAAGTAATGGAATAGGTCAAATAAAAAACAGTGGAAAATATCTTGTTAGGTACTTTAAGTGCATTAAAAAAATATACAGTTTAAGAAGAAAATGAACTTTACAGTTTAAGGAACATCTGAAACACAAGAAATACAAAACTATTAAAATTTAAAACGGAAAAGCCGCGACAACCGTGAAAGTTTTAAAATGTATATTACAAGAAATACAGCATTTGCCAACTAATGAAAACAGAAGAATAATTAGCACTCACAGTCACAGAGAAAATGAAAAAATAACAATGCAGTAATTCCTTTGAGAGAATACTCCATCTTTCTTGTCTCTCACACTTGCGCTAACTAGGACAGAAGAGTCGTTAACTCTACTGTCCTGTTACACTGTCTTGACTACTGGTAATATACTACAATGGAAAATTTGTCGTTTCTTTAAAAGTATCAATACCAGTTGAGCAGTTTAAACGTAAACCAATTATCAATGTACAAGCAAAAATAGATTCAGTGGTGGTCAGGCGGAAATGTCTGCGATAGTACATTATTCCTATTCATATAACAGAAGGTTCGAGCTAACAAAATAATGATGTTTAAACATATTAAAATCTAATTTTAAACACAAGCAGCGAGCAAATTAATTCCAGTACAAGTACATTTGAGTACAATCAGTACGATATTGTCAAGAGAATAATTTGCTGTTTGAACTGAAGAGTCTTATGACGTCAAAGCGAAAGTATTTAATAAATTGACTTGTACTGTACTTTTTTGACTCGCTAATGTTCCCATTAGCTTTGTGCTACGAAATAACATTTTAGACAGGCAAATTGTTGGCCTAGATCTTAAGAATATTCCGTGAGAATTGGTATTTTTCCAAGGTAAAAGTGCTCCTGTTGCTGTTACGTTTAAAATTTGGTGCAGATTTTTTTGCAAGATGCAGCTACAATCATACATAGAGACATACCTAAATTCTAAATATCTATGTGTGTTTTGGCTTTTATTAACTACATCATACTGCTTTTATCTTTTAAGCAATAACTTTCCAAGACAGGTTCGCGGGTTGAATTTCGTCCAGGGCAAATGTCTGTGATAAACACTTGTGTTTGCCTTGTATCTGGATGTGGTATAAATATTAACATAGTTATATATTTATGTATTATATTGTATTTATAATAGCTGTCTAATATCCATTGTGCAGGCTCTACTTAGTTTGAGGTCAGACGGCCGTGTGATGAGTTAATAAATAAATGAATTTTTAAATAACCCTACATATTTATTCAATTATTTTGAAATAAGCCAATTACAATTTTATAATAATGTGTAGTAATCTTCATGTAGCGAATATATAAAAGAAAGACCCAGTTGTTTTATTCCTTCTTCAGATACGTTCAAAGCCCTACCCGAGATCAAAGTTTCTCATTTTTGCTTCGATTTAAACAGTAAAGACCCAGTTTTTGTAGGTTTCCAGCCTAAACATTTTCAGCGCACGAAATGTGGAACGCATAGTTTTTGCTGATGACAAACCACCCGCCCCTTTCCCTCGTATTCCAGTTCCACAAACAATACCACCGAACCACTATTCCGCTAAAAATACAGGTATTTCTATGTCTATTTTACGAGTAGTTGTAGTTTTTATGACATCTATGTATGTGAACTACTATCAAAATGTGTTTTCGTGAAGGTAGAATTGTGTGATTTTAAATTTTTGTTTAAATAAATAAAATTATGTGTAAATACGTTTAACATTTGTTTACATTGTTTTACATTTTTTTTAATTAGTAAATTGTCTTGGTTTTGTCAACTAATTTTGACGTCCTGTTTAAATATAAGATCATTATCAAGTCCGGTTAAGCTTGATAGGTACCGAATGTCAATTTTACAATACATGCGTCGTCGGCCATTAAAAAAAATATCATTTGGTGCTATTACAGTGAAAGAAACGTTAAGCTCACTCATTTGCTAATGATATCTCTAAATGACTCAACTACACATACATTGTTATGACAATGAAGTCAAATAGATTTTCGAATGGTTGCGTTGAAGAAATCGCTTGAAGGAAATCGCGCGGCACTTGCCCTCTACTTGTGTATTTACTGTACTACTTTTCTTGATTTGTGCAGTTAAGTCATATTTTTATTTGATTTGACAGATCGCTAATAATAACAATAAGTCATTATGTATATTTCACTTTTTAAGTCAAGATTAACATAATCATACAAATATTAAAATATACAACTGCTGTTAAAAAAACTACGTCACCACAAGTAAAACAATTCATACGCTGATTTATTGCTATGCTTTGATTTTTATTTTATTTATGAAATAAAACAGACTTTTTAAGTAATTTCTTTCTTAAGTGAAGGTAATAAGGTAATGTAAACATACATTGAAAGATATATTACTTAACAATTTAGTATTATGCTTTAATCTACTTACATTTTTTAAATTAAATAGAACATACTTTTTAAGTAATTACTTTCTTAAGTGAAGGCAATACTTCCTTTCCTGTTTACATTGAAGGATATATCACTTAACAATTCAGTAAGAAAATAAAACAATAACTCCGAAACGAGCAGTTCTTTTTCCAAATTATTGTTCACAAAACTTCGCTCATAAATCATCCTTCGAATTACCCTGTCTTTCTTCAAAATAATTACCCCAAAAGTTTGGTATTTCATAGCAACTTGGATCTTTTATGGCGCGTGTACGGCAAACCCTTTTATCTCCAAAGTTTTCAAAGATCAGTATAAAAGTACGCAACATTATACAAAGTATTTTGACGTCTTTTTGTAAAAGTTTAAGAAACAATATTGATTGAAGTTCTATTATAATAATTAGATTAATAAAAACTTTAGTATGTGTAAATGCAAAAAACTTGTTAATCAAATGACGCAGAGCCTCTCGGGTGATAACTCAGCTCATGAAACTAAACAAATTTTGTTCTGGAAGTTTTCTGAAATCGAATTTTTTTATTTTTTTTTTCATACAAATTGATCAGCAGGCCAAGTCAACTTTTATGAAAAGTAAAACAAAAATGCAATTTCAGAAAACTTTTAGAACAAAAGTTGTTGCGAAAAAGGAGCAAATGAAATATTTAGTATTTATTGTATTTTAGAACTAACCCCAATTAATCTCCTCACTCTTGCGGACAGCAAAACGTTACCCAAAGCACATCCCTGTCATGCAAAACCTGACAAATGACTCCACACAATTGTCATCGCAAAAATAATCCCTTACGCAGAGGGATGTGTGAAATATGTGAGAAGAGGAAGCGACATTTCAACGAGAGCTATGGTGGATTAAATATCAACATTGACATAAAAGAGAGCGACAGTTCCCATACAATTTTAGGTTATAGTCTCGTTGTAGCCCCTCGATGGGGACATTAAACTGTTAACTATTCGATATACAACTCGTTTGCTTATCATGTGTGTCTGCCACAAAATGGCAACACTAAAAATGTAATAAAGAAAGAAATATTTTCTTTCTCTCTCTCTCGTTTCCGTTCTAGCGAGCTATATGTACGTAGTTTTGTGCTCTGTATTTTAATTTATTTCAATAAACCTCACGAAACCATTTTCATTAGCAATTTGGGTTTCGCGCTTGACCTACGTATTATTTGATTTTAGGCAGAAATATTGAAGCTTCTGACATGGCTCGTGCAACGACTACGTAGGGACCAACGGCTTAACTTGCCTTCCAAACCACGGAAAACCATTCTTTCTGGAAAATCTGGTGATTCAAAATTTTCTATATGACCAAACCGAGAATAGCACCTGCAGACTTATATCAAAATAAGCAACAAGTTTCGAATAAAATCAAATCCACTAAACGAATCGCTTAACCCCTCCCGCTAAGTCACTAACCCTGCCAATCTCACTCAGCCAGCTAAGAGATGTTGGCGACAATTCTCTCAAGTCACACTCTAATCTTAAATTTAAGTCGATGCCGTCACTTTTGCTCAGAGATGAGAGGTGGGAAATCAGCGCGCTTTGATAGTATTAAATATTCTGAGGTTTTGCTTATATGGGAACTGGAAACCGATAAGGACGGGAGATTATAAGTTTAGAATTAATGAATAGTAGAATAAATAAGAGCGCAGTCTTCAAATTAGGCGTAATTTTAGGTAGGATATTTTCGCATGCACCTACCTACATCAAGCGATGACGCGATAAGTACATCTTTATTTGACTCTCGCCTAAACTGACAACTATTAAAAACGGATCCCTCATAGGATCACTCGTATGTCTGTCGGTATATCCGTCTGTCTGTCGAAACTTACTGGACCAACTGAGTCAAAATATTTGTTCTCTGTGAACTTTAAATAAAAATTAGAGCGCAGTAACCAGAATCAACGCCATTCGGCGCGTCACGACTTAGCAACTTTTGTGTACGAACTGCGAATGCCTAAGTGCCTGATAATAATTCTATCAAAGTTCAGTTTCGATGGATAAGTTTCTCGAGCCACTTGGAGATTGTTACATACTTAAAGCGGTTTCTCATTTAAGTTCTGACAGTCTCAACCTGTTTGATGAGATATGCCTTGTTTGTTATGTTCACAGAACAATTAAAAGAGGTTAGAATGGCGATAATGCGCCGTCCGTATGAAATCCGGTGTCGCCGATTCCACCCCACCTTTCACCTCCACTACATCTGTACTTCAATAAAGATGAAGTTTACGCACATATTTGCAATTTCAAATCTAGCCAATCATAGCGCCGCTCAGTCACGCGATTTCAAATGGAAACGAATCATACGCATGCACGCATACCGTTGTACATTTTTATAGCTATGTGTAAGTTAGACAGCGCGATCGCGTCTTTGCGTGGAGTATGAGCGTTTGCTCATAGTCTTGGCGCGCCTGCCCCGCCCACAGCGCCGCCCTAACCTCTTTTAAATGTTCTGTGGTTATGTTAGCCTGGTATCATGGTCTGAGAAAACAAGGTCTTGCATTCGGACCACGTGATTTGACACGTGCGAATGCAAAGATCTCAGTGTTAATAGACAAGGATGAACAGCATGATGACGTAGGCTTGTGTCAAGACACGTGGTCCGAATGCAAGACCTTGTTTTCTTAGACCATGCCTGGTATAATTTCTGGTGTGATGTCATTAAAGCTGATTTCAGACTACGCTATGATATAATAGCAATATAGTATATAGCTCATAGCACAACAATATCGCGCACCATTACATTGAACGGACGTTCGTCGCCATACGTCAAACGTGAACGTGGTGCTGCTTGGGGGGACTGGTCTACTCTGTGTCTACTCTAGTCGATTTCCGGTTGTTTTTTGGTTATATAATTTAGTTTTTCTACTTTGACTGGTTGCCTTCCTCTAATTGCATATTTCGTTTGCACTCTTTGTTATATTAATCAAATTGTATAAAATAATAATTATGTAAGATGCAACGCCTGTGGAGTTTTTCCGGAGAGTTCTTCTCCACAGAAGACTGCCAAATCGTGAACTCTCCTCGACGTCGAAAAGTGATTTGTAAAATCTTACTTCGAATAAACACATTTTGAAATTTGAACTTGTTAATCAAATGTTCACATTTTACTGAACATTGTTGTATACATGCGCATATATTTCTGACGTCAAATGAAGTTCATAAGCTTTGCTTAAACCAAGGCCGGCTCTCGTCTCACACTAATACAAATAAACTCTTAAACTTTAAAAATTTAAGGTTGCCTGGTAGAAATTGCTACTCAGCAATAAGGCCGCCTACATGTACACTTTCGTTCTTGTTTTTTGTGAATTTACTGATTGTATTATTTCTAGTGTGCAATAAAGTATATTCTATTCTATTCTAATAATTATAGCTTTGAGTGTAATCTCAAGTTTGTTATCGTATACAACACTAAATTTAAAAAAATATATAACCCCCGACACAAAACTGTTACTTGATCCTTTCTACAACTAGAAAAGTGCTGATAATCTTCAAATGGCTGAAGATATTTTCTTGGATCATAGCTAAGAACACTCTCGATTGTGATACCTTGCAAAAAAAAAAACTAGATCAAAAATCGGCGCATCTGTTTAGGAGGTACGATGCCACAGACAGACAGACAGACAGACACGTCAAATTTATAACAGCCCTCTTTTTCGTCGGGGGTTAAAAAGGCGATGCGATATTAGTTTCAATAGCCTGGTATCATTTCTGTAGTAATATAGTGTAGTAATATGTGATTTATGCCTTTATTATACCTTTGTTCTTTTATGTGATATTACACACACACACATACACTCACCATTATTGTAAACATGCGCATAAGATATTTATTTTTAAAAATATATTATGATTTTATCCTACATAAATAAAATTGTTATTATTAAAGCATGAACCACAATTTTAAAACACCACAAAACAAAACAATATACTACATATTATAGGCCATTATAAACCCCAAATATTTATTAGTGTGTTTTTAATAAATACTCTAAAAAAACATCTTTTTGGAAACCTATCATACTAATATTATAAAGAGGAAATATTTGTATTTCTGTGTGTGTGTGTGTGTATGTGAACTAAAAAAGTACTGTGCCGATTTCAAAAATTCTTTCACCATTACACCACCCACGGGAAAAACTGTTAACGCGGGAGGGCGGGAGGAGCCGCGGCGAAAAGCTAGTAAAAGATAATCTGATAACTGATGTTAAAAAGGCAACTTGCTATCTATCTATTTCTTCCCCTTATTTTTTCCAACAAATGTAGAAATATTCAACATTAGCTGACCTAGTTACCGGGTGCAACGAACGCGGTGAAACTCGAACCCACGCCGCGTGTTCGCAGCCGAATTACCAAGCGCCATCACGCAATCGCCATTATACCGCCAACAGCAAAAACACTTTTCAAATACGTACAACTTGGAAAGAGAAAATTGTTACTTCAGTTTTTTTACGAGTAAAAAAGCTTGGTGTATAATTTACGACCTTTTTAGGGGATTGATCCAAAAAGAATGAAAGTTTTGGTATATACGAATGTTATTAGGTAATTTAATTTGATTAATTTATAAAGCAAGCTTTATGTGAAATAACACTAAATAAAAAATAATAATAACCCCCGACACAAAACTGTTACTTGATCCTTTCAACAACTAGAAAAGAGCTGATAATCTTCAAATGGCTGAAGATATTTTCTTAGATCATAGCTAAGAACACTCTCGATTGTGACACCTTGCAAACAAAAAAAATCTAGATCAAAATCGGCGCATCCGTTTAGGAGCTACAATGCCACAGACAGACAGACAGACAGACACATACGTCAAACTTATAAAACAAAACATTTATGAATAATTAAACAGCACAAATTATAAAAATGTCGGCGGCGCCACGGCGAGATGAATCTTCACAATTCATAAAAAAGTTAAACAGACATTCAAAAGTCAACGAAAGTCGACAAATTGTAAAAAAATGTTACAGATTCGTTAATGTTCAATACATATTTATTTTTTTTTTATTTAAAAGTTTCATTATCTTCGATCATCTAACATTGCTACGTCGTAGCAGTGTCGTAGCCATCGTCGTAGCTGTCGTAGCAAAGTGCTACGAGGCAATAGAAACCACGAGTACAAAAAGCAGGCGGTGTAATTTGGACATTCAACTCGTAATTTTTGAACCCCCGATGAAAAAGAGGGGTGTTATAAGTTTGGCGTGTGTGTCTGTCTGTCTGTGGCATCGTAGCTCCTAAACGGATGCGCCGATTTTGATTTAGTTTTTTTGTTTGCAAAGTGTCACAATTGAGAGTGTTCTTAGCTATGATCCAAGAAAATATCTTCAGCCATTTGAAGATTATCAGCTCTTTTCTAGTTGTTGAAAGGATCAAGTAACGGTTTTGTGTCGCGGGTTATTTTTTTTTTAAATTATATGACACTCTCGTGGGTATTTTTTATAGTAGATTTTTAAAACACATTATGTAAACACACATGCGTTTAAATTTGTTTTAGTATGACTCAATGTGTTTAAGGTTGAAACAGTTACATTGATAGATTTACTTTCGCATTAACTATATCAATAAGGATAATAATTATCTTAACTTTAGCAGAAATTCTTATTATCTTAGCCACATTACTATAAGTGATAAATGACGGGTCATAATTCTTAGTTTAGCTAAGATAAGCTAACGATAAAAATGATTCAAGGTTGCGTTACAGCATAAGCCGTTGTTCTAACTTATAACCCGATAAATTGCTTACGACGTACATAACAGTATATTCCACTTAAATTTATAGAAAATCTACATGAATACCTAAAGCGGTGAAAAGAGTTCAAGAGTTTAGCTCACGGGAGTCCAAACTAGAACTACATATAACAAACTTTTTTTAATTTTGGTTTCGATTTACAATAGTAAAATACAAATATATATTTTTATATTTATAGTTATTTGACATTTTTGTGACTATTTCTTAAAATGACAATTTATTATTATTAAATACAAACGCAAACATACATTATCTGTTAAAAAGGTAATAAACGGTAGGTTTTTAGTTTAGTAGTAAGTTTTAATTGAAAATGTAAAATGTATTAATACATTTTCAATTATATCATGTTAATTAGAAACTATCCAACATAGCGTATCCAGCCTGTTATTGGTCAGAACTAATTTCAACAAACCACAGAAACTAATTATCTTTTTGTTGGTTTTGTACATACCTACCTAATTAAGTATTTCCATTTTATACTTTAATACTTTTGAATTAAGACTTTTGTCATTTTGAATCGTAAGGAAAATTAAAAAACATTATGCTTTAAAAACAGACACATGCCATCTGTTCAAAAAGTAATCGATTAAGACCACCCATTAAAAATTCCTTAGTATTTAAAGATAATTAAAATATAGTGTAGGATCGAAAAATAGTTTGTTACATTTATTTTATTTATATTCTTTATCCATGCGGAAAATTATGTAAATTATTTAGTAATGTATAATTTTCCTGTATTAGGTACGGATTTATAGCCGGGTCAAGTCATGGCAAAAACCGATCATTGGCTACGCTTAAAAAAATGATTTTATGACGATATTTTTATTTATCAAATTAACTTTAGTAAATGACGTCAAAGATACGAGATGACGTCTATTGAATTTTGATAAAAATGTGATTGTTTTCACTGTATTTTTCATAAAACTTTTAAAACATTATCAAACCAGAACAAGGCCTTTAAAAACGGAAAGCCTGCATTCGACGCTGCATAAATAATTTTAACCGAATTTCGCTGTAGGTTGCGGTAGAATCCTGCAGAGTAGTTAAACCGGTGTAAAAAGGCTGTAAACCGAAGTTTGCGCCCGAATGGCCTGCAATATTATGACCCGTATTAACTTTAACGCAGCCAAGATAGTGCTGCTTGCTTACTACACTAAACGGTTAAATTGATTATTTTTGTGGAATATGATCGCTTCTAAAATTGGTACAAGTTGGTTAAAGTAATATTATCATTAAAATTTTGAAGTCGAAAAGCGGTGTGTAATCTTATTTCGAATTAAGGCATTCCAATTTTTTTTATTCCGAGTTTTAAAAAAATATGAACACTATGTATTTGGTTTTCTTACTTATATATACTATGTTCAATAATATCTTATCTTATTATATTTGTCTAGTTTAGATTTTTTTTTACTAAAATATGTTACCTACCTACTTTAATTTTATCAAGCTAATAGTCTAATAGTCTCCACTTGGCAGCCTAGTCGGGTTTTATACTGATTTCACTTTCAAAATGTAAAGCTAATTACTTACCTGTGTTATGTATGTATCTTTAGACAACCCGTATAATACACACAAAAAGAGTTGAGTCGTGTACTTCGCAATCAGGAAACCATTATCGTATAACGTAAAGCGAGAATGAAAACTTCTCCGCCCAAAAAAACTTGAATTTGTACAGTAGCCAACACATGAGGCTGAACATGACGCTCGTATTCCGTAGCGGTAGCGTTGAATTTGGTAGTGCGAATGTCCAACCCCATGTGCTAACTTCTGCACATTACTATCATAATCATCATCGAATAAAAGGCTCCCGAACGCTTACTTTCCCGAAGTTATTTAACATAAAAACCCGCGGGCGTTATAAAGCGGGTCGCGACCTTTCCTCTCATCATTATTAAACGCTGCGCCTCTAAACCGCCATTGTTGTTAAAATTTAATTCGTAAGCTTGGGTTTTATAATTCATTTATTTGCACAATGTTTTTTTTATATATTTCAATCCCTAATTACATTTAACACCGTGAAATGTAACCAGTTTAGGGCTACATAGTCGTTTATTTTGTTTTGACTCAATATAGATTTAAAAAAAATGCTGGTTATTTATCCACAACATAGCGGTAGTACTCATAAAACTGAACAACTTTCCCTAAGAAACATAGGTTGAAATCTTAAAAATAATATTCAACATTTCATATAAACTTCAGTCCCGTGACCGGCTGCTTTGTATAATAATAAATAATTATTATACAACACACAACACACACAAACACACTACAACTACTATTACATATTTGGGAGATTAAAGATACTTTATTTGGAAGACGTTGCTGTGATTCCCACATTTGGAAAGCAGATTGGTGATCGCAGTTGTTGATGGTTGAACGGAAAAGACCTGCTGCACATTTTTTATTTATGTACCTTCGTCCAATTCCAAACTAGCAAGCAAGTAACTAAAACCTTTACAAGGCAGTGGCCACTATATTGCCACCTTAATTTTAACCTTACACGCTCAATATAAAGTCGAAAACCAATGCATTTTATAAAGTTGTTTTTCCTTATGAAGGGTTAAAAAAATACTAAAGAATTAATGTTATCCATCCATTCAAACACGCACTACACCATTATTAAGGCTTTTATTGATCTGAAAATTCTGAAATGTTTACTGCAATATAAAAGCAACTCAAATTGTAATGAAATTTTGCAGATTTCTCTCAATTCTTACATTTCAAATGTACAAAGGAATCTGTCTTATTCTTAAATCGAAATCTACGAGCACTTTTCTTTTGTACGCTTGAATAATTTGATTTATTTATTTGCAAAACGATTTGTACAGTAAAAAGAATGTAGGGCTAATCAAGATTCTATTCATTCGATATGACATTGACGATGGAGTATCATTCTTAAAACCTAAATCAGAGACGATAAGAAGAAATTACTCTATTTATCAATTTGCGATCATACAACACAATTTTTCATACATTGTTAATGTAATACAATAGTAAAAACAAGTTTGTGAACAACGATATTTTTGCCGTAAATATTGTTCCGTTATTTTGACACTATTACCAATAAACATAACAGTAGATTGGCACAAATTTTTAACCCCCGACGAAAAAGAGGGGTGGTATAAGTTTGACGTGTGTGTCTGTCTGTCTGTGGCATCGTAGCTCCTAAACAGATGCGCCGATTTTGCTTTAGTTTTTTTCTTTGCAGGGTGTCACAATCGAGAGTGTTCTAGCTATGATCCAAGAAAATATCTTCGGCCATTTGAAGATTATCAGCTCTTTTCTAGTTGTTGAAAGGATCAAGTAACGGTGTTGTGGCGGGGGCATAATTTAGTGTTATGTATGAAAATCAAATGGCTGTTTAAACATCATGTCTTGGTTATGTTTGTTGGTGAACTCGGGGCGTGCGAGAGGGACGTGACAAGAGAGAGAGTTTCAGAGCGTCGATGGCCAAGTGGCTAGGATCGTTGACTTCCATTCGAAAGGCGCGAGTTCAAGCGTCAGCACGCACCAAAGTGTTTTCCATTTTTGAATTTATTTTTCTCTTACGATGAAAGAAAAAATCATGATGAAATTTGCATACATCTTATAAATTCAAGGTTTGTGTGAAGTCGAACAACCTAATTCGGGGTAGGCTCGAGTCATCAAGTCCCTCGGTGGAGACATATACAGGCGTTTCACGGACGGTTATTTATATCGCATATTTAAGTTCATTTTTTTATTTTTATTTGGAGTAGGTACATGTTTTTGAGTCAAAAACCCCTGGTTGCTGTCAGAGTTTGATCGTTTGTTTCGTGCTTGCGAATTTCTCTGCAATTTGGTCTAGACTTGGCAGTTTGCTTGCTTGTAAATTTTATTGCCCTGAGCTATTAAAACTTAGTCATACTTAATAGTTTATGCTTTAAGTTTTATTAGGGTAATCTTTGGAGTCTTGACTCCTTTATGCAGATAATTTTAACATTCGAACATTATTAAGAAACTTGCAACAATCTTAATCTTATTATACAGTTGGTATTTATTTTTTATCATAATTAGTTAACTTTGTTAGTATCTATCTTATGCGTTCTAGTCGACGATTGACCTCACAAATGATGACGTTAGAATTATTGCCCATCTTAAGGCCTTTGACGTGGGATCTAACAAATATTTCAGTAGATTTAAGCTGGGACCTACAGCCTTCTGAAGCGAATCATCTAATAAGAGTATTACAATTACAATGAAGGCTACTGACGACGCTATTCGAGTGGCTGGTTTCCGGACCGAGACTGTCTGAGTTTTCTGTCGACTCGAAAAGATGAAGAAGATGTATAACAAAACAATAAAAACACGCTTTATTAATACCAAAAATAGAAAACAAAAATATTTCACAAAACTAAGAAAATAACAGCTACAAAAATATCCATAAAAAAGAAAGATATGTGAAATACTAGGTTAGTATCTTACTTTTTAAACTGATAACATCTGTCGGCGTAAAGTAATATAAGAATTATACAAACAGTGGAACTTTGCTTATATTTTATGAAAATAACAACGTGAAACATTGAGGAAAGTAAAATATTCCGAAAGTTCGTTGATCCTCCCATCTGACGTTTTGCCACAATTTGCCAAGACGAGCGAAGCGGAAAAAGGTAGCCTTATAAATATCAAACTAACTATGTAAATAAACATCTGTATAAAAGACAAAAATAATGCAAAGATCAAAGAATTTTATATCGTTCAGTTCAATTGGCAACTGAAAACCTTTTAGCCAAGGATATTTTCAAAACTTCCACCAAATGTAAAAGGGTATTAGCGCCCTTCTCTGCTTAAAGCTTTTAATTGATCAGCGCAATTGACACAGTAATTTAAGGCGTCATTAACAGATCATAATCGTATATGTCCCCACCGAGGAAGAGGCCTTAGTCCAGCAAATGGCTATATATATTATAGTTTTTAGTTTATGTATATAATATAGTTCTTTTGTTTTTCAATTTAATCTACGTAGAAAATACATAAATATGTATTTTTTTAGTTACTTTTAGTTTGTATGGTGCCCCGAATTTTCCTCAACTTTTGTGTTTTTATAAACATTAACAAATACTCGTATAAAAGGTCGACAACCATCCTTATTGGATTAAGTAATTTTCTTTAAATATTAGAAATGCTTGCTAAGAGTTTTGTTAAATGGAGTATGTTTGTACCATTAAGTTAATTAATGAACGGTGCATTAAAACAGGATCGTTTGAAACAAGTGTTGCTATAGAGAATATCTTCAATTTATTTAAGACATTTACTAATGGATCGCAGCAGGGATGGAGTTAATATTTACTGATCATAATAATTTTGTTTTAATTTAACCGAAGAAAACGAAGCAGGTTCTTAAGTCGACGCGTATATTTTTTTTACGTATAATCACGCATAACTTTTAACAGATTATTCCGATTTTGATAAGCTTTTTTTAGTTGGAAAGGGTTATACCCCGAAGTTTGTACCATATAAATTTGGAAAAAGAAACCAACCGTAATAAGAAAACAGGGGATAATATTATACACTCCCGGAATTGTTTGCTTTTTAAGTTTTTCGTGCGGTTTTTTATCTTTTTAAAGTTGATATTTATTTATCTATACTAATATTAGAAAGAGGAAAGATTAGTTTGTATGTTTGCATTAAATAGGCTCGGAAACTACAAAACCGATTTCAGTGAAATTTGGTACAAAGATGGAATATAGGTATCTTGGGGAGTAACATACCTTGAGTAGTATATATAATTTTACCGCGAGAAAATTCCTGATTCCCACGGGAAAAACTGTTAATGCAGGCGGAGAGCTAGTATGTCTTGTTGGACTAAATTAGTGTTGGAAAAAATTCTTCGTAGGACATTTTGTATTTTGGACATTAGTCGCTCAAATAAAATAAATGTAGTCGACTTATGGCTTGTTCAGCCTGATTTCAGGGTATGCTCGAACCCCTCGGTGGGGACATGTAATAGTAGCTATATTTTTTATATATTTTTTATTTATTAATGTCATGGGAATCGTAAAGATTCCTTACTTGTTATGTAGAGATTGTAGAGTTATTTTTATTTGCCTTCCGTAATTTTTGTCGTCTGCCCTAAATAAAAACTAAGTTGTATACTTATAATAAATTTTACTACACACTATCTTCGATGTTTTTTCATGATATTTTGTTTCCTTTTTTTTTATTCACCTTCATACATTTTTAACTGTATTCATTTATTGCAATTATCACAAATCTATTAACTGTATTGAAAACTAGATTCACGCTAGTTTATCAATAAGATATATTTTTTTCGGCACAAAATTTTACAATGTCACTGTTCAGTAAAAACTTACATATTCCTATTATTCTTTCCTTTTCAGGCAAAAAGACAGACGCGTATATTTTGTACAGAGAATCTGAATCCAGCCCTGTCTGAAAAGATGAAACTTCAGATAATATTATATCTGTAATTCAATTAGTTAATTGGATTTCGAACTAATTACCAAGGATATTTGTAAATAAACACAATAATATCTTATAAAATATAGATAAGTTATAAAATTTGAAAACTTACTTTAGCGGTGTATTTAAAAAAGCACTTAAAATAGTCATTAAGTACTACTAAATTAATGAAACGCACTAAAAACTAAAATCTTTATTACACTAGCAATAACATGATCATATTTCTTTGAAATATATTTATTTTTGCCTTGTGCATACCTAATATTTATTATTGTACTATAATTTTTCATGTGCAAGGCTAGCTGGTACCACTCGTATTTAATATCAGTAAGAAATAAGATGTGTCTGTTGTGTCTTGTAATTGCCCGTTTTCTTTAAATTGCAATAAATTAAAAAATATATAAATTATAGTAAAATATGTTAAAATTTATAATTCTCAAAATAATTTATATTTAAATATTTTCGCGGTATTATTTTTATTGATCTCTCTTTTTAATGATCTTGCAGTTAAAAGCTTTAGTCCAACTGTTAATTATTATTGTAGGTTATTAACAAATAATGTTTGGTTTCATAATACTAGTTAGCGCTAATAATGCACCACATTTGTATAAATATTGTTTGTTATTCCATAAATGCGGTCAAAGTCCTCGATTCGAGTACTACCAACATTTGAACACGAAACTCTCTCAACACATTAAATTACAACATCGTTTTAAATTGCGAACTGAGTTACAATCTCTCCATCCAAGTGCTACCAACTTGACAACACACATTTTACACATATATGAAAAGTCTGTTTTGAATTCAAAATGTAACTGATTGAGATGCTCCAAATTCAAAACGAGATTTTAAATTTGGAACATCTCTGAATTTAAACTGGCGCGTCGTCGTTTTAAATTCCGAACGTGAGTTACAATAACGGTAAGTAATGTAAATTGGAGGTAAAATATCTCCGGCTACGAGCGGGTCCACGTAAATTCACTTTGTATTATAATGTAGTCGCTTTATAGAGAAATACGGCTAGCTGTACGTAATACCTACCTCAAAGATTTTGCTCTTACAGATAACAAATTAAGTTTGTGCTTTGGTATTCTTCTAATTAAAAAAAAAATTTCCAAAAAACATTAGTTTGACCACCAAAAGTAAATACTCGCTAGCTTCTCGCTAGTGTAGCTGAACACAAAAATACAAGTTTGAGAAAAAATACCATCTGTCTGTCAATCTGTTTGTCACGCTTATCTGTGGAACTACTGGACGGATTTTAATGAAACTTTACAGTAATATAGCTTATACATCAGAATAACACATAGGCTACTTTTTACCGCAGGAAAATACTTCTTTCCCAAGGGAAAACCTTTTAACGCGAGCGGCGCCGCGGGGCGCAAAGTCAATAAATAACAGGCGCGTAACCTACTTGAGACTTGACATTTTGATGCTCAACTTTTACCTACACCATTTGATGTAAAAAATATCTTATAAATATTTTCCGCACGCACTCAGCCAGATTATTCTTTTACCTTAATGTAAACAGTATTACATATTCAGTGAGGCTACAGTATGGAATAAATCTGAAGCGATCGAACTGACGCCACATTCCCGGGAATGGAAACAATATGCCAAGGATTTGTTTGCTGTCTGTATCTTTAGGGCTGTCAGATTACTATCAGTTCTAGAATAACAGAGCAAGAAAGAATTTTTTGAACACGCTTTTTAGTAGCTTGTAACTATGTATGTAAGAAAATCTTGGCATCTTAATTTGACCCACTTCCCGGTCTTCGATTAGGATGAAATTTTGCACACGCTCCGAGTTCTGATGACAATACATGATTAGCTAAGAAACGTCAATATGGCGGGAAAATAATTTCATTTTCAGTTATGACTGTTGATTTAAATTCATAATATTTATTTACAAAAAAACGTGCATATAGTTGTTACAATAATTTCTCCAAGGTGGCAGCCCTACCGGAGCCATATTGTATTCAAACATTCAACTAGTTTTCCTGACGCGTTCCACTCTAACGGTTTTACTGAGGTTCCAGCACCGAAATATGTCCAATTTGTGCACTAAAAAGGACCGGCGGCGGCGGCATTATGAATAACAAACTCAAACAAAAAACAGCATACAGGTAGAGACGGTAAATAATATTATACAGCTTGGCTGTCGGTAATCAAAAAATTGTAATGAAAACAATGATTTTATGTTTTTTAATATGAAAAATCCTGCAAGGACATTTAAATGACAAATATCCATCGTTCTGACTTTCGATTTTGATGATTTTTTTACATGATAGAATCGCGATCTATTAATAAATGTAATGAGATGTTTTTGTTTTGTTTTTTTTACAGCTTTTAGTCTATGGGAGTGTAGTTTAAGTTTTCATTTGAATTTAAAACTGACATCTCAAAATATATTACGAGGATTTTGTCCTATAATAATGACAAAGGAGACTAGAGCTAGAGCTTTATAAAATTATACCAACTTTACTCTTTCTAACTAAGGGAATGGGAGTCTTTCGAAATTATTAAAAGTAGATCAAAGTAGGCAGCAGCGTTCACTTACGTAACTAACTACAGCTGCAATCCCCAATCCACCTGATAATTGGGTATTAAGGCAAAATTTTTCTTACGAAAGGTCTTGGTTCAGCTTTAAGTTATAGCAAGTAATAATCATTTCAGCCTGTAGACCCACTGCTGGACAAAGGCCTCCCCCAAAGATCTCCACAACGATCGATCCCGCGCTGCCCGCATCCAGCGGCAAGCAATAGCAGACAAAGTTATTTGAAAACATTTTCACCAATAACAGTCACAATTTTAATGCAGGACTATCGAATTTCATAATAAATGGTTTGGTTAATGTAAAGGTTATGTACCTAGGTATTTTCACACTCACAAAGGAAGCTACTTGGCTTGCTGCCATCCGCATTTCATTTTAAACTTGGGTTGCTTTTTTGGCATTAAATATTGTCGTTGGTTTTGGCACTTTCTTTTTCTAGTTACAAATTTACATTGCGATCAAATTTAGTGATTCTTCTACTTAATTTCAATGTAGAAAAATAATTTCTATGTTTTTTATTTTTTATCTAGTAATTTGATTGATCCTTCCTTTCCTACTATCACTACATAGTATAAAACAAAGTCGCTTTTCTGTCCCTATGTCCCTATGTTTGCTTAAATCTTTAAAACTACGCAACGGATTTTGATGTGGTTTTTTTAAATAGATAGAGTGATTCAAGTTGAAGGTTTATATGTATAATACATGCATAATATACTTAAGGATAACCCACAATAACCATTTTCCTGTGCGGAGCCGGGGCGGGTCGCTGGTATTATTATATAATTAAACTTTACAATAAAAATAGCTTATACATCAAAATAACACACAGGTAACATTTTGCTGCGGGAAAATTTCTCATTCTTGTGGGAAAAACTGTTAGTGCAAGCAGATCCGCGGAGCAAAAAGCTAGTTAACCATAATTTTCCTCTGTGCTCAGTATCGTAATTGTGAAGTTCTCATACTCAAAGTGGGCTATCAAAGGTACAGTCAAGTTCATAAGTGCAGTCATATCACGTGTTTTTATACTTTCAAATAACTTTTTTCCTAAAGGCCTGTTATTCTTATTTTCGTGTGTTACGTATACAGTGTAAGGGACTCAATATTTTACTTCAAATGACACTTTCTGAATGCTTTTGGGAAAAGAGTTAAAGTATGGTTGCACGTGATATGACTGGTCTTATGAACGTGACCGTATATTTTCTTTCTAAAGGTACGGTTTTCTCAGTAACACAACTAAAGGTTGTTCACCCATCATCATCACTCAAGCTTCTCAGAACTTTAGAGGTATAAGTGGCGTCTTAACAAATACTGAAAAGACATTCTCAGTCAACGGTTTAGAGCAACTTTTCCAAATAAACTATTCACGGAACTAAACAAAATATTCGGCACTCCTTTGTACAGAAAGGTCAACCATTATTTATCCTTTCCGGAAAGGTTTCCTAGGGATAGTTGATTAGATTAGATCCATTGCAAGTCCTTTCAGTTTTTTCTAAGCCGTCACTCTGTTCTTTATAAGCAGGTAGGTATGTATGTATGTGTGTATTTGTATAGGTTAATTGGCATCACTACAAAGTTTCTTCTCGTCTGTCTGTCCCTAAGTATCTTTAAAACTACGCAACGGATTTTGATGCGGTTTGTTTTAATATACTTAGGGATAACACACAATAACTATTTCCCTTGAAAGCCATGGCGGGTCGCAGGTCGCTAGTGGTTTATATATCACTAGCGACCCGCCCCGGCTCCGCACGGGAAAATGGTTATTGTGGGTTATCTTTAAGCATATTATGCATGTATTATACATATAAACCTTCCTCTTGAATCACTCTATCTATTAAAAAAAACCGCATCAAAATCCGTTGCGTAGTTTTAAAGATTTAAGCGTACAAAGGGAGGGACATAGGGACAGAAAAAGCGACTTTGAATTATACTATGTAGTGATACAAATTCCTATTTTGTGTATATATGTGTAATGTTAATTAATTTGTTTTTTTTATTCAATATAGTTTTACAAGTTTATCCGCAACTTGTAAATAAATTATTTCACTTACCTGAGTCTGCTGTAAGATATTTCTACAAGAATAGGCAAACCAGTTGTGTCTTCTCTCTTTTTGTAATTCTCTTTTATCTGTCTATGTGTGCAATTGGCAATATGAGATATAGCTTTCTAGATATATTTCCAATACTCGTACAAACAAGCCTTCTATTTTCTTTAGTTTATTTTGTAGGAACAGTGTTTTGTCTATTCTAGTGACTACTTGTGCTAACTTTTGTTATGACACCAAACAGCGTGACATCTCCCGGGGCCAGAACTAACGCTAAATAAACACTCCTTGAGCAGGGCCGGTTCTAGAATATTAATATAAAATAGCTTTCCGCCGCGTCTCCGCCCGCGTTAACAGTTTTCCCGTGAGAATGAGGCATTTTCCCGCGGTAAAAGGTAGCCTATGTTACTCAGAGTGAACGTAGTTTTCTAATGGTGAAAGAATTTTTGAAATCGGTTTAGTAATTTTTGAGTTTATTCGTTACTAACATACAGACAAAAAAACAAATCTTTCCTCTTTATAATAATAGTATGAAGTATGATAAAAAAAAAATTGTTTACTTCAGGCCTATTTTGACCGATAAAAATGTTAGAAACAATGTCTTACCCTACGGTAGTAAATAGGTACAAACAGCACATAATGACGAAAAAATAAATAAAATAATTTGTGGTTTGATGCTACATCACACAAGGGCGATCAAAGGACAGGTAATGGACACGCTCTTTTTTATAGAACTAGATTATAGGCCAAAGTCATAAAAAGGACAAATTTCCGCCTCGCTGCTCCGCTTGTGTTAACAGTTCTTAACATGGGAATAAGGAATTTTCCCGCGGTAAAATGTAGCCAATATTACTCCCTAAGGTCCGGTTATAGTTCAATAGTTTCGGAGTCCATTCAATGCAAGCAAACAAACAATCAAATCATTCCTCTTTATAAATAATAATAATAATAAAATCTTTATTTC
The DNA here is from genome assembly GCA_948473455.1 of Teleiodes luculella. Taxonomy (NCBI): domain Eukaryota; kingdom Metazoa; phylum Arthropoda; class Insecta; order Lepidoptera; family Gelechiidae; genus Teleiodes; species Teleiodes luculella. Next base: position 1,684,813 of record OX419593.1, on the reverse strand, counting down.
TCCCATCACAAGGACAATAAAATGTTAATTTATTTATTTGCAATAGGTACAATAACAGACAACAGACTTAAAAATATAATCAATAATAAGTAGAACAGCAACTATAAATCTGACGTCCTATTAATATTGTACACAGCTCTCACAAAATAGGAATGAACAATACAAGTTCTAATCACTCAAACTTAATGTACCTAATTTATGTTTACTTACTTAACAATCCTTCGTGGTGAAAGCTGGTGTCTGTACTAGGTTACCCTGTATGACAGATCACCAGGCTCCCCCCCTAAAGTAACATATTATAGTTTATAATATTAGTATAGATCTAAAGCCGACTCCTGCACCTTGAGCCGGGCCTGTGAGTATACTCAGCCACGCTCTTTGCGTTCTGCTCACGTCCTTGTTAGTCTATTCAGCACCAGCCCGTATTGAGCTAACTATACCAGCCTATAGTTCGCCTTTCAGCTGAGTACATGTTTACGGGTCATCGGATAAGTAAACTACACTATTACGTCATTTCTACTTGTAATTACCTTAGCAATCTAGGTTTTTTTAGAATGGGAAAATGTAGTATCTTTATTAATAAATCTACAATATACAGAATATTATCCTTATACTACTTACAAAAAACCATTTACAATATTTAAAAATTACACAGTATTTACAAATGGCCGCTTTTGGTTGCCCTGGGCGTAAAGGTGCCCATTACGCTAGCGAGCCGCGTTCTTTGTGATAGATCTTTAGCTATTTCCAAACTTATAATGGTTTTTGCACACAATTATAATGGTTTTTAAACGATACAATACAATACAATACAATACAATACAAATATGCTTTATTGACACCCAAGGAAAATACAGAAATTTAAATACATTAAATTCATGATAGAAGTCAACAGGCGGCCTTATTGCTAAGGTAGCAATCTCTTCCAGGCAACCTTAGGGTAAGGAGAGTAAAAAGAAAAGATCTATGCGGGTCGGTGGCAAGATAGCACTATATACTACGTATTATAAACTAAGTGCAAATAGAACATACTTAGAATACATAAAGTACTACACAAAATAAATAAATAACTATATCTTGATAAAATACTATATACTTAAAATAAACTAATACTAATACATACATATCACAAAAAGAAAGAAAGGAAAATATTAATTAGGAAGAGGAAGAGGGGTAAGATAGTGCGCGAACGATGTGCAATGTAGTGAGCAAGAGTGGAGAATTCTATTGCATGCTTGATTTCCGCCCTACGGCTCCCGCCCGCGCTAACAGTCTTTCCTGTGAGATCGAGGGATTTTCCCGCAGTAAAAGGTAGCCTATGTATAGTATAAGCTATATTATTGTAACGTTTCATTAAAATCCATTCAGTAGTTTTTGCGTGAAAGAGCAACAAACATCCATCCGTTCATCCTCACAAACTTTAATTATTTGATTCCTAACCTAGTTGAATTTTTGGCCGAAATCTTTACTATATTTATCGATCTTTTTAGCTTTTATTCCATTACATCAGCAAAATAAATCTGGTTCCCTTTGAATTGTGGTCCGCAATCCCAGGGGCGACTCGATTGGAAATGCTAATATTTTATTACGTTTTTCTACAAAAAGAGCTGTATATTCCAACAGGTCGCTTAATTGGATTCGGTGGAATTGAGAAATTCAATTAAAATTTCAGGCTAGATGGAAAATGCCATGGGATTGTGACGTAACGATGAGTGTCATTGCCCGAGCTATGGTATTGATTGCTAATATAGCTTGGTTAACAGCTCATACATGTCCCCACCGAAAGGCTCGGTCCTACCCTAAAATCAGGATGAACTAATATTAGGGTGAATAGGCCTTAGTCGACCACGCTGGCCCTGTGCGAATTGGTCAACTTCACACACAATCTTTAAATTACTTCGCAGGTGTGTGCAGGTTTCCTCACGACGTTTTCCTTCACCGTGAAAGAAACGTACATTATGAATCATTCATTAATTTATTGCAAATTCACAAGTTAGAAAGCTCTTACATCATCACTACTTATTATAAAACAAAGTCGCTTTCTCTGTCCCTATGTCCCTTTGTATGCTTAAATCTTTAAAACTACGCAACGGATTTTGATGCAGTTTTTTTAGTAGAAAGAGGGATTCAAGAGGAAGGTTTATATGTATAATACATACGTAATATACTTAAATAACCCACAATAACCATTTTCCCGTGCGGAGCCGGGGCGGGTCGCTAGTAATATATAGAAGTAAAAGTGACGCCCTGCAAATGCACTGCAAACATGATAGGGGCAACTATTGCCACATTACTTTTAAAAAATGCAATTAACATATTTCATAGAATTTAAATTACATACTCACTAAATATTAGTATCAAATTACAAAAAATAACATTATTTACAAAATATTTCACACAATTTTCATATGAATCAATTACATACAATATTGATTAGTAATTTATTATCACCTACAATCAGTTTTTTGAAACACATAATAGAGCAAGAGCCCGCGAACGCCAGACATACGTTATTTTATAAAAGCTGAAAATTCTTGTATATGTGCCTCTAGTACAGGTAAGAACGATCCCCACCCATGTTACCTGGGTAGTGGTTCCTTTGGCAGGTAGCAGGTAATAAAGGTATATAAAATTGTATCTTAAATTCGTTAATTTATAAAACTCAATTTTTTGATATTTCATTCGTAGTAATATTAATATTCGCGTTATGCATTGCCAGACACCTACTATGGTTCCAACCCCCTGCCAGACACCCCTAAATTATAATAATTTGTAATTCTACTTACGATAGATTGTAAAATCTGAATTTTATATATGTTATTTGAGGCACTATAAAATGATGTTTTCTCAGTAGCCAGACAGTTTCGAGGGTTCTATCATCCTGCCAGACGCATTGGAAGGGGCAAAAGTTGTGAGAGCGCGGAGTATAGCTTGACCATAAAGAGTTGACAAAAAAGGGGGGCGCTACTATCGTTTGCATGGCAACATCTATACTAGGACTTTAATGAATTTGATACTTCCATTTTTTTATAATTCGAAATTGCTGAGACACTGGCTGTGCGCGCACCAGAGTGCAAACAAAAAGTGAATTCTAACATTCTGTTATTATATGTATGACATGACTTGGTACACTTGGACTTACAATCTAACGTAAGTAGAATTACAAATTATTATAATTTAGGGGTGTCTGGCAGGGGGTTGGAACCATAGTAGGTGTCTGGCAATGCATAACGCGAATATTAATATTACTACGAATGAAATATCAAAAAATTGAGTTTTATAAATTAACGAATTTAAGATACAATTTTATATACCTTTATTACCTGCTACCTGCCAAAGGAACCACTACCCAGGTAACATGGGTGGGGATCGTTCTTACCTGTACTAGAGGCACATATACAAGAATTTTCAGCTTTTATAAAATAACGTATGTCTGGCGTTCGCGGGCTCTTGGACTATAAACACATTACACAAATCAATATACTGACACGCTGAAGTTTAGATAGATAGTAACACCTAACCTAATAATAAGTCTGTTATTGGTATTTATAACAGGCTTTCAAAAATAAAATTAGCGGAACGAAAACGTAGATAAAGCCGCGCGTGGTACTTATCTCCACACAGTCCCACTAAATGAAGAAGACACAACGATACCGAGTTTTGAAAACTAACAGCGCCATCTCTGAGCGGATGTAGGTATGTTAAAATGTATGAACGTTATTCTAAACCTTTAAATTCAACAGAATCTGTTGTTTTATTACACTAGCTGTCCGACCACGCACGGCTACGCTACGCCCGCCGCGTTTTTTTTTAATCCATCGTGGTAAAAAGTATCTAAGATATTGACCGGGGATATAAGGTATCACCATGCAAAATTTCATTTAAATCGGTCCAACGGTTCCAGAGATTAGCGTGTACAAACAGACAGACGGGCATTTTTTTTTAACTTGTATTTTTGTGTTCATCTACACTCCCTTTATCACCTACAATCAGTTTTTGAAAAACAAATCAATGTACAGACGCGCCGATTCTTTAGTTTTTTTTAATATAGTATAGATAAATAGAAGAAGATAGATAATATCCCCACCAAGGGGCTCGAGCCTACCCTGAAATCAAGATAAATATAGGCCTTATTAGACCACGCTGGTCCAAGCGGGCTAGTCAACTTCACACACAACCTTTGGATTTCTTCGCACGTGTGTGCAGGTTTCCTCTCGAAGTTTTCCATGAAATATTTTACAATTTAAGTGCTTTCAAACGAAGTCAATTGACTCAACATGCGCAAGCTACTTGCACCGTTTATAAGCACCCTTATTTTGGTCTAAAAATAAAACCAAACTTACATTCCATTGTAAATTCACAAGCCCTTCATTTGTCTTCTGAAATCATGGAAATTCTTTATCAGAGTATTTTCACTTTACATAATAATATAGGTACTATGTTTCCGCCCAGCGGTTCCGCCTACGTTTACAGTTTTTCCCGTAGAAAGAGGTATTTCTTCGCGGTAAAAAGTAGCATTAAATTCAAAGTTCAAAGTTCAAAATGTGTTTATTGGAAGTAAGATTTTACAAATCACTTTTCGACGTCGCGTCGAGGAGAGAGGAGAGAAGAAACTCCACAGGCGTTGCATCTTTTCAAAATATTTTTACTTAATTATTATTTTATGCAATTTGATTAATATAACAAAGAGTGCAAACGAAGTATGCAATTAGAATGTATAAGCTATATTATTTTCATTAAAATCTATTCAGTAGTTTTTGCGTGAAAGAGTAACAAACATCTAACCGTCCATCCTCACAAACTCTCGCGTTTATAATATTTGTACGATTAATTTAATATATGTATTTTCTTTCAAATAACTTAGTACTCGTAAGTATCTTGGTTGAAAAATTTCTAAGTTGAATTTCAAAGCTTATTTTATATCTCATCGTTAAGTAAAATACTGTTTGTTTCTCTACAATTTCTTTGAATAATTCATGAAAGAGACAAGAAATATTGTCGTCTAGAAGATTTGTACACAGCCATTGTTTTATTCTTTCCATCTCATATTTTAAAAATAAAAAGCTGTGTGTTTTGTTATTGGTCTGTTGCCCAAGTTTGAATTTAAATTCAAAATCAATTTGTCTCTCTGTGAAAAATTACTGAAGTTTTATGAGTATACCTTCATTTTTATTTTATTCCAGTTTCTTTAGAGAGTAGGAAACACTTTTTAGTTCTTTTTCACACAGTGAAAACGTAGGCATTCAAGTATTTTCAGAATAGCTGCACCAAATTGGATACTTAATTATGTTTTATCGAGTTCAGATCAACATTTGTGTAAAAAATAAGTCATTTAGGGTGAACCGAGTCTCTACACATAATAATAATGAATTTGTTATATTATTATTGCAACAATAAGGTTTAAGAGCAATTTTGTTTTAATCATCTGGAAATATCGGAAAATTAAGATGACTAAATTTTGTATTCCCGACTGCATTTCATATTACGAGTATAGTATTAAATCATTGTGCTGTATATTTTACTTCATCGTCAATCGTCATCATCATCATCATCTTAGCCTGTAGACGTCCACTGCTAGACAAAGGCCTCCCCCAAAGATCTCTCCAATGATCGGCCGTGCCGTGCGCTTCCAGCGGCTTCCCGCGACCCTCACCAGATCGTCAATCCACCTTATGGGGCCTGCCCACGGATCGTCTTCCGGCGCGCGGTCGCCATTCAAGAACCTTTCTGCCCCAACGGCCGTCGTTCTACGCGAAATGTGCCCCAGCCACTGTCACGTTTAGCGATTCTTCGGGCTATGTCGGTGACTTTGGTTTGCCTGCGGATTTCATCATTCCTGATAAGTAAGCAAAACATGCGATCGCGCATGTTTTGCTTACTGTAAACAAAGCGAGATAATCCTTCCTGAGAACTTAAGTCGATCCGGGATTAAGAAAACTCTTTTGAGTAAACTAAAAAGATGTCATTTATTTTAAATCCATTATCTCTTTAAAACTGCACAGTTTTCAGTCAAAGAAAGACTGATGTTTTTCAGTTAGGATTAGAATCATGTCCCATGAAACGAAACTAATGCGTTTCATTATATTCCAACCAAAGACAGGCAGATAAATTGGATTATCGGAGCTTCCATAATCGTCATTGATCATCATTTTCATTTATCCAGGCTACGGGGCTATCACATATACTGATTGATTAGCGTCACTTTTTTGAAAGTGGAAAATTACTTCACAGGCCATCCTTTAACTAAAAAACGGAGATGAAAAAATCTTTTGACATACTGTACTCATATTTTCCAAAGATCGTTGGTGCAACACATTGTGGGTCTGTTAATGGTAACTCGCGCTATTTCAGAGCCGCCGGATATAGATAATAATAGATATTTCATCCAATATCTTACATTTTAACCAATTTTCATTTTAGTTTGAATTTGTGTTCATGCATTTCTTTGGTTTGAAATTGATAACGCGACTTACTGTGATCAGACCCTTGTGAGAAAACTTGCCTATCCTGAAATAAAAAAGATTCTCCTTTAATCTACTGCATTTACTTCTTATCTTATCTAGCCTAAACTGTCCCACTGCTGGGCAAAGGCCTTTCCCCTGCTCCCTACTTACAGTTAATTAATATTTTTCTTTGTTTCAGACTCGTACACAGCCTCGCAGATCCAGTGCAACGAGACGATAGTGCTGTCTCACTCGCACCCGCACGCCACGGTATCCAGCCCCGGCTTCCCCCGCCCCTACCCCGATGACGCGAACTGCGTCAGCGAAGTTCGAGCGCCGCACGCGCACACGCTGCGGCTTCACTTCGAAGAGCTGCTCACTGAACACGAGCCACAGTAAGTGCTTGAATCTCTTCATATTTTCTGGTCTCCTGGTACTTGCATCGATTCGTCGTTGCTGCGACTTTACTTCTATGCTGAATAATCCATACTCCATACTAATATTATAAATGCGATAGTGTGTTTGTTTGTTTGGCCTTCCTTCATACCCTAAGTACTGGCATTGATTTGTCGTTATCAATGAGGAGCTCGAGTCTACATGAATTAGGATCGATAGACCTTATTTACTGATGTATAATATAGTATATACCTTTATAAAGACCTTTATAGTGCGACTTGGTTGATCGAATTGATACAGAACCTTTAAATTTCTTTGCACTTCATGTGTGTTCAGTAAGTATAAAAAATCTTTATAACATGAAAATGAAAATGAATAATAGACAAGGATGAACAGCGCAAAATGACGTAGGCTTGTGTCAGTATATGTTTTATTCGAAGTGAGACTTTACAATCACTTTCCGACGTCGACGTCGTAGACATAAAGTTAAACCGCCGGAAAGACTGAAAAGCAAAAAACTCTTACTGTCTGCCTGTTTGTTACGCTTTCATCCATAAACCAAAATACAGATTTTGATAAAACTTGGTACAGAGATAGAATAAACTTTGAAAAAAAAGTTGACAATCACCTGTCCTTTTTGTTCTTAAGAACATAAGAGGGACATATGGTTTTTAAATAAAAAATAGAGCGTACGTAGAAAGGGGCCCAGTATCACCATGGAATGCATGTAGCGAAAGTAGCGACGTGTTACCGAAGGAAAGCGACAGATTACGACTGCTTTTCAACACAACGGCGCAGTCCGTTCCGTAACGCGTCTATGTAAACCAACACAGTAATGGCCGCTGAAAGCTTCTTGCCCTTTGTTCGCCGGTCACGGCTTTGTACACGTTCTAATATTCAGAACATGTCTAGAATATAATAAGCACTTTTCGTTGTATGGACATAGAAATTATAACATTACATACCTATACCTATACTGCGTGCAGAATGGTCACGCTCCTTTCAGGTACGTAACCATGAAGGAATTGGGCACGTAATTATTTTTTTCCTTCATGTACGTAACGCTTTCTCCTTTCATCTCTCTCTGTCGCATCTTGCATGCCTATTCATACTTTATACTAATATTATAAAGAGGAAAGATTTGTATTTTTGTGTGTGTATGTTTGTAATGAATAGATTCAAAAACTACTGAACCGATTTCAAAAATTCTTTCACCATTAGAAAGCTACATTCACCCTGAGTAACATAGGCTACCTTTTACCGCGGGAAAATGCTTTATTCCTACGGGATAACTGATGGAAAGCCAGTTGTACAATATTCTGCGACAGTAAGCTCACCACAGACAGACAGGACAACTGAAATCTCACATCGTGGCTTACAGGCGCAGAATATTGTATAATGGATGGGAAAGATGTGACAGAAAGTGAGAGGAGGGGAGAAAGCGTAGACGTCTATGTTTACTTTGTCGCTTTTGACACCTTTTTAAACATATTTAAAAAAAGGAGAATAAAAAAGATGCGATCCTGTGGAGTTTCTTCGGCGGGTTCTTCTCCACAGCAGCGCACACATTGCGCGAACCTGCCAGTTATGTTGAAACTGATGTCGCATCGCCTCTTTTAGATTGTTTGATCTCTTTTTATTGTTTAGACTTGTACATTGTTTAAGACAAGAGCCGTTCTTGGTTTGAGCAAAGCTTATTAACTTCAGAAATTAAGTCATTAAGTGTTCTAAAGTAGCCTTTAATTCATAATTAATTTTTGAATTTTGTATTTTCACCACCAACCCGCAGTCTCAGTGTGGTCGACTAAGGCCTATTCACCCTGATACCAGGGTAGGCTCGAGCCCCTCGGTGGGGACGTATATGAGCTGTTAACGAACTTTCACCTCTCGCTTTCTGTAGTAGCCACGGTAAGGTGGAGCGGTCTACTTCATCAAAATTTTCCACCTATACTGCTTACGCAGAATCTTTCAGCATCACTTCACTTAGGAGAATAAAAAACCTTGTTTTGCTATATGATCCTGCCCACATTTCCAGCACAACTGTCTGTCTAACATGCAGTCAAAATATCATTTTCGTGCTCACTTTTCAGTAGATTCAAATAGTGAAGTCGTATATTCGAAATATGCGCGTACAAAATACAAATGAATAATTTAAACATAGTTTCTACAGCACAATGAATGAATTAAAAAATACAGAGGTGTGCTTTCATCAGCCGAAAGACATACTCTGGACAAAGGTCTCCCGCTCCTTTGCTTTTTTTCATTAAATTTTCTTTAGAAACAAAACGTGATAGCCATTAATTTGACACAACATTGCCTGAAGGCGCTACAGGCTTTGTCAGAAGTTGCCTTGGGTCCTTCGGGTATTGTTCATGTTTTAATATTCTCGCTACAAAATACAGAAAGCGAATCTAAAGAAAATGTGGATATGGTGTCATTGTTATTTTGTTTCTTTTGAACACAATGATAAACGCGTAGTTCATATTTGTATTATTATTTCTGTTATTTAGTTTGTTCGTTTTTTTATCGGCTTGGTAAAGAAAATCTAATTTAAAATGTATAACACTGACGATAACAAGATTTTATATTTATATCGCCATGTAAACCCATTGTAAATTTTTTAAAAATGCGTTAGACAGTGTTGTAAGCTGTATAATCTAAGCCATCAGAAAGTCATACGGGCGATATTCCAATGATTAATCCACGTTTTTATTGTTCATAATACGAATGTGTTTATTCGAATACATGGCAATCTAATCTCTTTGTCCGATCCGAACGAGACAGCTTGTCAGACTTGTACGTACAATAAATAAAACTGTAATCTCCCATCACTCGTCTGCAGTTTAATGTAATCTCAGCTGTCATAACAAAGCGTTCTGTGCACAGATTAGCATAATGTCCTGATATAACAATGTTCGCTTTAATGCAATCTCGCATGTTTCGCGTATCATAAATATTTTGCTGGATTATGTAGGGCTTTGCTTGACAACTTTTTGAATTTAAAAGGTATTCATGTCTAAGCAATAGTCTCCTTTATGAGATTCATGTTTTCCGTATGAACTAACTGATAAAGCTTGTATTAACATCTATATGTCCCCACCGAGGGGCTCGAGCCTACCTTGAAATCGGGGTATTTAGGCCTTAGTTGACCACGCTGGACCTGTTTTTGCTCAAAAGATGGCGCTAGGGACTTTCCTCTTTTACTCCACTACAGTGCCCAAAGATCTGCTGCGTCGTGAAATTCAAATCTCTTACTCTATGCATAGAGCAGTAAAAGTTTTTAAGTGCTAAAAAAGCGAGGCCGTAATTTTTAAAAATTCTGTTTATTTACCTACTTTAAAAAAATGCGGTAGTAAGAGAATTTGTTCAATTTCAGTTTTATTATGATGAATATGCTAGAAAAAGTATAAAAACATGTATATAGGGTAGGGGAAGTTCTTTTTTTTAAATGACCTATGCTTGTGTCGAAAAAGTACGACAAATCAAGCTTCACGTGACTTGCGGAGGGAGCGGATGGCTCTACCCCAAAGTAGTCATGTACCAACGCTTCTAGGGGCGGCTCTAGGGAGCCTCGAACCTAGGCTTAGCGCGTTGATACGGAAAAACATCGTGAAGGACACGACGACGCCTGAGGGGCTCCGTCTCTGATATTATTAGTTCTGATTTTGGTTTTGGCCGCGCCCCCGCCAGCGGGTAAGTACGGGCATTGTTACCTGAAGGGTATTCGCTACCAGAAGGGCATTCTGTTAGGTGTAATCCAAATTCTTTAGCTACTTTTACTGCATCAGTGATTTCTTCGTCAGGTTCGGAAAGGAAGGGTAGTTCGTAAGTGGTGTAAGTGAAGTAAGGGTGTGTGTAAGTGAAGTAAGGGTGTGTGTAAATGGGTGCAGTGTGTAATGTAAATAGTTAACGAGTCGGAAGAGAACTTTGCAAGTTAGTTAGCAGCCTCGTGGGAACGCCCGCGCTATGAAATTAAAGTATTTTTGGCGCTAATGGTTCTGCCGTTCTAACTTAATTAAAACTTTTGCATGTACTGCAAATTTTTCTTTACAGCGAGAGACTCGCGAGAAGAGCGCGGAAAATATCTGTCTAAGAAAAAGTACTTCAATACAAAAGGAAAACTGAAATGTATTTATTGAAAATGTTACTATTATACATTTCCAAGATTACTGGTAACATTGTAATTCTCTTCCACCGTTCAACAGAAGTGCATATCTTGGTATTTTATTATTAAGGGCGAGTTTCCAAAGAATAGCCGGAGACGCTGCGCAGACGGTCCTCGTTTAGATAGTGCACTGTGCAGCGCGGAGCAACTTCATTCCAGCTGTACTAGAAAAACCCACGGCCAGAGCATCCCAAACTGTTAGAATTCCAGTGAGCTACTATGATATTGCGCTGCCCGCATCCGACCATTGACCGACCATTGTGGAGATCCTTGGGGGAGGCCTTAGTCCAGCAGTGGACGTCTTTCGGATGAGATGATGACTATAATATTGTACTAGCAAACATAGAAAGGAAGGAGACCCGCGAATCGCACTCATGTCGTTTGAATTGGAGCTCGCGAGAACCGACTTCAATGGCAAAGTTCAAAAGTTCAAAAAGTTTTTTTATTACTTACAAGTAAGATTTTGAAAGAAAGAAAGAAAGAAAGAAAGAAATATTTTTTTATTCGAAGTAAGATTTCACAAATCATTTTTCGTCGTTTTACAAATCATATTTCGACGTTGAGACGAGTTCACAATTTGGCTGTCTTTTGGCGTTTTTGTCTGGCGTTTGTCTTTTGTTTTATTCTCGCCGTACTCGAGGCGTCTTCTCTGGTACTTGTACGTACTTCCTCAATGGAGAAATCTTGGTTTTTTATCAATATATCTCAATAAGAGCATAGAGATATTGCAAATAAATAATTTCATTTCATTTCATTTCATTTAAGCGCGCCCAGTTATATATATTAGTCTTCATGCAAAGTTTGAGGGCCTCTAGCCAGACGTTCCGACACTATCATCTGTGTTATAAATTGCCGCCGTGCCCCGACACAATGTCTTTACTCTGCAGTAGGAACGACTCTTTTATCTGAGAATCCATTTTTGCGCGAATCGAAATGACAAATCGACCTACAGTGTCCGCTTCACAAGTTTGATGTGGAGCGATGACACGAAAAAAGTGAAGAATCAATCAATCATTATTTTCTACTGCTTTTGTGTTTTCATGATGAAAATGAAGGAAAAATTGAATTTTCAAGAAGCCTTAAGGTTCTTAGATTTTTAGATCCATTCTCCAATAGGTCATTCTATTTTTCTCTTTAATAATAATAAAAATCATTTATTCAGAGTAAGCCTAAATACATCCACATTAATTACATTTTACACATTTGATAGGAGGATTAATAAATGTCTCAATTAAACTGATCCGCTGACTTTCAAGCTAGGTAAACCTGTGTTATGAAAGTCAGTCGAGGTTCGACTCAAGACAAAAGTGTCTATATATCTATATAATACCTAGTTAATTTTAATATTGATTGTAGTTTTGCACTTTCAATTATTAATGTTGTGTACACCTGCAATTTGCGCACATATTATCAGGCTCTAAAATGTTTGTAAAATTTAACTGACTCAGATATAATATTTATGTGTTGTTGGCGTTCCTAAATAAATATATTTTACATGGTGACTAAGGAAGAAACTGATCAGTTTATTACTTAGGTATAGTATCGCTTTTAAATAAAAAAAGAGATAATTTTCAACACAAACCATTCCGACGTTTGATTGAAGAGTAACAAACGACAAAGAGAGTCACTATTGCATTTTAATGTCACTAGGGATTCTGTGTAGTACACGGATAAAAGCGCTGACAAAAATGACGGTTTTGCAATGCAAAAGGATTTTCGATACGCCATACAAATACAAACGACTTGCTAACTCCTTTGAGCTGAGGATAATGTTTCTTTGGTCATGCAATATGCTTATGCGCTTTTGTGAAGGCCGGATTGCATTTCTCCTTTTGTGTTATGTATGAAGTCCTTTGTTATAGACTTGTTACCTAGCAGTACATACGAATATTTAATTCCATTTTGAAGCAAACGTCTTGTACAAAGAGTATATAATATCACCTCCGCTTTAAGAGTAAGTGTTCTGTGAACATCACAGAGTCGTACATACATACATACATACATACATAAACTCACGCCTCTTTCCCGGAGGGGTAAGCAGAGACCACTTCCTTCCATTTGCTACGATCCAAACATACTTCTTTCGCTTCATCCACATTCATTAATCCCCTCAAACATGCTCATCGGTTTAGAGTACTCTTGACTCGACCTTTTGTCAAAACTTCCCCGATTTGGAACGTTCGTCTTCGTCTTGGTCTTCCCCTTCCAAAGCCTCCAGAAGAGACAGAGTCCACAAAGTCGTAATACATGCAAATCTTAAAGAAATAAATTCTATCAAATAGCTGAAGTACATGGGGGGTTGTCTAAGGGTTGTGATTGCTCCAAATGTCATACATCTTTCTATTGGTGACTGCATATTAGTCGAAACTGACGGAAAACTAAAATATATCAGTATCAGATCATTAGGTCGCCTTATATTACGTTTTTATCAGCAAGCGCGGCTCCAATACTCTCTGGTCTTTTTACTACTTACCCAAAAAAAGCTTTTTCCTTACTCTGTGGTTTTGTATGATTGTTCTATAGAGTGACTGATGCGACCCTGGAGACCGAATGCGTCGGTTTTGGTATGATATCATCTTCATCTCTGGTTAGGGACATAGGGCTGGCAGCATTTTTTCCCAATTTGTTCCAAACCTCCAGTCAGCTTAGCTTGGTACGATATCGTTCTTTCAAATTTCTGAAATCACGCCATCACTTACGTCTCTCTATCGTCTTGTGTATGTGGGGCTTACTTCTTTTACAATTTTAACTAACATTTATTAATACAAATCAATGAATCTTTCGATTAACCAATAAACAGTGAGCAAAAAATTCTCAAACAAAAATTTATGACATGTAAGTCGAAAAACGGAATAGCAGTTCAAAATGATTTTATATTTATTAAAATTTTCTAAATAAGTCAAATAACCCAAAATCCCTGTTAACATAGCTGAAGCAATACCTTACCTTAAATAACAGCTGTTTGCTTTATCGACCAGTGTGTACGGGCCTTACTTAATTAAAGGTAAACTTCCTCCTAATAGTCCCACTTAAATACAATCCGAACCGTTTAGGTAGTCCAGCGTAAATTGCGCTTCAGGCTTCTCAATTTATGCGCGGTCATTACTTTGGAGTATTTATTACCAACGGTTATGTAAAATTTCTTACTGATCAATTTCGATTACAAATATTAAGCATGGTTAATAACGAGGTAAAATGGTTAATAATTTATTAACTCAAAACAAACAAGAAAAAATATATTGAATGTGAAAATAAGACGTAACAACACGTTTGACACTTAAAATTAGAGCTTTGTTCCCCTGAACTAGTAGAAACTGTATCCTAAGAGAACAGTGGCCAGCCGAAACAAGTGCTGAGAGCACAATATTTAAAGTAAGACATTTTACAATAAGAAAGAAAATATATGGATGATTTTTAACAAGGGCCTGACACACTTTGACAGAAAAAGATATTCTTATTGCGATTCCTAAAAGAGGAAATAGAAAAGATGCATCATGTTTTGTCTCTATCACCGACCGAGCATTTTTTCATTGTCGGGTTATAGGCACACTTCATATCATATAGTATACTAGTTAATTTATTGTCGGGTTATAGGCACACTTCATAGATAGACTCAATGTAGGTATGTCTTTCTCTTACGCCCGGTCGCACGGTGGCGAATCTATAACTACTATACTATATCTATGATTTTTAATCTTTATCCTTACTGTAAATAATGGAAGTCTATCCGTTAGGTTAAACTGCAGATTTTGATGAAAATTAGCAGGATAACTATTATGATTTAAAAACTTACTGTGGTATTTGTTTTCCAAAACTGAAAGAACGTGCGCAATCTATGAATCAGATCAACATTTTCAACGAAACTTTTTCCGATAAGGATACAAAGGACTACTCCGTACAAAATGTCCGACTATTTTTTTAGCAGATTTTTTTTTTCCTTTGCAAGAGTATATTTTTTGCAATATTTGTCCCAAGACTGAGCAATTTTTTCAGTATTTTCTAAGCCTACACTCTGTACAGAAGCTGATAACGAAAAAAACATCTAACTAAATATATGGACAATTAATTATTTTCCTGTCATCTGTTCGAGTGGCCCGCAAACCCGCAAAGTAAACGTCCGGACAAGCCGATAGATGAAATGGGAACATTGGTATTGTGGACCGAGCCGGACGGCGGCCGGTAATAAATCGGATCCGACTCATCCGGCACCGGGAGACGAATTCTAATAACCCGATACGTGTGATAATGTGATTGTAGAAGAAGGAAGAAAGGGTTTCAAAGATTTAATTGTTTTCCAGCTTTTGTTTGGGTTAGTTTTGTTTTGATTTGTTTTGTTTAAAAATGTGATAAGGAAAAAAAAAAGAGTGAACCAACTGTTATTTTTCAAATTAGTATGATTTTACGCATACTGCACCTAACATTGAACTCTTGGAATAATCCTACTTAGATATTTATATAAAGCTTTTTTATTGACCTAAAATATTAATTTAATGATTACTTGAAATAGGAGCCCGCACGTATCTTTCTATCTCTTGTAGAGTGACCTTTGATCTGACGTCATAGGTGTTTTTCACAAACCTATTTTAACTTTGGCTTTGACTTCGAGTGTTATAAAATGACTGTCTTTAATGTGTTATTGGAATAAGAGCTGCTAACAGGTACGAACGTCGGGAGATGTGATTGGCATCGACAGGGGATTCCCCTTTGTTAGTCAAAATCTGAGGTTCCGGTTGTAGTGCGGAACAAATTTATTACTGCGCTATTTTCGATGAGGATTCAATTTTGATATTTGTTCGGAATTTGTATATTTTTAGATTTATTATATTTACGAATATGGATTGCGTTCGTCGATTCGTTGAGAAGATGAAAGTGGAATGGAATGTTATTTATGGCATACAAAAAAGAACAAAGAACAAAATAGAATAATAAAAAAATATATTTAACAAACGAACCGATCAATGATGATGAGAATAAAACAATCAAATACACGTTATTTGACATCGTAAACAGCCCATATATGTCCCCACCGAGGGGCTCGAACCTACCCTGAATAAGGGTTAATAGGCCTTAGTCAACCACGCAGGCTCACACAATCTTTGAATTTCTTCGCAGGTGTGTGCAGGTTTCTTCACGATGTTTTCCTTCGTAAAAGCGTTGAATAAACAAATCAAAAACGCATTGGTATATACCTAGGCTTAAACCTAAACCTTCTCTTCTCCTCCTGGCTCCAGTCACTTGGCAACCGACATTCGTTCGTTATTTGACATAATACATATTTCAAACAAATAAATAAACTGTATAATTCTAAGCTTATTCGCGTAGAAGTACAAATAAACAAGTTCACTTTATACAGTTACTATCTTCCCGCCGCGGCTCCGCCCGCGTTAATTGTTATTCCCGTGGGAATGAGGTATTTTCCCGCGGTAAAAGTTAGCCTATATTCTTCCGCAAGGTCTATTCTTTCTTTGTGCCAACTCCGCCCGCTTCAACCTTTTTCCCATGGGAATGAGAAATTTTCCCGCGGTAAATCGTAGCCTATGTTTTTTCCCAAGGTCTATTCTATCTTTGTGCCAAGTTTCACCAAAATCGGTTCAGTAGTTTCGGAGCCTATTCAATTATTAGGAATATTTAATGTATTTTTTTACACCTTAGGTTACATTTATTAAAGTTTCAGTAAAGATGCCTAATTTTTTTTAAATAAAATATAACGTATATTACCCGAAGGTGAATGTAGCTTTCTAATGGTGAAATAATTTTTGAAATCGATATAGTAGTTTTTGAGTTAATTCATTACAAACATACACACACACACCCAAAAATACAAATCTTTCCTCTTTATAATATTAGTATGATGAGAAATAAATAAACTGTATATATCTAAAATTATTCGCGTAGAAGTACAAATAAACAAGTTCACTTTATACAATTCAGTCGAGTGCCCAGACGAAGATATATCAAATTACAATTTGTCGCAGCAAGACGCCGCGCCGTCAGAGCTAATGCAGGGAACCGTCAGCTGTGACCAGAGAAACTTTTAGTTAGAAAGAGATAGATATATACCTGCACCCGTTTATTTATGAAGCTATCCATTCGATAGAGTAGGAAAGCTAAAATAAAAATGTATTCTCTTCAATTTTGTCACTCATCTTTTCTTAATTTTCGTAGCTGCAATTCTGCTACGGCGTAGCTTTAGCTACGATACTGCTACGGCGTAGTAGGCTGCTACGTACGGTAAAGCAAAAAAGGAAGAGTCTTTTGCAAAGAATCTTTTATTTATGTGCTTTGCTTTTTGGGGTTTTGGGATAGCATTGTAACGTGTTGCCTTGCATGCCACCTCGTTGCCTCATTCTCATCTCATTTACCATTTCTTTTTCGTCTAAATTCGAATATTTAATTTTGGAATTCACTCGACAATCATTCGTCATTTCATCCATTTTTATATTCACTTTTTGCTTACTTCTCGGCCTAGCCGGCCGAGTTTCTAAATTATTAGTTCTTTTCGTACAAAATGTAAAGAGCCTAGTTAATAATAGTTTAGTTCTTCTACTTTGACTGGTTGCCTTCTTTAAATTGCATATTTCCGATTGCACTCTTTGTTATATATTAATCAAATTGTATAAAATAATAACTTTGTAATATATTTTGAAAAGATGCAACGCCTGTGGAGTTTCTTCCGGCGAGTTCTTCTCCACAGAAGACAGCCAAATTGTGAACTCTCCTCGACGTCGAAAAGTGATTTGTAAAATCTTACTTCGAATAAACATATTTCATTTCATAATAAATCTATGTAAATAAATGTAAATAATCAGTTCAGTGTCTTACCAACTCCCCTCATCTACATCGCCTTAGACCTGGGCGCGCCGCGGGCATTACAATTGGCGCCCAACGTGGGGCAATTATATATTCAAACGTTATAAATTTAAATTTGTTGGTATCAAATCTTCTCAAAAATAGAGCAAAGGGCACTCTTACTAGAAAATCCGGCATATAAAAAAAAAAGTTAAGTAAAGTATATTCTATTCTATTCTATTCTATAAAAAGCAAAGTCTTAGAATTACAAAATATTAAAACGGTAAAGGAAAACTCCAACTATATCTGCCTAGTATTACATACGTTACTAGATACTGAATTTGTCCGTTATATATTAGTTTAACAATGTTACGAGTAAAATAAAACATTTGAGCATTTTTTGGAATTCACAGTGAATGTTGAACAATAGCATTCTATTTGGTTTATTTAATAGTCTGTGAGCAATAAACAACTGGCAAGCGCGGGTTGTTCTCACACAAAGGGGTGAAGAGAAAAATATACCTACTTATTTCACAAACTGTTCAAGTAGGATCATCATTATCAATTCCTCTATACATTGTCTTCTTCTTTGCCTCCATTTTGCTATTTGTCACTCTTTTTGTTCCCTAGCAATTCTTTTTACTTCTACATTCAAATTCAGTATAAATAAATACGTGGCGACATCTCTAACGGATTTTCATCGTACTTACCTGATTTGATCACGTAGGGAAATTCCAAGCATCTTGAGTAACGAGTTTCAACTTTATTAGTTAAATCACAAAGCTCGAATTCCTGCCAACCACCTAACCGCGCGATTAGTCAATTTCACGGCAATTTAGTTGCTGTGACCTAGCAAATTCAGTTGAAACTCGCTGTGAATTAACAGAAAGTGAAGCCATTGCAAACATTTTTTTATTGGAGTCAAATAATAATAAAACATATTTTACTTTTTTGATTCATATAAATCAATCTTATTCAAAATTTATAAAAAAATCTCTTTTTAAACTTGCATATTTAGTTTGGTATGAAAATCATATTATGTTGCATTTCGGTTTTTTTTTTCGTTATGGACAAAAAAAAATTTATGGTTCTGCAAATAAGTAGCCAAAATTTTGAATAATATTAGTAGGGAACATAAAAATTGAAAACATGAGTTCAGAAAGAAACCCTAAAATTCTTAACAAGTTCATTGTGCAACGTTTTCATTATTCCTAACTGCCGACCGCGAAATAAAAATAAAAGATAAAAATGGCTGAAACTATAGTTATAAACAAGGGAGATAAGCGAGCGTTTGCTGAATTTTGTGCAAATGCAAAATTGCTTGACGGTATTTTCAGAACTTTTTTGAAATGTTTTAAAAAATGAAAACAAAATTTTATTGGACTATAGGTTTTATTGTGCTATGTTTTATTACAGCGCTGGTCACTCGTCCAACAATGTGCTATGAAACATTTTGACAGGTTATAAAATTTTCAATAGTTACACATTTTTGTTAGTTTTATGAAAAACGCTCATGTTATAAATGCGAAATTATGAATTACTAGCTTTCCGCCGCGGCTCCGCCCACGTTAACATTTTTCCCGTGGAAATGAGGCATTTTCTCGCGGTAAAAGGTAGCCTTTGTTACTCAGGGTGAATGTAGCTTTCTAATGGTGAAAGAATTTTAGAAATCGGTTCAGTAGTTTCGGAGCCTATTCGATGAAAACAAACAAACAAACCTTTCCTCTTTATAATATTAATATAGATTTGTATTTAGATTTGCCTTGTATACCAATCATCGTTATTATGAGTATAGCTTTTTAGAATATAATAGAATATACTTTATTAAGAAAATACAAGAAAAAACACAACTTACAATAACACAGGTGTACAAAAGGCGACCTTATTGCTAAGGTAGCAATTTCTACCATGTAACCATTTTTACCATTGGTCAGTTCGTGGGTAGTTGTCGCCGCCAATAGTTAACTGTTAGTCAGTTTTCACGCTGAAAAGAAATTTGCATATAATATGTAGATGTAAATTTAAATTTTCTATGTATTTCTATTGAAAATCTTAATTCACGGTGCTATCTTATAATCAACATTAAATAGTGCAATTTTTACCATGTATAAGTTTTGTCTACTTTTTGTATTTACAATTAAAATGAAATCTCGTGTAGAAAAATAAAAAATACCAAATTAATCAACAAAAAAATCTATAAAATATTTTTATTTCTAGAAAAATCAACATTTTGATTGATCTGATAACGTGGGAGCGTAGTTCAGCTAGATCTTTTTAAATTTCTTACCTTTTAGTGTAGGATAGGATTTTTGAAGGTTTTATACATTTTTGAATTATCTTTTCATATACTCATCAAGTTCTAAACAATTTGTTAATGACATCAGATCAGAAGTCAAGCCAAACCAAGGTGGCTCTCATACTACTGAACAAAGTACAAACTAAATATTTCAAAAAGGCGATACGACATATGTTTGAACAGAACTGGCAGGTTTGCGCAATGTGTGCAGAAGCTCTTCTCAAATTAAGAATAAACTCAAAAAATGATAAAATTTATCAAGTTTATCTATCTTATAAATATTATTAAAGAAAAGGTCAAAATAAAAAAATACTAAAAAGAAGCAGGTGTAATGGAAAAGTTTTGTAATATATGACCGGTGCGAGCGACGGGTGCTACTGACGGCTTTTATATTATAAGGTATTTTGAAATACAATATTCGCACCTCAAAAATGAAATGAGAGCATTATTCAGCAAACATTTTATAAAATATTGAAGCAGCAGATCTATCAACCAGCAAAATATTTTTGACAAAACTCTCTTTACTACTACTCCCATATAATAGTACTGACAAAATTATCTTATTTCTGAACGATACCTTCACATTATTTTCCTTATTTAAAACTTAACACGCTTTTACTTTAAATATAAATAGCGTGATAAGTAGACATACAAATATTTCATTGCAATTTAAGTTCGAAGCTTAGGTTTAAAAGTAAAAAAGATATAAGATGATTTTGTCAGAAAAAGCATCGGCTCATTTCGAATCACAATACATTTAATATTAGAGTAAAAAATATATTTTAATTCTTTAATTCACCTACGATAGCAATTATTCCTCTTCCTACTCCATTTCAACTTTAAGTATTTAAACATTGCCTAAGAAAATACCGCTGTTTACCTTCCCTCCACAAATATCTGTCCAATGAACACAGAGAAATTCCGGTAAAGTACCCTTTACCTTTTAGGGTAAACGTGTCAGTTTTCGCCCAATTCGCCCGCGGGCAAAAGGGAATTACTTCCACTCCTGTGGGAACACAACTCAACCGAATCGAACGATATTTCATATTTTAGATGGAAACAATTCCATTTATATCGCAGCAGGTACGTGAAAGCGGAAAATATTGGGAGATTCAGAGTTTTGTATTTGATGTAGACATTGTATGGTAGATTGGCTTTCATTTTTCGCAGTTATGGAACTGCTATTCTTTCAGGGTTGTGCTAAGAATGGTGCGCACGTGAAATGAAGAAGTATTATAGTGGATTTTAATAAAAATTCTTGAGTTGATAAGTTTTGTGTCAAAAGTCAGTGAAACCTCCTGTAACGTTCAATGAATTCAAATGTATCACTTTTTCAACAGATACCTTTCGAAAACCGAAACCGTAACCGTAAAAAAATGTAATAAGGTACGGGCGCCAAAGATGGCCCACTTAAATTTTTAGATATTTTGTTTCCCAAATAAATATATTATAATTTCCATTATGTTTTTTCTTTACTTTACCTAACTGCAAGATTTTACAAGGATTTGTCCTTGTATATTTATTTGGGAAACAAAATATCTAAAAATTTAAGTGGGCCATCTTTGGCGCCCGTACCTTAGTTTAAAAGTAAAAAAAATGGTTTCAACGAATATTTTGTTACCAATTTGCACAATTCGGGGCAAGTACCTTTCTTATTTCAATCCAGATAATATTCTATCTACTTGCATACTATATTATACTTAGGATAAACTTCTTGGAAATTTTATACTAAATTCCATTATTTTTACATCTACGTCCATAATTGACATTTTTGCAACAAATAAGATTTACGCATTATACGAAATAATGATGCATAAAGTATAACGTGTAATGTAGCCCTGCTTGTAGTAGGTAATGAGGTTTTCTTTCATAATCGTATGGAACAGCAATATTCATATTACATTTACCTCGGATAAAGGAATAATATGTTATATATACTAGTTTAGTCCTGCATCCGTGCATTGGAATTTAAAGAAATACGACTTCAAAAAAGGAGGACTTCTCAATTCGTCCAATACAAAAATAATAAAAACATCACAAGGTTTTTATTCGAAGAACATACATACAGTGACGCCTCTTTGTGTATGGGCAGAGACCACTTCCTTCCACTTGCTACGATCCAGACACACTTCTTTCGCTTCATCCACATTCTTAATCTCCTCATGCATGCATGCTCGTCGGTTTAGAGTACTCCTAACCCGACCTTTTGTCAGAACGTCCCCGATTTGATTTATTCGAAGTAAGATTTTACAAATCATTTTTCGTCGTCAAATGAAGTTAAATAAAGTTAATCATTTTGCTCAAACCAAGCCTGGCTCTCGTCTCACACTAATGAAGAATAAACTTTATAACTATAAAGAGGAGATGCGATATTAGTTTGTACAGAACTGGCAGGTTCGCACAATGTGTGCCCTGTGGTAGAGAAGAATACCTTTGCATCTATCTATACCTATATTTTTTCATATCAGTAAAAAAAATTGTTAAAGGAACAAGTGAATTTACAACTGTTAAAATAATGGTTCTACCGACTCCGTTAAGAAAGAGAACTAGTAGTATTGCTTTGTATATACATTATAGTTATTTATGAGTATTGTTAAAAACATCGTTCATTGCCACATTTATCTACACCTCTTTTATATCTATGCTTTCCACAAAGCAATGTACGAAATACAACTCGATCTTTTATTATCGCCAATAAATTGAGGAGGAAAAGGTCTGTCGATTGAGACGATTGTTTATATACTCGTCTTAGGATGGTAAGCGGATTAGAGGTGTCGACAGGCCAGTGTATAGTAAGTAAGTAAGTAAAACGTTTATTGCTTCATACAAAACACACATAGACATGTCACACAATTAACATTCAAAACAAAAAATAAAATTACACATACATAAAAAAACATACAGATAGACATGTACATGAATAGTTCCCAATAAAGGTTTTCAGGTTAACTATCTTGTCCGTCATGTTTAATACAAAATGGTGGGGTTGACGTCGGCAAAAAGTAAAGTATGCTTGCTTGCTTATCGTGTGGGTTTAGAGGTTAACCTGCCTCGCAAACCCTGGTGTCGGAATTATAGAACCGCCTTAGGCTTCCGACATGACTCCTATAAGGACTACTATTTGGTATTCTGTGCCTATAACGACTACATCCGTAGATAGTAGCCGAGACCAACGGCTTTACGTGCCTTCCGAAGAACGGGATCATCTTTCTTTTCGGACAATCAGGTGATTCAGCCTGCAACGTTATAACCAAACTGAGGAAAGTCTCAAAAAGTCCTCACCACGTCAGACGAGCTTTTCACCACTCAACCACGGAGGCTGTTTGTGTTCGTAAAATATACCTACCAATTAAAAAATCGTGCTTTACATTCGCTTAAAATTGATATTTAAAATAAGAGCGCAGCTGTCAAATTATACGTAATTTATGTCGGATGTTTTCGCATGCACACTGAACAAGTGTGACATGTTTGACGTCTCTAAATAACAAAAGTAAAAGGCAAAAGTGGAAGACAGAGTCTGGCTTAGCTCACTTCTGTAGTTGACTGGTTGTAGTTTCACCAGTTTTATTAATGTTTCTTTAGCACATATGTTATGGTCTTAACAACTGTTCTTGTTTGTCAAATGCAGCAGCGAATGTGTTAAACGTGTTTGGAAGCAGCGACGCGACGTATGTTTGGTTTACTCATGAGATGAATTAGGTGAATTAGGACCGGTAAATTGAAGTTTCGTGTTTCTGCACGTTTGTGTTTTGATAAATTACCTTTATACAGTCAAGAACACGCTAAGTTGAATACTTCGATCTTTGCACCGTTCTTATGGCCTTTGAATAAGAAACAGAATCGTGGTGCGCTTGTTTGGTTATCTTGACCGTACGTATATTTTAGATGGAAAGTGACAGATTTCGGAATGAAGTAGTTGGAAATTCAGTTTATTGCCGTGTACTACCCACGGAATATATAACACGAAGAAGAAATGGCATACTAGTATTCTTGTACTCGACGTCGAAAAGTGATTTGTAAAATCTTACTTCGAATAAACACTTTTTGAATTTTGTTGGAAAACCAGTGTTGCCAAACTCACACATTGAAAGTAATGCTTACATCATACACAGACGAAAACAAACGGCTTTTTGACAAATCCGAATTGATACTATATTCTTCAAAACTAAAACTTAGCAAGTAATAATAATAACATAACAAGAATGGCGAAATAAGTCATTTCTACACAGTTAACGACACGACTGATCACTACGCGCGTTGAGCAGAATGACGCTGAATGTTTGCGGAGCTCCGCAAACATTGACCACGCTCGCCCCGCGCACATGCCACTTCCTCTAGTGTTCTAACCATATGAGTTCTATCAAAAAAGGCAAAGTCAAAAGAATTTTACGGTGTAAATGACAGCTTAGAAAAAACTGAAAGTACCTATAAAGAAAATGGTTAAAGAAACTTCCCAAAAAAAATCCGTAAACGAAAAAATATATTAAGTTGTGCAATGTTTAATCCTTAGAGACTCCAATTAATAATGATGACTGTTTTTTTATGTTAGACTAGAGTCTTTTTTATTTTTCGTATACGAGATTTTATTTGGTAAAGTTGCTTTTCATCATCATCATTTTAGCAGAAAAACGTCCAATGCTGGACAAAGTTGTTCTTTCTTTACCATAGAATATTAGAAGCTCCTCGCCGCCTTTTTTTCTTTTTGCGGTCCTAATTTTTGGCGTGGCGACACGGACTTTTAAGGGAAGCGAAGAAGGTCAGACAAAGACCCTCCGAAACTTAACAGTCAATTTAGCATTCGTATTAATTTATGGCGTCGTCGTCTTTACTGAGGTTTTCTCTATCAAAAACGAATCACATTCAGCACTTAATGGCAATAAAAGACAAATGAAATTTTCATAATTTACAAGAGTTTCGTTCAAAAGTCATTTCGATTCGGAATGAGCACTCTATCTCTGAATAATGAATTTATATTCTTTACGCGTTAATATTCTAATGCAAGCAAGGTTTCTTGATATATTATTATTGTACAATTTTATTTTTAGTATAACCTACCACATTATATTGAAGTATTATAACGAAAACAATGACATGACATGACATATTTATTTATTTAATTTACAACCTATCTACAATACAATATACTTTATTGACTGAAAAAGACACAGTATACAGAAAATAGAACAGTACAAACAGAAGAGTCAAAAGGCGGCCTTATTGCTAAGCCTACCTATCTACGCATCCTTATCCTCTTTTTTTCGAATCGATAGCTCGTCAAACCCTTTCATTTTGTTTTCCCAACATGCTGATAGGTTGTCTTGGCATTAATAATAATAATAATATAGCCTCTTTATTTCCTTATTAAATAAAATTTGTTACAGACTTAATTGATGAATGAATTTTTATTTATTTATTATTAAGGACCTCTCTACGAATGTAGGCCTCCTACATATCACACCATATTTTTCTATTTTTCGCTTTTGTTATCCATTCTTTTCCAGTCACTCTGTTATTTCATCTATCCATCTTTCTTTCGGTCTTCCTCTTTTTCTTTTATTAGGTGGCCCTGTCTATGTAGTTGTAGTGTTGTGTAGTCTTGGCATTAAAACTTTGTATATTGTTGTTCACAGTTGCAGCTACGACTACTTGGAGATCACGGAGCTGGGATTGGAGAACGTCACGGACGATGATTGGCTGCATTACGACCAGCACGACGCATCTTACGCCTCTGGTAACGAGGTAAAGAGCAAATAATAAAAAAAAACATTGAAATGCTTTTTTCGACATAAGATTACACAAATCGCTTTCCGATGTCAACATTTTAATGAGGTTACGAAGTCAGATACCTACATCTATACTAATATGTCACCATTGTACTATGTACAATTTGTTGGACCCAAACCGTTATTGACTCTTGTTCACCTCAATATAGAAAAACATAAATATTTTTATTAATTACTAGCATTCCGCCGCGGCTCCGCCCGCGTTAACAGTTTTTCCCGTGGGAATGAGGCATTTTCCCGCGGTAAAAGGTAGCCTATGTTACTCAGGGTGGATGTAGCTTTCGAATGGTGAAAGAATTTTTGAACAAACACACACACACACACAAAAATACAAATCTTTCCTCTTTATTATATTGATCAAGCGTGAATAATAAATACGTTCTTTTATATTTTGTAAATATGTATTAAACAAGCACCGCAATAAATTCGTAGCAATATTTAAATGAGGCGTAGTAATTTACTACGAGATTTCGTAGCTGTTTACTAAGAGAGGTCAATGACTTTCGTGGGACACTTGACCTTACTAGCTTTTAGGTATGCTAATGCCTGGGTACTTTCATCTAATATTCTCTTTATACGTCTCATTGGCTAAACTTAATTTTGAATAACCTCGTCTAATGTAGCCAAAATTTCGCAAAACTAAGAAAAATATTATTCAATTTTATAAGCCTGTTTATCTTATTTTAGTATCATGACCTCTGTCACTATCACTTTCATAAAACATTACGTAATAAATGCATTTTGATGTTAAAATGTTCTTTGTTTTTTATGGGTGATTAACTTCGTAACTCAGGCCTAAGTATGGGTCTTTTGTGATAAATTATAATACAGTACATTACAAAATATACCTATTTCCTACGTAATTCTTTCCGATTTATTGTACCGTGTTTGCCTACAAATAAAAACATCACCCTCACGCGCGGTTCGCCAGATCCATTTATTCATTATGTACTTAGTTATTTACGAATCGAAGAATTTAATTCAAAATAGCGCTGCTGGACGCGTATAAACTTCACACACAACTAAGCATATACGTACAATAATCATAGATTTAGATTAAACCTAACCTAACCAAAAGTACAGAAGCCAGCACATGCGGCTGGACAGTCGCAATACGAAATTCACCCCTACCGCTACGGAATACGGGCGCTCTCACCTGTGATTAAACTAAGAGTATACAGTTTTTAGTTTATTACTTTTTTAAACAAATGACGACTGTTTATGTTTTTCATTGTGTCGCGTCGATTTAAAAACGCATGCGATCTGAAGTGTTTTAAAATATTTAAAAGACACCTGTTAAAAAGTTCCAAGTTCATCAAAATAATTCCTTTATACAGCTATTCCTTTCGAATAAACGGAATATTTTCCCCCAGGTGTGGGAAGAGACCGAGACCCTTCTGCCAGAGTCTGACGGCACCAGCGCCGGTTGGGAGCGGGATACCTCCACCACCGTCACCCGGAGGCTGTGCGGGGATTGGGGGGGGAAGCTGAAGTTACTACGGTACCAATCTAGGAGCAACTGGCTGCGGCTGAGATTCCGCTCGGACCACTCGAGACACTTCGCCGGGTTCCGCGCCAAGATCACTATGGCTGATGGTGAGTCTTCATCTTTTGTCGGCCTCGTAGCCTAGTCGGTAGTACGTCTGCCTACGAAGCACAAGGTCGCGGGTTTGAATCCCGCCTAGGGCAAACATTCGTGTGATGAGCACTTGTGTTTGCCTTGTGTCTGGATGTTGTATATTTATATATGTATGTATATCAGCTATCTGACACCCATAGTACAGGCTCTGCCTAGTTTGGGGTCAGATGGCCGTGTGTGAGATGTCCCATATATTTTATCTTCTTTTTTTCATAGTGAGGTAATAAATATCGAAGTTTTCGATTATAAAAAAAAACATTGAAATTTATCAACTAATTATCCTAAAATTAATCTCAATCAGAACCATGTACAATCCGAGAAAAATAAAGTCAAAAAGTGATCAACAAATCTCACTGTTCTCATTATTTTACTAGCGTCATCTATGGAAATCAGACGCTCGTTTTTTTTTTAATTTCAAGCTGTCAGAAAATCTCCCATTGACATAATGGGGTCGTTGACATTTCAATTATCTAAAGAATGAATGAATGAAATAAGAACAGTCGTTATTGTTGGATTCTAGTTTTGAACCTTACTGACCTTTCATTTCATTCTTTCTCATAACAGGCAACGGGAAATTCATTTTTCTTTTTGTCGTTTCCATTATAGGAGTAATAATAGTAATCGTACCTACATTAATCAAAAATATCACTTTTATGGGAAATGTCTTGTAATTTTATCAGAACATTTAGTTTTTTGGACGAAACAGGAAAATTGGAAATCATATAACATCTCCTCTAAGACCAATCGATTTTGATCAAATTAATATTAAATTAAAAATTTAAATAACCCCCGCCACAAAACCGTCACTTGGATCCTTTCCACAACTAGAAAAGAGCTGATAATCTTCAAATGGCTCAAGATATTTTCTTGGGTCATAGCTCCAAAATCCAAAACACTCTCGATTATGACACTTTGCAAACAAAAAAACTAGATCGAATTCGGCGCATCCGTTTAGTAGCTACGATGCCACAGACAGACAGACACACACGTCAAACTTATAAACACCCCTCTTTTTCGTCGGGGGTTAAAAATAAGTAGTTAGTGACATTTAATAGGCAAGTAAGTATTTACAATTTCTATTTGTTCTCAAATGTTTGTAACTCTAATAAATAATAATCCTCAGTAATTGATAAGAAACTGCTCTTGCTGACAAACTTAGTAAAAAGTATAGAATATAGGTATATTTACTCGTATACCTATCATTTTATTGGACACAAGGAATTACAAGAAATGCAGTACCTACACAACACTAGTAACATGCAAGTAATTTTCGAAATTTGGGCAATCATACTCTATACTAATACTAATACTTATGTATTATAAAGAGGAAAGGTTTGTTTGTTTCTTTGCATCGAATAGGCTCCGAAACTACTGAACCGAGTTCAAAAATTCTTTTACCATTAAAAAACTACATTCACCCTGAGTAACATAAGCTACTTTGTACCGCGGGAAAATGCCTCATTCCCACAGGAAAAACTGTTAACGCGGGCGGAGCGGCGGAAAGCTAGTTAAAAAAAAAGCAACTGTAAAAATATAACGACTCGGTTCATTAACAATAAAGTTTTGCTAAATACAAAACAGGAACTCCTTCAGTGCCGCACCCAACAATAGGTTAGTTTAAACTTGTTCTAGAACACTCTGTCGCAGTGGACGTTGGAACATCCTGTACCAAAGACAATATAGCAAATTTCTCTTCCAACACGTAGAACTCATTCCAACTGAGAGTTTGAAACTGTCTATGGAACACAGGTTTGAACTATCCCCGGCTTTTTCTATAACACTGGCCGGTAAATTAGAGAGCTATTGTTTCATTTTAAGGCTTTGTCCTAATAGAACGCGATTACGCGATTGTGAAATGTATGAAGAAATCGTTCTATCGCGCGATCGTCTATTAGGACACATATTCGACTTCAATATGTTTGATCGCGCGTTCGTACGAGTAAAATTCGCGCGAACTTACGATGATCGCGCATTCGCGTTCTATTAGGACAACGCCTTAATTTTGAATTGCGGAAATCGGATAGAATATTAAATTTTCAAAATTGTCATCCCTCTTCATCCTTTAAAAGTTAAACATAAGTTTTTAAACTTGTCATGTATATTATTATTCAAGTAATCGTATGAACGTATTTAGCCACTAAATGGTGTCTTTTTTTTCGACGGTACGATCAGATAAGAGGCCATGGATCACAAGGATCGACTTTTGACATTTAAGATATTATATTGAAATCTACGAATGATAATCTGCAGAACAATAAAATTGATATTTCCCATTTAATCCGATAAGAAACAGAACATCAACAGTCTTACTAAAAGGAAATCTTCAGAGATTTTTCATACAAGATTTTTAGACACGCATTCAACGCGTGTTTATTTATTTTTGTGGCACATGGCTATTGTTTAGCGTGTGCTACCACGCTTATAAGAACATCTTATATGAGTTGGTAACCACAATACGTGTTTATGTAATCCAATATCTCTAATGAACATGTATCCAATTTTAGTACAATCCAGTACACTCGCTGAAATTGCATACAGACACAACACAATACACGGTTTAAACCCCTCAATCCCTCAATACTAGCCGATTCATTGAGGCTAATTCTATTTGTCACTTTCTATCCTAAATTCAGTCTATATACATCCTCTTCATGCAAAGGCAAAAATAAATACAAATCAGAAACACAATTCGCAGTTCGTAGGATATTATAACAAAATTATAAAAGTATAATGCACACCACTCATCATCATCATTTCAGCCAAAAGACCACTCAGAGTTTCTAATTTTCTGACCAAATCTTTAGACGAGGTCTTTGTCTTCACAACATTTACATCTACGATAATTATCAAAATCATAATCACTATACGTGCCTAACTTAGCGAAAACATCGTCAAGCATCGATTTTGAGCATTGGAAAAAAGATTGGAAAATATCAGACAAAATTACTTCAGAGACCCCACATCAGCTTATTTCAAGCGTCGTCGTCGTGCGTCGCGCATATAATCATTCGCGTCCGTCTTTTGTATCACTGGCCTTGCTTGCTGCCTATGATTGTAAGCGTGACGCACGGCGACTACGCTCGAAAGACCACTAGTGTGGGGGGTGTCTAATTTGACAGCAATGTTCTTATTTTCAAATCTCAACTCGATCTTTTCAACTGTCATTTTCGGTTCCCATGTGATCAAAAAAGATGGACAAAGATGGCGACTAAATTAGAACGTTACTTACGAGAATTAGCCCCATATGGTTGCTACTAGCATTCAAAGCTTATACATACATAGTGCCTAAACCACAAACTAGATTGATTAGTGCGGTGGTAGTTAACAGACAATTTCAGCGTGTATTGCCAACTCACAGAACAATGCCATTAAGCAGTAAGACATTAATTGTAGCGAATCTTAGATTAAGTTTTCGATTGCGTTGTACAGTTTGGCAGCACATGCGCCCTTGAGAGCTCCCGTATTTCTTAGTGGTAAGGGTGACATTCGAATAGTGCGAATGTCCAACCGCATGTGCTGGCTTTTGTACATAAAGACTGAGGAACGGGAAATGTATGTTATACAGTTTTAAGCTCATTGAGAGCGCGTTTGGTGGCCAAGTGGCTAGGGCCGTTAACTTTTATTTGGAAGTTCGCGGGATCAAAACTTGTAGAATAAAGAATCGCAATGATCTTATTATCAAATTTAACAATACAATGAAATGAATAAAAAAAAATTTTCAACTCCATTTTTTTGCACGAAATCATTGCCCGTTTAGAAGCTCCTTTAATACTAGTCCGGTTCGCTCCAGTACTAAATGAAAAAATTCTATCTGTCATTCCTGTAAATGGCAACGACTCATACCGTTGGATTCGTCTTGGTGTCCTGTACGTGGAACTGTCGGTCGTCAAGTTCTAAAGTGGTGGAGGGAGGAGGGGAGGGGTAATCAAAGTTGGAGAATTTGTACTTTTGTTTTTACGCTGTAATTTGAAAACTAGTGGACTGATTTCTTTGTTACTGGTATTATTTGAAAGTGTATAATATTACCTAAAAGACGTTCTTATACATCGAATACGCCAATTCAGCGGTTGACGCGCAATAATACGAAACATTGAAAAAAGAAATTGTGTATAAATAATATCACAGATTACGCTAAATCTATAACGTTTTCGTGGAACCAATGTTTACTACTTTAATTCTAAAACAAATTACCTAATCAAAAAGGTAACAATAATTACAATATGATTTATGGTGCCTGAGCTAGAGCTAATTTACGAAACGTAGTCGTAGGATCACTATACTACGAGTACGCAAATATAAGTAAATGAATGAGAAGAGATGGGTAAGTAATCACCATATTACTTTAATTATATATTTCAAGCTTACATTTTTCAAATAATACCTTGAAAAAAGACTTTACGTCGAAATAAAGAGGATATTTTTTTTTTGTTTTTCACTATTATTTGTTTTGAATTTGCCTGTAGCTTCTGACCCAAGGTACGTGACAAGATAAAACTTTTGTCAGGGGTAGATATTAATACCTACCCATGATAAAAAAATAAAAGAAATCTACGTCGAAATAACCCGAGAAACATTTTTTTAGGTTTTCACTATAGTATTTTTGACTTTCCCTGTAGCATCTGACCCAAGGTACCTGACGAGATTAAACTTATGTCAGGTGATAGATTTTAGTAATCCCTTTCCATGATAAAAAATTAAATGAAATTTATCTCGAAATGACACGGAAAACAATGTTTTAGTTTTCACTATAGTTGTTTTGCCTGTAGCACCTTTAATACTCCTATACAACGTTTGTGTCTTATTAATATTTAAATGTTGACCTATAATAGTACTATTATATATTCTGTGCTAGTAAAGGAATTCCTCTTTAGTTGCTCATCTATCAATAACAGTTGACATTAAGCCGCTGATTGATGATGGGCGAACGCCGAAGGAGGTCGCAGCCTTGACTAGCCTGCTTTATTTCCGCACCACTAGCTCTGTGATGGAACTGGGTAAGTAGGGGAAGCCATTGTAGTAACCTTCACGTGACCTTGGCCATGTTTTTTTATTACTAATCTAGCTTTCCACGCGACTCCGCCCGCGCTAACAGTTTTTCCCGTGGGAATGAGGCATTTTCCCGCAGTAAAAGGTAGCCTATGTTACTCAGGGTGAATGTAGCTTTCTATTTTCTAATGGTGAAAGAATTTTTGAAATCGGCACATTAGTTTTTCAGTTTATTCTTTACTAGCGACCCGCCCCGGCTCCGCACGGGAAAATAGTTATTGTGGGTTATCCTTAAGTATATCATGCATGTATTATACATATAAACCTACCACTTAAATCACTCTATCTATTAAAAAAAACCGCATCAAAATCCGTTGCGTAGTTTTAAAAATTTAAGCATACATTGGGATGGATATAGGGACATAGGGACAGTGAAAGCGACTTTGTTTTATACTATGTAGTGACAAACATACACACGCACACACATACAAATACAATTATAATATTAGTATGATTGCAGGCAAACATTGCCCATTTAAAAACACCTTAAGGGGTCAACGCTGTACTCCTTAAAACATTATTGATGATGATGATTTGATATCGATTTTGCAATTTCTTTTTAATATTTAAAAAACGTGTACTAACATAGGTGCGAAAATTACGCTAAAATTTTCTCATTAATTTAAATTTAATGAAAGTTATGAGGTGAACGTTATTTCAAATTTATATAATCTATATTTTCTCATTAATCACACTTGAATCTATTTTAATTTAAAATAGTAAATGGTTGGACGTTTTAGTAGAATAATTATTTTCTCATTATGCTTTTAGTTTAATTAATAAAATAATAAATGAGATAGACATTATTTCTAAAAGTAAAGTAAACTATTTTCTTATAGAATTAAATATAAAAACATACAGTAGGTACCTTTCTAATTAATATAGCAAAACTAAGAAAATGGTCTTTTTCTCGTTAAATAATTTAAGTTTCATGTATAAATAAATACTAAAAAGTGACAGATATCTACTCGTAGAAATTTGTATGAACATTGTTAGATTTTAACGGTTGCTAACAACAGTAACAGAAAAATGTATTAAATGAAATAACAGACAAACTTTTTTATTTCTGACATACAAAACCATATCGAGAAGATAAAATCTGTAAAAATTTATGTTAGTGTTAATACACAATAACTTACATAATTTTAAATCCAGTAAAATGGCAAATAGCCTATTATACATAATTAATACTCAGCTTTAGTGACCGTCATTTCTACGGCACATAAACACCACATTGTTTCGTTTAAATTCTATTATATAATGGAAAACTCTAGAAGCAAATTAAGAAAAAAAATCCTCCCAAAACGGTTCAACAGATGGCACTAGTAAAAAGTGAGGTAATAAATACAGAAGTATTGGATTATAAAAAAGCATTCAAATTAATCAACTAATTATCCTAAAATTAATCTAGTCTCCGACACAAAAAAAGTCAAAGTCTATAATAAATCTCACAGTTCTCACTATTTTACTAGTGCCATCAATATGGAACGCTCTTTTTTTCTTTTTTTTTTCAAGCTGTCAGAAAATCTCCCGTTGTGGCTGTTATACATATATGCCTGTTCTACCTAAATGACCCTTGTACTCGTAATAAGAGCTTAGCGTACAATATAATGTTGTAATGTATCTAAATGAAGACCATTAAATACGTACACTGTATTAAGTAAATTATGTTATTTGTTAGCCGTCTTGGGTCTTTATATTTATTACAGTAAAGGTAAGCTTAATAGTGAGTTATAAATGAATTTGCTCTCTTTACTTTGAAAATTTACTTACATTAGGTTACAAATTAATATTCATTTAATGCTTGACAAAAAAAGAATCCACTATAAGGCGTTGTCCTAATAGAACGCGACCACGCGATCATCGCAAGTTCGCGCGAACGCGCGATTGTCAAATGTATGAAGAAATCGTTCAATCGCGCGATCGTCTATTAGGACACCTATTCGACTTCAATATGTTTGATCGCGCGTTCGTACGAGTAAAATTCGCGCGAATCGCGTAATCGCGTTCTATTAGGACAACGCCTAAGGACGCATTTTCTTTTCTTTTTTGCGTTTCGTCGATAGTTTTTAAGTTCATGCTGTATAACGTAAGAACCAATTTGTGCTTAAATTAGAAATAACTTCGATTACATTTTCCAAGCTTTTCTAAAATCGTAAAAGGAACTATTTTATTTTGGGAAAGGCACGTAAAGGGTAACCTGTTTATGACTGTTCTAAAAATGGTTTAAAAGGGTATTCTTGGAGGGATACTCTTAGAATGGAAATTACTTCAGTATGCCCTTTGAAATAAGGACAACTCCTCCCTTATTCGATTATCACAAAATTAATTTTAGGCGTTCGTATGAAAATTCTCAGACTCCGTGGCTGAGTGGTAAAATACTCGCTTAACATTACGATGGTTCCGGGTTCGAATCCCGTAGGCTACTCTTCGGGACGTCTATTTTACGGGTCAAATATTCAGAATGAATGAATGTGGATGAAGCGAAAGAAGTGTGTCTGGATCGTGGCATATGGAAGGAAGTGGTCTCTGCCTACCCCTCCGGGAAAGAGGCGTAACTGTATCAAGGCCGGTGAAGCTTGATTGGTCGTACCTTTTCGACCAAATAGGTCAATTCAAAATGAAATGAAATGAAATAATTTATTTTGCAAGAACATAGTAACATAAAAATAAAGATCTTACATTGTATTCAGTATCATATGTTCCACCAGTCATGGCATGCAAAACAGAAAAAAAATAAGTTTATTTTTATTAGTGCTTGTCTTCAAAATATTCTGACACTGAATAAAAGCTTTTTTCGAGTAACCACTCTGTTATTACATTTTTAAACTTATTTGACGGACAATTTATAATATAACACGGTAAATTATTATATACGCGAATTGCCATTAAATATGAATTTCGTTTATATAAGTCAAGGTTAGCACGTGGTTGATAAAAAAAAAAAAAGCGTGACTGTATGTATGTATGTATGTCTGGCACCAATGTTTGTGAGTGTTAAACCTCGAAACCCACACAATAAGCAATCTTATGAAAATCGCCGTAAGCACGTTATGCATTTCAAAAACGCTTAGTAAAATAAGTGTTTCTTGTTCCATGAAACTTAAACACAATTCGAAGTTGGTTTATCAGTTAATTAAAAGTCAGGTCTCGGAGCAAAGTTGCACTGAACGCGGCGGCGGCGCGCTGGTCGAACTTAACGTAAAGCGATTGTGTCAGGGGATTGAGATCAATTTGGAAACACTATGGTCACGGTTTTAACTTGAAGAAAAACTGCATCAAATTTCAATTATCAACAAAAAATCTATTTGTACATTAAAAATAACATAGCGGAAAAGCGTCCAATAAACTTACATATGAGTTCTAAAATTGAAAACACATTGGTACATGCCGAGGTTTGCATAGATCTATATCTAGGTACTCCAGATCTATAGGAGTTCCCAACCAGGGGTCACGCCCCCTAAGGGGGTCATAAAGAGATGTCAAGGGGGCGGAAATCGGTTGCATTTTCTTTTTTATATCATTTTCTTTTTTATGTGTGTCCTTTGTGTAACGTTTATTATTTTATTTCATATTAATCATTGTATTTTTTTGTTCTCTTTTTTGTTGTGTTGTATTTTGTTATGTCAAATAAATTGTGTCTATGTCTATCTAAGGTGGAAAACAGACAAGAAAAAATTTACAAAGAAACACACAAATAAAAACATTTAGTATCTTATATAATATAAACTTTTAAAGTTTGTTTATTGGAATCAAAATTAAAGGCTTATAGGTAAGTGCAAGTTTTTGTATTTATTGAAAACGTAAAGGAGGAGGGGGCATGCAACAATTTATCAATATCCAGGGAGCCTTCATAAAAAAATAATTGGGAAACCATGATATAGAATGTAAGAAAAGCAAAAATAAAATGTGCTACCTCTATGGAGGTTTGAACCTGCGTCTCCCAAACTGACGCTCTATACCTGACCCGCTATAAAAACATAAGAGACCAAAGTCGAACAAAACTTAGTCCATCAGTTAATTAAAACTGGGTTCCGTACAAAGTTGGCGGCAATAGTTCCTAACTAAGCCAATAGGGCCGTCGCGTTACATAATGGGAAGGTCAGGGTTGAACCATTAATAAAATACCAGTGGCTCAGCAACTTCATATTATATTACACATAAGTATTACTAGCGGTGTAGTTCTGATCAGATAAGTTATGAAAACATTATATATTTATTAGGTATTTTAGTGATGTAGTAGAAGTGTAAATCAGAGAGGTAGAAAAAGCTACGCTGAATAAATAAATTGGTGTAAATACATGTGCTTTTTAATAATTATTTTTTTCTATTTAAGAGGGGATATTTAATGGCGGCTTTGAAAATAATCGAACGCACTTTAAAATAATGGTCTAGAAACAAAACATATTACAATACTAGCGACCCGCCCCGGCTCCGCACGGGAAAATGGTTATTGTGGGTTATCCTTAAGTATATTATGCATGTATTATACATATAAACCTGCCTCTTGAATCACTCTATCTATAAAAAAACCGCATTAAAATCCGTTGCGTATTTTTAAAGATTTAAGCATACATAGGGACATAGGAACATAGGGACAGAGAAAGCGACTTCGTTTTATACTATGTAGTGATGTAAACGTGTAACATAATGAGACGTATTGTAATATGGATTTTACTTAATGTAAAAAGATGATAAAAAAATATATAAAACCTCCTTCAAAGATCCTATCCTAGACTAAAAGGTAAAAATTAAATAAAAATCTAGCTGAAAGCTTATTTACATAAGTAGTAACATCATAGTAACATGTGTAGACATTGTTATACACTTCACCTTGCTTTTAACTGCGGAAAAAACCCAAATTTCCACGGGAAAAACCGATAACGCGAGCGGAGCTGCGGGGCGGAAAGCTAGTTTTTATATATCTAAAAGGCAGCCATTTCTTCCAGACAACTTTATCAGCTTTTAATGCAATTGCTTTGAAGTATTATTTTCTAAATGCCTTATATTATGTGTTAAAAATCTTAACAAAACTCAACAACAATTACATTCAAGGCGCACCATTCATTCTCTTCCATTCCCCTTGTTTCTTCCGATTGTACGATGAATTCCGTTCCGTTCGCGAGTGAATGACTGAGGTGAGTGAATGAATGAATGAAAGAGGTAACTAGCAGCACCTCCCGGCAGCCTTTTTGTGGGCTAATGAGTGCGAATTGTATGGCGAGAGGTGGGAAACAGTATTTTTTACAAGTGAACTTTGCCCTTTTGGAGGAAAATGTTTTTTTGCCATTTGGCTACGGAACCCTAAAAATACAAGATAGTATCATTTCAATTCCATGATTGAACAAAGATATTAAACTACTATATAATAAAACTGTAGAGGTTTAAAATCTATATAGAAAAAAAAAGCTAAAAACCGAGTCAAAGGAATGTATAGAATATAATATCCAGATTTCTTTACATTTTTTGTTTCTCTGTTTGTCTGTTTGTACGGGCTATTCTCCGAAACTGTTGGACCGATTTAAATTAAATTTTGCATGGTGGTACCTTATATAACCGGTCAGCATAGTTTTTACCGCGAGAAAATATCTCATTCCTACGGGAAAATGCGCAGAAAAGCTACAATACAACGCGGGCGGACAGCTAGTTAAAAAATATTTACATATAAACATGTAAAAATTTAAGTTAAATCTGTTCTATATCTACTGAAGCTCAAAAGCGCGCTTTCTTTTGCACTATAGCACAGAATAAATAATAGTACTAGGTACAGAAGGCGCACTCTCTGATAGCAAACGTGCGAATTTAATTTCTAGCTACCACGCTACTAACGTTCAAATTACATTGATCGCGTCGAACGTGACCCTGGCTATAATAGCCTACCGTTTGTCGATGCGCTCGTATCAAAACAAAACGCACCTTAAGACCGCGCCGCCGGAGTTCGTATTACCACAGACTAAATAATAGCGTCTTCACAAGCGCGCGCGTTTTTCCTAGTAATATCCGCCTAAAGGGGGACCGCCCGGCGTAGGTACATTCTGGAGCTCTGGCGCGAAGTGCGCCGGGCCTGACTATAGTGCAATGATGAATTTCAAAGTCACGAAATTACTATTCAAATATGTTTTTCAAACATTTCGTTATTTTTAAAGTGCAATTAAATGCATCCCTTTTCCTTTTCTTTTAAGTTTTTGCGATAAAATATGTTTTGCAATCTGCGAAGCAGCGCGTGCAAGTCTAGCTCCCAGATAAATAGTCCGAGACGTCTAGAATGTTCCGTAATAAAATAAAATAACTGCGGAAGAGAAACTGTAGCAATAAGTCCGTCTTCCTTGTTACATAAAGTATTTCTCATTTAACCTTCATGAGATTGCAAAGCTAGAGAAAGTTTAGTTTGAAACTGGAAGGTTCTATATAAGGAATACCTAATCATAATCATAAATATTTATTTACAAGAACATAATGACATAAAAATAAAGATCTTACATTAGTATTGAGTACAATATGTTCCACCAGTCATGGCATGCAAAACAAGAAAAACTTTATTTAAAAAAATAACATGCCCCACCTCCTTTAAAAAATCATTTCAAATAATTATACAAAATTAGTTTTCGACGTCAAAATCTGGTATTGGAATCGCTATTCCCACTTCTCTGGACGGCTCTGTCTGACGCATCCCTAACACGACCGTGACCTTGCCTCCATAAATCCTGCTAGGTCCCTGTCCATTCAGCGCCAATGGGGCATGTGTGCAATGGCTCAGAATGACTGATTGGTAATACCGGGAATAGACGGGATGACGCGTCGGCGGTGGCGCGTGAATTTATGCGTAGCGGCCCGCGGTTATTGCTCAATATGCGGTGACGTATATAATATGTTATTGTAACCCGGCCTCTTGGGAAAGGCTTTCCATTATTTGGTTTTCTTTCCGGGGGTGAGAGCTGAAGCTGATATTCATTGAATCATTTATAGTACCGAGTACTTAATAGTCTTTTTTTTATTATTGATCTATGTTTGTGTCGAGAAAGAGCGTCGGTGGCCAAATGGCTAACTAAACCCGTTGAATTCCATTCCGAAGTTCGCGGGTTCAAACCTCGGCACGTACCAATGTGTTTTCGATTTTCGAATTCATATATACGTTTATTCGACGCTCATACGGTGAAGGAAAACAACGTGAGGAAACCTGCACACACCTGCGAAGAAATTCAAAGGTTGTGTGTGAAGTTGACCAACCCGCATTGGGCCAGCGTGGTCGATTAAGGCCTATTCACCCTGGTATCGTTAACAGCTCATATGCCCCTCGGTGGGTACATATGAGCTGTTAACTATGTTTGTGTCGACTAATTAAGCTTCACCTGACTTGAAATGGAATATGGAAATGGAGTTGGATGGACGTCAAATTTTTACAATTGTTGATCTAATTCTACCTAAAATAAACGTTTGCGTTGAACGATTGTAAATTTAATCTCTAGTTTGTAAAAGAAGCCACTCAAAAGTTATTTATTTACTATTTATTACTTATTCATTGAACGAGGAGGGCTGATATTTTATAAATTAGTTTTACAAATGTTTTAAAGAAGTTTATATAGCAGTTGTAAATTAGATTAAGAGATATGAACTCCTGTCAAGCTCGATTGAGGGACCATCTTTAACTGTAACATGTGGTCCCTCAATGGGAACGCAAACAAATAAATACAATAATATTGGAGAATTTCGGATATTTTCATAATTTTTTTTAGGTGTTGTTTACTATTTAGTATTCCGTGGTAATACAATGAATTAGTAAAGCAAAGTCTGATCAAAATTTTAATAAAAACCTACTCAGGGGTGCCAGGTTTTTTTTTGTTTCTGGCAACAATTGCCAGAGTGAAATTTGTTTCACTGAAATCCCACAAAAAATTCTGGCCAGGCTTTAACTCAAAACCTCTCAGCTGGTATCAGCCCATGAAATGCACAACTTTTGTTTTGGAAAATTTCCACTTTTTTGTCGATTTATGTTATTTTTTAACACGTTATATTTGAACATAATATTAAATCTGTTTTTCTTGTCCGCAGCTCAATCGTGTTTGGACGTGAAGCAGGTTTCCTTCGACGGCTATTGTTACCTGTTCTCCGGATATCCGAAAGCTTCCTGGCTCACAGCTAAACAGGTAAAAACATATATTTCATTGTTTTGTAACCTTTCTTTTGTAACCATCAATGGATAGCTACACGCTCGATCACGGAGCGTGGTCCATCGCGACGCAGCGGACTGCATAAGTATCCATATTATTATAATAATTTTATTATAATTTTAATTATTAAAAATGAGAATGTGTGTTTGTCTTTTTTCACGTCGAAACAAAGTGAGATTTTTTGTATGACGATAGTTTTGAGACTGCAGGAGTACATAGACTACTTTTTACTGCGGGAACACACCTAATTCCCACGGGAAAAACTTAACGCAGGCGAAGCCACGGGGCGGAACGCTAGTTAGAAAAAAGCATAAGTCTTAGGTCTGTTACACGTATCCTTTAAGATTTTCTACGTCAAAACTCTAAATTCAGACTCAAAGTTCATATTGCCTAATGTTATGAATGTTACGTACGTTTTGTTATGACTAGACTGATTTATATTTAAAAAAGAAACCATGAGAGGGACGAAATTATTAAACTTGTATATCATCATCATCTCAGCCGAAAGACGTCCACTGCTGGACAAAGGCCTCCCCCAAGGATCTCCACAAACTTGTATGTAGCCCAACAAAATTGGAATAACAGATTAAAAAAACAACAGAGTCGCCAATGCAAAAAATATGATGTTGTATTGCCAACATAATGGCAGATATAAAGCAGGCAAAAATGCTGGGAGCACAAACATCATTAATTTATTTACATCCGTACCGTTTTGGAACGCTAACGAGCCAGTAACATTGCGCACTCAAAGCTTTCCTTATTAAAAACCTGTATCGGCAACTCTTGAAAAGCGGGAACACAATGAAGGGAAATGAAATAAGTAGGAAAACGCTCTGTGCGCTATTTCCTGTTTTTCTGCAAATTGCAAGTTAATTGGATAAGCTTAACGACCAGTAGTGTCTTAAACAGAAGTACTGAATTCCGTTTTCATTGTTAATTTGAAAAACATTCAATTTGTAATAGGAATGTTTAACTGGCGAGTAAAACGAGTTTATTTTTATTATGTGGCGGGGCGGAAACCTAGTTGATCATATGTGTAACCAACTACACTTGGTTGGTGCCAAAAGTAGGGATTATGGTAACTCTTTCATGAAGCCAAATTGTACTTTGACTTTCAGATATTATTTGCCATAAGGTTTCGTTTTTCATCAGTTTTTGGTATTTATAAATCATACTAGCTTTCCGCCCCCTCTAACAGTTTTTCCCGTGGGAATGAGGGATTTTCCCGCGGTAAAGGATAGTCTATGTATTTTTCTAATGTAAAAGCTATATTATTGTAAAGTTTCATAAAAATCCATTCAGTAGTTTTTGCGTGAATCCATCTATACATCAGTACTTACAATCTTTCACGTTCTTAATATTACTAGGATTTTACTCGTATTTATGATCGAAGAGTAGGATTTATAACTATTTAAATAGAAAAACGTCCACTACTGAAACTTATAGAACCAAATCCAATGGTGATGACTTGACAAAATACGAACTATAATTACGTCGCAACTGAACAATGCCACACATACGATGTAACATATCTCCATACAAGGAGAGCTATTAAGCTAATTCCTAGCCAAGAGCTCTGGCGCTAATGACTTCTGTTCTTTGTACGAGCACAAAGAATCTGCGCGTCATTGTCGGGTCGGGTTTTGTATGGATCGCGATAGTTTGCCCCTTGGGAAATTTTGTATGTGACTTGAAACTATGTAGGGAACTTCCTGCATCATCATCCCGTTCGGGGTCCTATGAGTTTCGTTGGAAACAATACTATACAATACAAAAGTTTAGTAATTGACGCCAAAAATAGACAATAATGCCTACAGAAATATCAGAATGTCAACTCCTGTTATTGCTAAGATATTTATATAAGATTGTATAATTATGAAAATGACGTTCTTGTATGTAGGAAGCTTTTATTCGGCTTCGGCAGTGAACATATCACAATTCAGGATGCAATAGGTATTGACTAACATAGATCTAAAATACCAATCCTAATAAGTAGGTATGTCAAATTAGCATCGATTGTAACGCCTGATAAGAAAAATCTGCCTCTATGGCCTGATTTACCTAGGCTTGGACTTTTATTAGTTGCCTAATAAACCATAATGTAAAAGCCATAAAATGAAATACCTAAATCGTTTAAAATTCTCCTCAGATGTGCGAAGGCATAAACATGCATCTAGCATCCGTCCACTCCGCAGACGAAGAACGCTTCATCGTCTCCGGTATCAGAGAATCCATCGACTACAGCGCTGGATCGATCTACTGGCTTGGTGCTCGTCTAACGAAAAGCGCTGGAATCTTCAGCTGGATTGATGGAAGCGCTCTTGAGTACCAGGGCTGGCCACCGTATAATGAAACTGAAGAGTTGGAAGAAGCTTGTTTAGGAGTACAGGTATAACTACAATAAATCTGTTTTAAATACTGAAAGCCATTGGAGTAAAAGAATTGTAACATTATAAAGATTTAAAACGGTAGTAGAAAATTTACTAAATTAAAAAGCAATTGGGCGGGTCAAGTCTGTAGAAATTACTCGGACTAGGGCGTCAGAAGACTACTGATATGGAAGAGGCAACCCTCGGAAACAATAGCTTGCTTAGCATTTGGGTTTCGAGGTTAAACTACCTCACAAACCCAGGGTGTCAGAATTATTAAGACCAACGGCTTTATGTGCTTTCCTAAGCACAGAATAGTCTTTCTTTTCGGACAATCAGGTGATGTAATACGGCCTGTAATGGCTTAACTAAACGAAGAAAAGTCTTTCAAAGTGATATTTGTTTGGCGAGAAACAATAGCGAAACAATACCAACGCCTTCAAAGGAATCTGGTGAGAATTGCACAGCAGTGGGACAATATAGGCAGGTTAGGAAAAATAATAAAGATATACATAATTATTTTTGTTTCTACCAGTGGAAAACATCACCAATACCATCCCAGCCCAGCGGTCTCTACTGGACCCTCCACAAATGCGCGGTAACAGGAGGCTACGTCTGCAAACGAAGACTGAACTCAGAGCACATCATGAAAAACAGAACCGTGGAAGGATCCTCAGGTGAGATTAGAAGGTTGAGTACGGACACGTAGAAACATACCTACACGTTTGGCGATTTTGTGGTTATTCACTGAATGTGAACAAATAAATGATTCAATCATTAATGCACAAATGCAAACTTAATGCCCATGCGCTACAAAGCATTTTCTTCCAGCTAACCTTTGGTAGTTGAAAGCAAGCTAAGGGTAGTGCCACTATAACATCGTATAAAAATGTTTATTTAAATAAAAAATCTGAAATATAGAAATACAATAACAAAATTACTTATTTACATAGAGAGATAAGTAGATAATTTTGCATAGTCCTCGGGGTCCTTCCAGGATAGTAAATATTCTTACCCCGATATTTCGTACGTAGAGATCCTTAGGTTGAGAAGATTTTGTCCAGCGTTGGACGTCTTTGAATGATATTGTAGCAAGGAACACGGTTTTTTCGATTGCTGCTTGCTAGCTAAAAGTGAAAATCGTTCATTATTTTTAGGTTGATAACTTTTCATCATTCAAGATAATTATAACAACGGCTTCAGGCGGGGGCGATCAGTAGATACAAACCTCGTTGCACTTACAAATCACCTTGCGACCAGGCTTGACAAAGGCACTCAGGTCGACGTAGCTTACCTGGATTTCCGCAAGGCTTTCGATCAGGTCGATAATGAGGTTCTCCTCAAAAAATTAAGCATTGCTGGTTTTTCCCTTCGTCTCTTAAGGTTTTTTGCCGACTATCTCAGCGATAGGCAACAATTTGTCCGGCTTGGGTGCTATGATTCACAACCCTACAGTACCAAGTCTGGAGTCAGCCAGGGATCCCTCCTGGGTCCTCTCCTGTTCAAGATCATGATTAACGATCTCCCAGAATGCATCAATCCCGGCTTCAGTCTTTTATATGCTGATGACTTAAAAATAATTTGCGATATTCATTCTGCCAGTGACTGTGTGATGATGCAGAATAACCTCGACAAGGTTTTTCGATGGAGTCAACTCAATAAGCTATATTTTAATATTGATAAGTGCG
This sequence comes from Teleiodes luculella, assembly GCA_948473455.1. Classification (NCBI taxonomy): domain Eukaryota; kingdom Metazoa; phylum Arthropoda; class Insecta; order Lepidoptera; family Gelechiidae; genus Teleiodes; species Teleiodes luculella. Next base: position 1,640,031 of record OX419593.1, on the reverse strand, counting down.
CCATAATGAGCTTTGCACGCTCAAGATCCCCTATTCATCAGAATTACCATCTCAACAGTGAAACCATTGCTCGATCACGATCGATGAAGGATCTAGGAGTGGTCTATGTACCTGAGCTCAACTTCCACGATCATATTATTTCCACCACAGCGGATGGTTTTAGGAGATTAGGGTTTATCCTGAGGAATTGTAAAGATTTTAATCGGTTGCCCGTTCTTAAATTATTATTTTCGGCTTTGGTACGGTCTAGGCTTGAATCTGGTGCTACTGTCTGGAACCCTCATGAATCTACATACACGTTAATGTTGGAGAAGGTTCAAAAGCGATTTTTAAGGTTTCTTTATAAAAAGATTTACTCTTTCTATCCTTATTTGTATCCAACGTGTTTCTTGATGGGTTCTTTGGGATATAATTCTCTCGAAACACGTCGATTACTTCACCAAATCATGTTTGTAATTAAACTACTTCGCGGCCGAACTGATTGCCCCGCCCTAGTGGCAGAGACGTGCCGGCTGGAGGTGCCGGACCGGCGCGCCAGATTTCGCGCGAGCTCCGTGCGCCTGCTGGCCGTGCCGGTGTCACGCACAGTCTCGTGTAGATACTCGCCGGTGCGCCGCGCCTTGCATGCGCTTAATGACCTTCTCCTTACGCACCCAAATTGCGATCTATTTAATGATGATTGGTCTAAGATTGAAAGAGACTGCCTGCTTTATTGTGAACGCTTGACTATGTGATATTATTTATATGTTGCATGTTATTTAATAATCAATTTTTATTTTAGAATTTTACATTTTATAGTGATCCTTGTAACTAAACACTTATTTTATGACATTTTAAATTAGACTAATTATACAATTTTATTTATACCTGTACTTTACTGTTTTGGAAAATTAATTATCGACTGCTGATTTATTCGTTACATTTAATTAATTATACTGATCCTTATTTATTTTTTATATAAATAATGTTGATTCATCGTTTTTATTGTTATTTAAATGAATTCAATTGTAGTGTGTATGGAAAATGTTAAAAGCCTTGGAATTTCTCTGTAATTTTTAACATTTATTCTTTTTACCAATAAATAAATAAATAAATAAAATAAAAAAAAATATATTTACGAGCTTAAGTAAGTTTTTTATAGCGCAATTTTGCATACAGAAGAAATAGTATCAAAAATAATTGCATGACTCTTTTGTTGATGTCAAGATTCTCAATTAAAATAAAATCATCTTCTATTGTCCCTTTTTAAATGTACTGACTTGTAGAATATCTTCTATAAAAGCTATCTACTTATAGGTGTCCATACTTATCTGTATATTTTCCAGGAGAACTTACATCGCCCAACTACCCCAAAATGTATGACAATGACTTGGACTATTGGGTTCACGTAGTGGGACCAGCTGACACCAGACTGGTCTTCGTCTTCCAGAACTTGGACTTGGAGTATCAGAAGGGTTGCCTGTACGACTTTGTTGAGGTGAGGAATGTTGTTAGTATTGCGGAAATCTGTGTGACCATTAATTTTTTCAAGGCGCTAATCATTAGATTCAGTCATTTGGGCATATATGAGTAACGTTTAAAAAAATAATGTTGATGTGTATTGTATTTTTTCCCATCCATAAAGTCAATGAACCAACTCTTGTTGAAGATATAAAATGTTACAGAACGAAAACCGACGAATAATCGGCATGTCTCCTCCAAAAAAATTAATATTATTGTCTGATCATATTTATGACAGAAACGTGACTATCAGGAGGGAATGAGGTCTTTGACATAGATCGCATGTAGATGCTCATTAAAAAAATAGCTCTCATATAATAAAAATTGCTTACATGTAAAAAAGAAACACATATAAATTGATTGAAACGTATTCATCGGAAAGCAGCCAAACGACTCAATAATACAAGCGGCATAATACTCTTGGATGGCATCCAAACACGAAATCTATAACATGCAAACATACGTACCAAACATCAGAAGTGGGATGGGTTAACACAGACAACAATTTAGGGAATATCACTTTTTGTAGCCTAGATAGCGAACTTGGCAGCTTTGCCGATTACATAATGGCTTCATAAAAGAAGTTCTGTTGGATGACCTAATGTCCCACTTCCAACTTCCAGACAGGTTGAAAAATTAGAGTTCTATTTCGGGGTTCAAATATTTCCGACTCGACACAGACGTAGCTTCTGCAAATTTTATTTAATTTAGCAAGTATCAGCGAAATTGAAAGGGAACTGCCAGACATGACATACAAAGGAAATTGAAGAATTCCTTCCTGTTATTTGAAATACAAAATGCAAATTTTACTGTTATTATACCTGCTTCGTTACATTTAGGTACTCAAATATAGTGTATTTCAAAATTTAGAATTGTACTTAGAGTTCAAATATTGTCAATATTTTCAGTGTTGGTCATTTTATATTGGTTTGTAATACATAAAATTGTGTAACAAAATGAGCAAACTATATTTCCATATGAAAGTGACATTACCTTTCTGATATGATCTGAATCGATATGGTTTGACCAAATCCTATTTAAGTCTTGAGATACTATCCAAAAATCTGAGCAGAATTGTATTTTTATAGACTTAGCCAACCGTATTTACACAATCTACTAAATTACCTGTCTATGAAATAAAATAGGTTACGGACTTTGTATTGTATCTAACTGTTTTGTTCCAGTTAAGAGATGGAGTTACGATGAAGTCGTCCAGATATTGCGGGACGGTTGGCGAGACGAGATGGGTTGCTTCGAGTAACACCGCTGTGTTACACTTCCATTCCGACTACAAGTGAGTTTTCTGTTTCTACATGAATTTACATACTTTATTCTACTAACTAGGGAGTTCCAACAGAATTTTTAATTACTGAAATAGAATGCATAGAACATTACCAAATGGTGAAATAGTTCTCATCTTGACTATACAAATATACAACATAGCTTTCGGGTATATATATATGTATAGAAATAACACATTGATCTTCACTCAAATAAAGGTTTGAAAATATGCGCTTTGAGCATTGGAAAAATAAAGCTATGAAAAAATTTAGTTGTTTATATAGCATAATTGGTTATACGCCTGCCTGTGTTGATACGAATTTTCGGGGAAACTGTTCATTTGATATTACCATTCAAATTTATTTTCCTGTTTTCTAGCACGCAAGGCACGGGGTTTACCCTAACATGGAATGCAGTTGAACTAATCGGATGTCCATCCCAGACTTTCACATCTAAAGAGGGAGTCGTACGAAGTCCAAACTATCCCAATTTTCTGATACCAAACTTGGATTGCACCATTGATATTTTGGCTCCCACAGGTTTGTTTTATATTTTGTTCTTTGTGAATTTCTCTACCAAGTGTTCTTTGATGAAAATCTCTGGAATATTGAAGGAGTTGGCATTCAGTACTTTTACATTGTTCGCACGCAAAAGTTTTCTCAGTTTTCTTATAGAAAATACTGGCATTGTATAAAATCAAATAACACTAATAAAAGTACTCATTGTTCTCATCACAAAAGAGTTCCAAGATATGAAGATACAAGCTAGGGAAAAGTTCGGCAGAGTTGGGAAAGTTCGTGAAACACACTTATTGTTTGAATGTCATCTTGGAGGTTCCATTTATAGACAAACTTCGGCAATCTTATCTCAATTAGCACCTTTGAGAACACGAGCAAGAAATTCCGTAACTTTCAATTAAGATCATTCAACTCCTTTAATTTTAGACTATTTATTATTTATAAGAACTAAAGGCAAAGCTAAGTAAGGTTGGAATATTTTAATATATAAGACTTTACTTAACGACGACTTTGATATTTCTTTGTGCTCTTTAAAACGAACAAAAAGATAATAATACGCAATGATTACAAATTTATCGGAGAAAACTTGAAATTCCCTTTTAAAATCCGACTTAAAGATGGAAGTAGACTTGTCAAAGGTCAAGCTTAAGCGAAAAAATATTAATATACGAAACATTATCATCTTTCCAGGAAAAAGGGTCTTCTTGAATATTAGCTCCTTCGACTTCGGCTACGGATCTTTCGAGAAAGGCGTCCCATTAAATGTCTCGGAAGCGATACCAGAAGAGAATTTTCTAGAAATACAAATAAATCTTGACAGTACTCCAGTCCGTCCCTTCGTCGACGCAAATATTCTCACTAATGGCCTATTTGTATCGCAATACGAAATTTTAAGGCTAAGATTCAGAACTGGGGAGAATGTCACTGGGAAAGGGTTTTCTGCGCATTTCAAAACAGGTAATTATTATTTTCCTGTTAATCTCCATTATCTTCATTATTTATTATTATTATTATTATTATATTATTTTCGAAAGCGACCTGTAATTAAAGTTGGTCCAACTCAAACTTCTGCTACGTTAGATTTTTTTAATAAATTGACTGATGTTGAATAGCAAAATCGATGCATCAAGCTTTACCTGACTTGCATGGGAGCTTCATAAAAAGGAAGGAGGAAGTCTCATACCCTAGAGTTGTCATTTACCAACGAGGCGCATGAAAAAGCTTGACTTAGTTTTAATACGCTAGTATGGATAAAATTAAAAAAGGCATCATCTGAGGTGCTCTGTCTGCCTCTATTATTTATTGGCATATTGGGCTCTTAAGATCTTGCCCTGATTTTCCAATTGTGCTAACTAAATATATTTTATACGTCCATCAAATGGAACCATAGATTATTTTAAATTAAATAAAAAGGAAACTCGAAAAAATCAGACTATTCTTTTACTAAAATGGCACAGGCACAATGATCAATCTTCTTCTTCTGTCGAGTCGATGGTAATTACAGTCATCTATATTTTCCCCGCCTAAAAACCTGGACCGCAGCCTCGGTAGCCATTAAGAGTTACTCGAATGTGCAGCTGTTGGGGCACGCGGGGCATTGCAGTAGATGGTCCATGGTCTGAGGGGAAGCGCCGCACGCACACTGGACAATTTGTGCCGGTGGGGATACCTAAGCAATAATGACAATGATCAATTATAATTTTTCAGTAAATTTCCTCAACGCGACGCACGTATTGGAGCTTCAAGACGTCCGGTCTGGTCGACTGTCAGCCCCGAACTGGCCAGCCCCCGCACCTCCCAGATCCAAACTCCAAACAAGGATACTCGCACCTCACGCGCACACGCTTACCGTTGCATTCGCACAAACCAAGTTGGTGGCGCCACCAGATGACAACTTTCCATGTGGGGAAGGCAATGGGTGGATTGAGGTATTTCTTAGAATTTGCTGTTTTATTACAAACTAGCTTTCCGCCCCGCGGCTTACAGAATTTCCCGTGGAATAAGGTATTGTCCCGCGGTAAAAAGTAGCCTATGTATTATTCTGATGTATAAGCTATATTATTGTAAAGTTTCATTAAACATACATCCATCCATACTTACAAACTTTCGCGTTTATAATATTATCAGAGTAGGATTGAAGCGACAGTTTTTTTTTGCGAAGCTGGACAGTGGTCCAGTGATTGTTGTAGTGACAACAGAGAAGGAACGTGTCTGTGGGCAGAACACACCAAGGCATACTTACTTATACTGGAATATTATTTTTGTGTCATAAGTTATGTTGAATAAACGTTAATTGACATAACGATATGTTGGCGAAACGTTCTTGGATCAAAAATACTTTGGACGAAAAGTTAATGGTTAAACGATGATGTTGGTCTGCGGTTCAGGGTTAATCGACTGTTGGACAAAGGTTTCAATTTCCATTTAACAATAAAAGTAATATTTTAAAGTCACATTAAAAAGTACTTATTGCAAGTAAGGAAAACAGTGTCACTAAAATATGCAAAATGGTTAATCAAATTTAGAACTCTCAATAAACATAGACACAAACACGATCTGAACATACTCCGTTATAATATTTATATTGGCATAACATAAAATATTTCAACAGCAATTAACATTTCAGGTAAAAGACAGTTACACAGACAACAATGGAACTCAATGGACCTTATGTGAAGTAGAGCGCATTAAACGTCAACTAGATCCGACCACTCCCCTGGTCATTCATTCGTACCTGCACTCGCTAACAGTTACTCAGTACTCGGGAGATAAAGGAGTCAATATGGATGTTGCATTACTTGTCAAGAAAGGTAAGGAAAACAAAACACTGCGCTCTAAGGCACAAGTGGATCTGAGGGGCTTCTCTTGACGGCGATTCCGATCCGACGACATTGAGATCAGGCGTTTCGTACTCTCAAATGCCACCTAGGTTTCATATTGGGCGGATAGTAAGTGAACTAAATGAAATCGGACATTTGTCAACTATAGGCGGGCAGATTTGCAAGAGCAGCGGTCTTAAATTTACTTTGGTATTATTGCATTGGGTTGAAATCGGGATCCATGTTGATTTCAAGAGCAAAAGCCCTGGCACTTGTATGTCACACGAATCCGTAAGCAAATATCCCATATAAAACCACTGAGTTATTATGTTTCAGATCCTGAATATCACAACAAACTCCTGCTTATGCCTGACGATACAAACTTGGAATCCTGCTACCCTAACCCTTGCCTTCACAGTGGACGTTGCGTTTCAGGGGACGTCAAAAACTTTTGCCAATGCGCTGGATATTACACAGGTGACTATTTCAAAATGAGTTGTTGTTATGGCTTTAAAAACACCTCAGTCAAATCAAAATGTGCTTCCACTCACCAGAAGTATAATGAAATGATATGATACACGACAACATTTTCAAATTTCAAAGATTGTTATTATTACACAATATTACTTCATAACAGCTGTGTGGAAGCACCTAAACACTCCTGTTCTGAAAATCAAAAGATAGAAGAATGAGTGCATTTGGCTCTATAAGAATTCAAAAGCCAGCATAGAAGGTAATAAATCTGTGTTCTTGAAACAATGCTGCAATTTTCAGGTGCATTTTGCGTCCTAACCGCATGCGAACGAGCCCCTTGCGTGTTCGGAAATTGCAGCCTGAATATACCAGATACCAACACAGGTGAAGCGTACACATGTGTTTGTGCTAAAGGCTGGCGCGGGAAGAGATGCTCCGAGAAGGATCGGAAATGCGACAGCAAAGGAACTTGGTGCAACTCCAGAGGAGCATGCAGCGAAAAAGATGGCAATGTTTACTGCCAGTGCAACCCGTCGTGGATAGGGAGTAGGTCAGTTTTATTCAAGGTTTTATGACAGACACTGAATTCAGAAGAGAATATTTTGACTTTGACTCTAGGCGACTGCATTTTAGCTTACTTCGGCAAATTGCAAATTCAGATGTAATTAGCATGAAAGAGTCTGCCAGCTAACTATAAAGTCCTATTGTAACATTGAAAATGTCTATCTAGGTCTAGTCTAGAGACAAATAAAGCTCTTTTACCGTAGTTTGTTCAGTTTTAGTTACGTACTGCCCTCAAAATTACCCTCTTCGTAATATCTTCAGATGCGAACAACTCAACCCGAATCCAAGGATAGTAAGTCTTGGGACAAGGATGATGCAAGAACCTTTTTGGCTGGGGCTCATAGCAGTGTTTGTAGTCCTTGGCTCCATTGGTTTAATCTGGTGTGCCAAGAGACACTTCCCAGAGAAGATCGAAAAACTACTAGCTGAAGAAGCTGACAGATGTGCCAGGCGTAAGTTCTTTTTAATCTTTAATTTTAATTCTTGGAGGACAAATCTTTAGGCCTTACATTGGAATACAATTTAAAAAGACGCGTTCTACCAACTTGAAATTTTTCTACAGCACACTTTCGATCAGCTTGTCACCAATTTCTGATAAACACGGATTTTTCGATTCAGCTTTTGGATAAGAATGACTCTGTAACTGTATGTAGCAGATTGTGAATCACTGTAGGTAATACTGATGTGCTTTCTATCGTCAGATTGTTTCTGCTATACCTACTCATGTTTTTCCGAACGCACTGACTCTGGGATGGTAAGGACACGTTAAGCGTAATTTTCCTTTTTTGGATTTTATGTATGTCGATGATGTTAACGCGATTTCAGAAACACTTGTCCTAATTTTGAAATGTTATTGTAAAAGTTTCTGGAGTCCGCGGCATGTGCAATACTTGAACTTGGTCCACTAAGAGAATTTAAGAAAATCTGATTTGTTTTGTGTGTCTTGAGACGGTAGAAATAAAACCAAGTTGAACTGATTGTGCTGGTATTTTTAAGGAAAGGATTATCAGAAGTTCTGTTATGCCTGAACATTGTCTAAATTAAAAATGAAACGGTGATAAGTCATGTGAAACCTCTATTAAGAGTCATGCTTAATTCTATTTGAACCTTTCTAAAGGTTTCAAATAGCAGCAGCCAGTAGCAGGTTCTAGAGTGTTCCCTTTATTAAATGTTCTGGCATAAGAACAATCTGGCATTCCTATATGTGTGGGGCTAGCGTCGCGGGCAGGACGGCAACGGTACGCAGCCGTGCCGCAAACGGACCGCTGACGAGACGCAGACGCGCTGCGTCCGGGACGCGGCGCGGAAGACGCAGCGACTGGTACGACTTCGCCCGTAGTATCACGGACTAGAGCTCTCCGAATGCTAAGCAGCATTCCGATATACGACCCAAGCTTTATAGTTAGAGCCCATTGACCATCTTCACTTGAGCAGCGCTGAGGCTTCATTTTTTTAGTGTTTCAAATTCTCACGGTTTTAGAAACGTCAATTTCTGCCATTGTTTTTTGGCTATACTAAGAAAATTGTCCTGTATTAAATTTATACTAAGCAAGCATATAAATGGCACGCAACTTAAGTAAATACAATTTTTTTAACAAGAATGATGCCTCAACCTCCATATCACGTGGCCATCCCAACCGGCTTAACATTCGGAAAGTTAGGGAGGGTACAGACGTGGTGAGACCGCGGGTTGACGCGGCATTTGTCCACAGCGACGATCCGCGAGCCGGCGCCGGCGCCGCCCCGGACCCTGCTGGCTCGGCTCGGCATCCGCAAGCCCTCGGTTTCCGGCGTCCACGCGCACCCGAGGGCCGCGCGCACCTTTAGCTTGGACGATCTCTTAAAGCCGCCGCCCGGACGTAAGGAGTGGAGCGTACCGAGCGAAGGAACCGCGCACTCCGCAATACAAGACATTCCGACAACCCATATAGAATGTACCGTCCATTTTATAGGCAACTCTAGATGAATTAGAAGCGATTGAATTGTAGAAGAATTAGGTCTTGCTCTGTGGTAGAGTGTCATGATTAAATTAGTCCACTAGAGCGATACTCCTGTAGACCTCCAACATAATTTTAGCCCATTCAGTTTCTAGTGTATAAAAATATTTTTTATTTTTGGTTTTTTGACAAATTATAGTAAACACTGGCACGGGGACACAAAATTTTAGAAACACGTCACGTTTAGGAACTGAATGGTAACATCAACATCTGAAGGCTTGAGGAAAGGGAGACTTTATTTGCAATCTTCGAAAGCATTTACTAATTGCGGAGCGCGCGGAAGACCCAGCTCTTGGATGTCCCTGGCCTGTTTGATGTGGAATGCTGTAGACCCATTCTTGGTCTTTCAATGGGACTACTTCAAATTTAATGTGTGCACCGTGACAATGCACAGACACAGCATCTTTTGTAGCCGCTCCTTCCTACGTTAGCACCTTTTTAGATCGTCCAACTATCTGTCTCGCTTTTGTACTGTCAGCTTCAATGACAGCATCGCCTTAATATGATTCGATGTCGTGTCCTTAGATTTTATGAGTAAGTCGTCATGTATAACATCAGACATCAACATTATAAACACTTTCATATTTTGCAGTCGACAGTACAAAAAGCACCTCTGTTTCCTGAATGTTGCTTGTGCATGTTTGTTTAGTCGATACTATCTAGCGTTAAACTATTCTATAAACTATTCTGTCATAACTAAAACAATTTTAATATTTCACTTACATCTGTCTTAGATATTCTAATAATAGAGACAATATATCAATATAACAATATATAATATCATTATAAACGTTACAACTCCATCACGTGCAAGAATTACTACTTCATATTTTTTGTGTTCTATCTAATATTACTATCATTTAGTAGTCATCAAAACAGAAATTATCACAAGGAAACACCAAACAAAATAACACAAGTTATAATTGGTTACAAATGTTTAAACCTGGTAGCACTACCCTAAAGAATTGGCTTCCATTAGTTGCACTAAGTTACTTGAAAAGGCATGATACTGAGTGAGCCTTACCAATGAGTGTTGTTTAAAATCTTAATATTGTGTAGCTTTGTCATGAACTTCGATGTCGTCTAGCTTCTGTAGCTTTAGATATAAATGAAATATATTTTACATTAAATCATTTCTGGCCAGGCACGCCGTCGCCGCGGAAAAAGCGAAACAATTCTACTCCTACCAAGAAAAATGCTGCCGAAAAGAAACAGATTCTGCAACAGTTGATTAGTCCTGCAACAGCCAATGAACATTCAAAGAAATTAACGATGGGAGAATTGATTCAGATGTCAGAAAAGAGAACTCTGAGCACTGTGGAAAGTGCACCGGCGTTTATGGAATTTGGATTTGATAACCGCGAAACTTCTTTCGCTAGTGAAGCGTCTACACCGTCAACGTCACCCTCAATGAGGCACATATCTGACCCTAAATTAGAAAAGAAAGTAACGTTCGCTAGACTTTTAAACAAAGTCTCAGCAGAAATGAGTTCTAGTTCTGATATGGATATGGTGAACACTATAGCGATTCCAATGGCGGTCATAGCTAACAGAGGAATGAAGGCAAAAGCTTCCAGTACTCCCCCTTCTCCAAACGTTGAAATCAGGTCACCACATAGCACTTCAAGTAACCAGGGAAGTGATTCTATGTCCAGCTTAGATTTAACCCTGGCTCATGCGGCTTTGAAGAAATATTCTAGGTAAATAAATAATATCAAGAGTTAGTTACTTACTTTAGGAAAAAATAAGAACATTTTAGTTAGCACCCCGATCTTAACAAGATTTTGTATTGTTTGTACTTTTTAAATACCTACACAGTTATAGCAAATAGTCAGACAGATTGGTAATCGGAAAATATTATTGTACCACTCGCACCTTGCGAACTAACAACAAATTAAAATAAAAATGCATGACTCAAACTGGGCGGAAGTGATAAAGCAAATTTTACGGAAACTTAGCGGAACAAATTTTAACAGTATCTTGATGATCCTTATAATAATACGAAACAAAACACACTTAGATTTTAGACACGACAGATGCTAGGAATTATTAATTTGCACGTAATGTATAGCTGTAGCACCGCACAACCATTCTATTTCTATTACAGAACACCTCCCATTTCCAGAACTCCGAAAATCTCGAGTGCAGACTCGATCCTGGCCATGTTCAGGAATTTCTCATCGTCATCAGCGCCAATGGCGTCAAGGGCATCATCTGGTGGAGTGTCTTTATCAAGCTCTCCTTCTGCCTCTTCTCCTCAAGACGACACTGTCGATGGCGATGATATGTCGTTATCTTCATCACACATTCCTTCACTAGCACCAGACTCTCCGATTTTAAGGCCACATAATACCATTGAGATACAGGTTAGTTTATTTAAAAATATAGTATTTACGTCCGATGTAACATAGAATCAAGACTGTATTTAATACGTCACATTTGTTATTTTAGGTATTGGACCCACTCAGTGCACATAAATCGTCTTCATCTGGTAGCAACCTCCTTCATCCACCTTCCATTCTTCTTGAAGTTCCAAGTGGAATGAACAAATGCCTCTCTCCTATAAGAGAACTTCCCACTCCTTTACCTACTCCCCTTCCTACCCCTCTACCAACCCCCTTACCATCACCGAGGTTTCCACGAGCAAAGGTCGAGCAAGATGTTAAGAGTGATTCCACGGCGACTGTAGTATCCCCAAGTGAAGATGAATTAGATGAAATCAGATATTATGATCCAAGACCGGAAAGACCTACATCTGGACTGAGACTAAAAGTGAGTATATAATATACGACAAACATACAACAGTATAAATAATTCAACTTGAAAATATTGGTAATTACTAATTATAATAAAATAAATAAACGAAATCTTTTAATCAGAAGAAATAAACAAATCAAAATCATTTTTTCAGCTTCGCCAAACAGCTATAAGCACAACTGTAAGCATAGACACCCCAACGCCATCGACCCAAGTCACCGACTCTCCCACCCCGAGCTTTACGCATAGTCAAGACTCAGAGCGAGAAATGTCTTCACCATCCCCTAACCAACCGGTTTTAAGAGTCCCCGTTTTAACTATTGAAAGACCGTCACCAGGGTCGCCACCTCCTAGACGAACTCCGCCTCACCTGGAGCTTCAACCACCTCCTTTGATAACAGTGACATACAACGCCAGTGAAGAATCAGATGAACCATTATCGCCTCGTCCACCGCCGCCATCAGGCAACATGTGCTATTTGAGTCCTTTTTCAATGTCCGCTCGAGGAGAAAGAGCTCCTTCCGAATCCAATCTCTCATCATCAGGATATAGTTCTATGGCAAGTCCAGGCCCTTCGAGATGCGGCTCAAGCAATCCCTTATGTCCTTCTGAAATGGAAGACCCGGGTTCGGGAGGCGGACCGTCTTGTTTTCAAAGGCGTAGGCCGCTAATGAAAACGAACTCCAGTCCAGCAACATCTAACGATGACACAAACGAAAGGAGGCGAGGAAGATCAGATTCAGAAACTTTATCAGACGATCCGTTATTAGAATCTAATGATGAAGGAATCGGAACAGATGAAAAAGTCGATGACGTGCCATCCAGCGCTAAGGAAATGGAAACTTTAGTAGCTTTGAAGGAAACACTTGATATCCCGCAAGGTACTCTGTGTTCACCTAGCGGAGTTACAAAGTGCTCAATAGTTAAATGCATTAGTGTGGAAAGAGGATTAGATGAGAAAGCATGCTTAAAACCACCAATATTACTATCCGACTGCAGCAGGCCTTTAAGTCCTGTAAGTTCTAGAAGCGAAAGTCCTTTGAGCGATAAAACCGGTTTAGGTCGATTTTCACCACAATTTTACGGACGTCAGCTACCATTCACGGACTCCGATGGGTTGTATGACTTCCCCAGTTCAGATTGCATAAAAGGAGGATGTAAACCAGGCAGCATTAGCCAGAGGAAAGCAGGGAGAAAAAGAGACAGAAAAACAACTAGAACATCTTCGCATGAAGTGACAGGAACAGCAAAATCAACGCTACCCCATATGCCCCACTCAATGCACAATTTATTAGAGGTAAGGTACCTATACAAATAAGATATAGTAGCAATGAAGCCATTAAGAAGTACAAATTATTTTAAATAGATTAATTTTCTATACGCTTCAACATTATTTTTGGTGATATTGTTAGTCATCATGATTACCTATCTGATCAAAATAGAATTAGTAGATTGCATGCATTGAAAGATCTTTCTGGAACTCCCAAACAAAATTAATTAATTTGGATGTACTTAGTTACGTTATCTTTTCATTGTATCTCTTTTGTAACACCAAATTTTAACCAATTTAAAGAAGATTTCATCAACTCACTTGTAAATCTTCAGGTACCAAGCTGCAGAGATTCCACCTCGACGCGAGGTCGCAAGTCTGGCCGACGCCGCTCGCGATCCCAAGCTCCCGCACCGCCTTCCTCGTCATCCTCTGAAGATTCCGTCTCCAATGCGTCTGTCGCTTCAGTGGCCTCAGCAAGGGAGTTAAGGATGCCTACAGATGTAGAAATGCAGGTAAAACTCAAAAGGGAGATAATACCATGATATCAAAAGGCACGCAACACTACAAAATTCAAATTTTCTGATATCACATGCCATGAATCATGATGCTGATATTTTCGAGTCTCAACTCCAGATAGGTATAGGACAGAAAGCAAAACTTCAAAATTTCGCCGTTTGTTAAGTAGGTAGGTATGCTATTTAAACACAAGAAATACTTTGGTAGGTGATGCAGGCAAGGCATAGTGAGAATTAACGTAAGTATTTTGATAAAGCTGTAAATAGCAAAGCACTTTTTAATAAATTTATACTTACCGATATTATTGTAATCTAAACCAACTAATTTGAAACTTTATGCACCAAAGGACGAAATCTTAATCAATTTTAGACAAACTAGAAGACCAAGGAAAATTAAATCAGAAAGTAAGAGTAAGAACGCAGGTTATGAGGTTATGAGGTTCAGTGCTTCCCAATTTTTTGTGAAGTAATACATAATAATAGATAATCATAAAATTTCGGTTCAAAATCATATGATCAAGATTTGGTCCTTATTTTTTGCAAATCAATTAGCTTTTTTATATTTTCGTGGCTATGTAGAGCGTGATTGTTTCCAGCCGGAACCATCGGTGAGACAGAGAAAGCCGTTGAGGAGACAGAAGTGCCGGAGCTCCGAGGTGATTGTACGTTTTCCGTGCTAAATTATATCTAGGATCATGTCTTAACTGATGATGTTTAACACAATGGGCACCCAAATGAAAGGTATTCCACTTATGGCGCCTAAAAGTATTGTCATCATTGTAATCTTTGAAGGTCTCTGGTATGGTTCAAATAAAGCGATTTGGAAAATGAGAATACGTTCAGATTAATTACCAGTACCAGACGTGGAAAATCTTGGTGCCATCTAGTTGTGTAGGTAAAAGGAAAACGTAGAACTGGATGATTTGTTGGATGTAGCCTGATTTTGTAGTACCTATACGAGTAGAAACTTTTAGAATAGGTACTTAGGTACTGTTGGCGTTTGAAGTCACTTCTACTAAACTTGTAATCTCAGATTTGTCGCCTAATATGATTACAAATTATAGCATGCGAGTATTACCACACGACATAAGAACTTGAGCATGCATTCCGTCATTATCTTAAATTAATGAATTTGTATCGATTGATTGTACATTATCTCTCGACGATTTCTTGATGGTGTAATCTAGCTAGAGTCATTAGATTTGGTTCGCTGTTTCTTCATTGTGTATGGGTGGAGCCAACTATTTCAGGTAAGCAGTAGTCGTTTAGTAGTTTGTAACATTATCATTTTCAGTAGTTAGCAAAGAAGGCATGGTTGGTTGGTTGTAGAACAGAATTACTAATTTTCAATTAAAAAATTTCATTGGTACAAATAGGCAAATTGCCCTTGGTTTAGGTAGAAGAGACGTGGAAAGCTCATTTAAATCGTAATCGGTCCTTGTCAGTGCTTATTTCTGCTAAGATTTTGTCTTTAGCAACATCCAAGACAGAACCAGAATCGAGGGCACGTTATCGACAATAGCTCTTCCGAAAGCATAGAATCTTTACCGAAAATCCAGTTACATTATTAAGTCGCTATCTTAGACATCATTATTATTAATTTTGATTGTAAGATTTTTTTTTGGTGTTGCAGGACACTACGTCTAAGATCTCGTCCAGTTTGGATCTCACCGAGGACTTGCGCAAACCGGCTAAAATCAACAAATTGAGGACCATCAGCAATCAAATCAGGTACCTAATATGTCAAACCTTACTAATATCACAGAATAAATAATTGCTAATATTATTATCAATTTTAAAGTTGAGGATGAACATTTTGATCCTTGGAGGTTCGTTCGTATCCCTTCAGGACGAAAATTTCAGTCTTTTTTTGTTAATACACTGCACCTAATCCATTGCAAGTGTATCGATGTGAAATTGTATGATAAGCTCCGTTGCTTAAGATAAACCATATTTCAGTTTTATTCTAACACTTAAATGTCTAGGTACTCGTAATACCTAGTAGGTAAAGTAGATTCGAAGACGTTTCAATATCGAAAAGGAATAGAATTTTGTTAAATAACCAAAGTTTATGAATAAGAGGAAATAAATTTCCCTACAACTTGGTTTTAATATTCCAGATTCCTTCGCCGTCTAGAACGCAGTCTAAAAATGAAGGAATCCTACCCCGCCCTTTCAGACGACGAGGGCGATGAGTCTTCTAGCGTGACGTCACCACTCCTACAAGGAAGGAAAGACGTACAGACCATGCCTGTTCACGCAATCTCAGCACCCATACTGAGCGTCAGGCCAAAGATAACCAGGCAAAGGCGATACGACAGATCTCTTGTGAGCGAGGATACAAGGACATTGAATACGGCGGGAAACGACAATTCAGAATAAACGTATTTGGAAAATAATGCGTGAAAACTAGAAATATTGTTCAGTCTTGAACGTGATGGTTAGGATCGTGATTCGGTTTGAATAGTTCTGAAAAATAGTCGATGATTGGTGAAATTTTAACGGATTTAGATTGGATGAAAAGTTGTATGTTGCGGTTAAACAATAAATCTGGGTATACTCAAAAAGTCTACTTTTTGACAGTGTCAAATTGGAAAGTATACAAGATTCTAATCTAATGTGATATATTATTATGTAAGAAACACAAAACTTTAGAGATGTTATTAGAATAGATATATATGTTATTTACAGAATGCAAACGAGTTTCTTTCCTTCAGTTCACTTTTGATGTTTCAAACTATACCTACTTATACTGTATCTTGTGAGTGCTTGAAGTTGTAAATAATTCTCTTATAGCAATAAACTATTTATAGTGAAATAGATATTATTAATGTAGATAAACCTAGGTTTAGGAAAGTTCTAATTAAAATTGTTTTCTCACTTTGTTATAAAATTAGTTAGGTTTGTATATTTTTTGCCATTCCGCTGGTTATTTTATGTAAGACTATGTAAAAATGCTTTTTGTAAATACATTTATATTTAATGTACTTATTGCTCAAATGCATATTTTGTGACATCGTTTTTTGTGCACTTTTGCTGTTATATAAATAATTAATGTAAATAACCGAAATTCGAGAGAAGATTTCTTCGCGTTTATTGCAATGATGAATCTTAGATAATAAGTTCAAAAAAGGGACAAAAAAACGTTAAAATGGTATACCACATGCACAATTATACAAACGTATAAATGAATATTACGCACGCATTATATTTAAGGTATAATCTACGTATCTAACACCTCGATTATAACCATATAAAATAATTCACGCACCAATAGTATAGCAACTGCAACATCATGTAGGTATCTACTTGTTAGAATTAGAACATAATCCCTAATCTAGAAATTCACTTCAGTTAATTTAGTCATCCTTAAAAATATTCACTTATACTTTTATCTTCGTCCTATATCGTAGCCTGCCTAAGAATCTGTCCTTACATCATAGAAATACTGTTGAAGTACTTATTACTTTCAATCCTTAGCTTGATTGAAATCCATATAGATATTAATACTGTTGTTGGCTTTATTTAGTTTTAACAAAGCTGAATAGAACTCGAGCGTTTTACTGTTTTATTGAAAATCTGACCACATTTCCTTGTTCTGAAGTAGAAAGTAAGCGTGACTCTTAGCATCTGCGATGATATTCTATAATTTTCTACTGTATACTATAGTAATACGGTTCAATTTTTAATGGAACAGTAAACCGTCCGAGTGTATTTTCGCTCTATCTGACCCGACCCTATAAAATTACTAGGACCACTTGATGTTAGAGAGACCCTAGAATATTATAATTGTAGTATATTTCCTTAGGGAAAGAGCGCGGGCTCATCATTGCCTAATAGGCCCTCAGTTCTCTGTAAAGGCCCCTTAGATTTACCTATTAGCTAGTTACTTACCGATCCAGCAATAATTTTATGTGATTTGACTGCTCAAAGACTGACGTTAACACTGTGTGCAAGAACCAATCGTAGCTTCTGTGTTTAGTTTGGGTGTACTGTCGTTGTACTACTTAATACTATAATGTTATACTAACTTAATAATTAGAATTAATAAAAAGAAACATCTTGACAATGGTATCAGGTTAAAAAAGAACATTTTCTTTTCCACTTACATTTTTGACAAGTCATTAGAAACACAAATAACTAACACTTTAAGGTACGTTATTTACCTAAAAACTTAAGAGAAATGCACACGTTTCTAACAAAATACTCTGTTTCTTTGATTGAAAAATATGTATCTTTATTATTATATTAATCATTATTCATTGCTTAAGGCACATCGTAAATGTATGATAATATAATTAAATAAAATTATTGGAAAAATGATGGCCTGTTCGTTGAGACTGATTTTCTAAAACTTTACTCTTAATCGTCGCTTAGTTCCTTGTTTCGCTCGATCGGTGTTGGGTGGTGTTGGTGTCTTTATCATAATCTTGCGAAGCCATCACATTATTATTTATCATTTCATTTTCAAGTAATCCTCATGCATCATCCATTTTAATTATGAAATTAGTCTTTAAATAAATACTATTTAAGTGGTGATTTGATTTGTGAGAGCACACAATACATTATATTCACGTAAATTTAAAAGCTAGTCGACGTAAAACATCATCGTAGTGACATTTAAATTAGTTACGATAATTTAAAAATGCTGTGATTGATAGCGTGTGGCTCAAGTATTTATACTATAACGGTATCTAATGTTAAAAAAAATCATACTTAGCAATGTAAAATAAACTTGTTCTTAATTTACTGAAAATATTTTATATCACTTGTAGAACAGTATCATTATAGATAAATTATTAACTTATTTAAACCTGACAAGAAATATTGTGACTAAATATCAGTGTAGAAGAAAAAGTACTAAAAACACTTTCTTAATAGGTCAGAAGCGCTATATAAAAGAAAAGAGGCAATAATCAATTCAGCAATTCAACCTCGAAAGTTTGACAAAATTGCACTGGTTATTAGAAACAAAATTGAGTCACTAATGGGTCAAAGTAAACTGAAAGAAAACACGATGACGTCAAAACTACACACGACAGGTCCAATATTAGTTGTCAGATTTTAAAATATAATTAACAGGATTAATGTAGTATGCCCAATAAATTCGTGTCATTACTAGGACCATCTATGTAGTGTAATGTTATAGTTCACGTAAAAATGTAAGTGCACCCTTATAGCTGTAGACTAAACTTGTTTTATGATGAATGTCGTGAATGGTTTAATACTTCTTTATAAGTTTTATTTACATCCTTAGCGTGGTTTTTTCGTTTTTATTCGCGCTCGAGCCAAAAAAAACTCTAATAAGCACCAAATTAGGTATCTGAACGAAGATTGCGCAGCTGTACCTACTTGTCAGCAGACTACCGTGTCAAAACTAAAGAATCGCTATTTCAAGTGACAAGTATCTAAATTAACGTGGCTAGATAAGGAACTAACGCCAACTTCATAAGAAACGTTACGTTTAACAGCCTTGTATGACGATTAGCATCCTTGTTCACTTCGTTAAAATCCTTGACAAACTGTAAATTGTCTCACTGCGTTCTAAAACTATAAATACCGTCCGTTGTTTTTGTTTTTAGGAAAATAACAGGAGCGTAAAATAAAACATTATTTGAAAATTAAACATTTTAAAGATTGACGCAAAAATGAATTTCAGACTTGAAAACGTATAGTCAAGCAAATAGATGAACAAACTTCCTTTGAAGTTTCAAGATATTCCTGATTTCGTTACGGATCGGTACTATTATTTAGAGACCGGTAAGCATTTGAAACAAATTACGATAACTCTTTCGTCACTTTGATTTATTGAAATTTGTCGAGGACGTTCGATGGTTCTATTTGAAAATGAACTGTTAAGCCTGACCAAAGAAATAAAAAACCTCGCCATATTGCGGAATTTCAATGGAACTAATTTTATAATGGAAATTGTTGCCATAAACATAAAACTATACACGTGGCGCCCCCAGAGCAGGATTTTTATTTCTTTGGTCAGGCTTTAATAGTTTTTACTTTTTTAACAGATACCGTCGTCTGTGAAGGATTTTAATATTTTAAATAGAAATATCATCTGACTTCATCTATAAATTTTACTATTTCCATTCGCTCGTAACTTCCTAACTCTGTTAATCATCTTTGACAGAAACTAGACAACTTGTAAATCGACGAACTCCTTATGTTACTGCAGCATGAAGTGTTCTTTGTTATCAAGTTATTATTTATTTTGTAAATTAGGTTCACGACATTAAAATATGAAATAGATTTAAGTATTTGTGTAAATATGTTTTACATTACACATAAATTTATTTATTAAGGTGTAATATTCATGATTAAAATACATCTTATAATTATTGTTCACAAATTGTAAAGAATACATAAATAAAATTTTGCTTGTTACTTTAACTGTTCTGTTTTATTAAATTCCGTGATATCTAAAGTTGCAAAGAACTACATTAATGAAACGCTAAGATTTATTTAGTTTTCTATTTATTACTTTTAAACATTATTACATAATAATGATAAGTTTAAATCACAGAAAAAATATATGTATTGTTATACAAAATACCTACGCGTAATACAACAAACTAAAGTTTTATTTCAATCTTACTATTTAAAAAATGGCAACAACATTCGACAAACGATTCTCTTCCTCATTCAACGGACTTAAAGATGGTACAAAACTATTGTTGAGTTTATGCTCTTGACTTTACAATGACATTTTAGAAAAAATACTTTCAACGTCTAGGCTGAGTTATGTCGAAAATTAACAGTCGGACGATTAATAATCGGAGCATACTACTATTTGCTCTACCCGCAGTCATGTTCAAACGCCATTTCGTCGTTGCCAAATCGAGATATTGATGTGTGTGCAAAGAATAAGCCTGACCAAAAAAATATGACACCTGCTCTGGAGGCGCCACGTGTATATTTTTACGAAAATGGCAACAATTTCCCTTATAAAATTAGTTCCATTGTAATTCCGCAATATGGCGAGGTTTCTTATTTCTTTGGTCGGGCTTTAACATAGATTTTTTTCGCTGTCAATATCTCACCGAATTCAAATGATATGAACGAACATGTGAGTCTTTGCAAAAGGTGGAGAAAGCTATTTTCTACACAGTGAAAAAAACGATTATCGTCGAATGTGTCACATAAAAGGTTTTGATTTGGCAACGTCGATTTTCACAATATAACCAATATAATAACCTGCATACGCTGAATAACCCCGGGAGACGTAGTGTGGGCAGGCCCCTACGAGGTGGACCGACGATCTGGTGAGGGTCGTGGGAAGCCGCTGAATGCGGGCCAAGCAGGACCGTTCATTGTGGAGATCCTTGAGGGAGGCCTTTATCCAGCAGTGGACGTCTACAGGCTGAGATGATGATGATGACGCTGAATAAATATATTTTACCACTAAGCAAAATAACTAACTAACCTTTCAATAATAAGTTGACTTTACTTACAGTCTGTGGAAACCTCTGAACTCAGGCGCAACCCAATACACATAGATAGTTACTTTTAAGCATTCAACTTTTAAAACTAATCAATCACACACCGAACTAGCACATCCCAGAATCAAGCACACGTCTGAACGCTACAACTGTCACGGATAGACTACCGTCAAACACGGCCCATCGCAAACTTTACTTAACTCATATCTACCCGCAAATTCCAACGAATGATTTCAACTAAGCAATGGGAGATTTTCTAACAACTTGAAGAAATTAAAAAAAAAGAGCGTTCATACATGACGCTAGTAAAATAATGAGAACAGTGAGATTTATTGTAGACTTTTGACTTTTTTTGTCGGATTGCACAAGGTTCTGACTGAAATTAATTTTAGGATAATTAGTTGATTAATTTGAATGTTTTTTTATAACACAATACTTCTGTATTTATTCTTTCACTATTTACTAGTGCCATCTGTTGAGCCCTTTTGTAAGCTTTTTAATTTGCTACTGGAAAACTTTCCAATAGAAAAAGTATTTTTCTTAAATGTCATTATTACAACAACAAAAACCACTTAATTTATAAAGCCCTACCGGAAAAATAAAAACCTCATCATATTGTGGAATTTCAATGGAATTAATTTTATAATGGAAATCGTTGCTATAAACAAAAATAATCACGTGACAAAGCACGTGACGCTCCAAGTGCAGGTTTTTTATTTACTGGCCAGGCTTTATTTTCAAAATCACAATTTTAAAAGGTAATTTAGTGTCAATAGGAAAATTTTTTTTTTTAGAACTTTGTTTATTTAGTGTTGCCATTGGTAAAAAAATATTTTATAAGCATTGATTTCAAGGATTTTTTACAAACATTTTTTTTTTATTTTGTCAGATCTGTAAAGTTGCCGCAACAAAGATATTTTATTCAAACCCTGACCAGACAAATAAAATAACTCTCCATATTGCGGAATTTTAATGGAACTAATTTTATATTGGAAATTGTTGCCATAAATAAAAATATGCATGTAGCGCCCTCAAAGCAGGTTTCTTACTTTTCTGGTCAGGCTATACATTGATATTAGATTAATTTTTTATTGTTACTTTAAAAAATATATCATTTTTACAATGAGATCCACAAATGATATAACTGCAACTGCCAATCCACACAAACACACTGATTGGTCGTTTGACCACCGGAAGTGGATATGGTTGGCTGACAGAAGTGACGTGACAGTTGACAAATGTTGCCAATTAAGTCTGTATAGCGCCCTAGCTTTTAGAAAACTATTATGTTGCATTGTACTTATAAATAATTATTACTATTAAATAAAATTGACTTCACTTTATGCAATCGTATCATTGAGGTAAATTATACAAAGAACTAACTATTTTGAAATAGCATCGAAAATACACTTATATAAAAATAATGAACGATTGCTAAAAAAATTACTAACAAATCATCAAAAATTGAAATACAAAATGGCACTCATAAATTATGTATTTCAGTATTAAAAAGACTGTTGTACTTGAAACATGATATTCTTCATAAAATAATTGTATAATATATTTTTGATTTCACTTGGTTTTTTCAAACAAATAAATCATTCATACAATTTGATTGTTTTAAAAAAAATAATCAACAAAAATACTAAAGGCAAACCGTTCACAAGTTAAGCACCTATTTCACTGGCGATAAAGACAAAAGACGAAAGGGACGCAGTTATGCGTTAGAATGAGATACAAATACACCGAGCTCACTCTTGCGCATAACTGCGTCCCTTTCGTTTTTTGTCTTCGTCGCCAGTGAAATACCTGGATGATCTATTTGAGATAATTTATTTTTACATAGTTTTTACAAAAAATAGATTCAATTAAATACCAAAATGAGGATTAAATAAATTAATGATAATGTAACTGTACAAATAAACATGAAAAATAAGCCTATAACCTAAATAAATTGATCGCACTATATAAGAGATCTATGTAAGCGGGTAAACTAAAATACGTTTTAAAACACATGATTGCTTAAAAAAAACTTGAACAAAAGCTACAAAATATAGATTATAATACAAAAAATCACACCTTAAACTCTATAAATGTACACAATAATTATAAAATCACACAGCCGTATCTTAAAATCTAAAACATACCATCGTGAATACCTATAGGTACCAAAATAGCTAAAAATATAGCAAAATTCCTCAAAACTAACCTCCAATCATCTGGAACAGCATACGGCAATATGATCCTAGTTAATTTGTGTATTTCATGCGCTGTACATATAAATATATACGAAGTTAATATTAGGTTTAAGACTGGCGCGCCAGGGATTAGTACTAGCACGCCGTGAGTGTCCGCTGCTAACCATATGTGGCTTTGACTCGCAAACAACTCGAGAGTTATTTGTCCAAACCAAGCGAACATACTAGAATACCTAGTCCGCAACGCTCCAGATATATTCCTCAGTATAATATAACTGACTATCGGCAGCCAAGCGACGTAGGAATGTATCTCATTGCAATCGAAGGTGTTGGTACAGAAGAATGTGAAAGTGATGTAACTCCCGATTCCGATGAAAGCGAGTAACGTGGCGGTGAGGGAGACGCCCGGGGTGAAAAGGTTGCTGTGGTTTTTGTCGTCTAGTAAGTTATACCGTTGTGCTAGCAGGTACGCTGTTGCGAATATTATGCCGTACGCCATTGAGTATCTGAAAAAGAGTTTTACATTAAGTTATATCATATTGTTGCAAACTTAAGATAAAATATAAGAAAAAAGGACACATACAAAATATTGTTGTATTCAAATCGATATCATAAAAAAATGCACATCAAAATAAATGGTTTGCACTCTAAACCTAACCTAACAAATGTTTAGTGTGCAATCCAGTTATTTTGGATGTACGTATATGTCAAATAATCTACGGGATATAAATGCATAACTAAATGGTTTACCTTATTATATTTCTTAAGGTACAGTACTCAATATATGATCCAACATTCTTCAAAATATTTCGAATTTAATAAAACTCTAGGAAAATTAACGGAGATTGTATTTCCATATCGTCTTAGTAAGTAAGTAAAACCATGTAAAAAACTTTATTATATCACATTATCAAATATGTACACAGCCTTGTTCCTGCAATGTTGATAGATTTCTCACATTTGACACGGGTTGGCTAGAAGAGGATTATTTCGCCCTTGTATACAACTGCTTAAATGTAATGCTTAATTATGTTTATGTGTACAATAAAAAATCTATTAAAAACACTTTATTGCACACAAAAAACAAAGATAAAAAAAACTACGGAACTGGAATACTATTACTTGGCACCTCTTGACAGGAAGTTTATTATTTCAGCAAAACAAATATTGAACAACAAGAACATAATTTTCGTTTATTGGCAACTACAATGTGGCCGGGAGGCATCTTTTTTAAACTATAAAATGAGAAGATGACTGTACCCTGGATTTATAATGGCTCTAGATTTCGAAAGTGATACGTAAACCCCGTTGGAGGGTTTGATCGGATCTATATTTCTCTCTAAATACGAGTATATATCTATATCGGTACATTCTCATAGGCACTAGCGACATCTTGCCTTCCATGTACGAACTTCTATCAATAGTATGAGAGTTTCCACTGTTGTTCTAATACGCTAGTTCATACAAGCGCCGGGAGATGGCGCTAGTAGGAATACAAAATGAGTGACAGTCTGTGACAATAACACAGACAGTATAAGCTCACCGGTCCTGCTTCCACTGCAGCCACCACTGGTGTATGTCGTCGTCTGCGTTCACGAACAGCGCCTTCCACGGCCGCGTCACGAAGATCTTTTGAAAAAACACCTCCGACATATAAAGCACCGTCACTATCGTTAGCAGGCCGATGATTTTGACCGCTATGTATAGGTACTGATAGGGTTTAGATTCCACTGTGTGTGACGACGCTTTCGTTATGTGCGGCGGTAGGGCGAATATTACGAAGAACTGGAAAGGAGAAAAGAAGAGTTTAGTAAGGATGTCTTGAGGTTTCCGTGACAAGACTTAATTGTTCGTAATTCAAATCGTCTCACGTTACGGAAGTAAAGCCCGACCAAAGAAATAACAAACCTAGCCATATTGCGGAATTTCAATGGAACTAATTTTATAAGGGAAATTGTTGCCATAGTCGTAAAAATATACATGTGGCGCCCCCAGAGCAGATTTCTTATTTCTTTGGTCAGACTTTACCGAGTTCGAATCCCGGTGAGGCACTCGTCAATCAAATAACACTTTTTGAGATTTTTCTCAGTTTGATTAGGACATTGCAGGCTGAATTACCTGATTGTCCGAAAAGAGATGATTCCGTGCTTCGGAAGGCACGTAAAGCCGTTGGTCCCGGCTACTATCTACGAATATCTACGAAAAAACGTGGGACACGAAATAGGGCTCAATTGCGGCGTGGCCACTAAAATCTCAAAATTTAAGTGCTTGAGATTCTTGTTCTTTTTCATTCATATGTGTATCGAAAAGGATGGGAGATGAATGAATCTAATTTTGAATGAATGATATTTAAAATAGGAGCGCAGAGGTCAAATTCAGCTTAATTTTAAGTGTGATGTTTTCGCATGCCTGCTAAACTAGTGACAACTACGCGTAATAGAGCGGACTCTCAATGGAGATTCGTTTAAAAAATTTGCGTACCGCCAACTAATTTTTCATATGTGTTCTAGGGACCTTAAGCTATTCTTCTTCTTTGCGAGTCGATGACAAATCGAACTATATGTTTGCCGCCCAGAATCCGGCCATCTGTACTGCATCATCCGTGTAAGCTATATAAAAATACTTGTTGCTACGAGCGAGCGTCTTACCTTTTACCGCGGGAAAATGCCTCATTCCCACGGGAAAAAGCCTAGCCTTAGCCCGCGGAGCCGCGGCGGGAGGCTAGTAATAAATAAGTAGAGTAAGCTCACCACTCACCAACGTATACCAGAAGGAGACGAGCGGTATGAAGCTGTAGAACTGGTAGGGCCGGTTCATGGCGAGGCACAGCGCCACGGTGAGGAAGTTGAGGCGGAACATGACGCGGAAGTAGCGCACGAAGCCCGCGTCGCCCGTGTGCCACATGTAGTACAGGTGGCCGTACCTGGGGAATTAATAAAAATAACATAACACCACAGCCACAGAATACCAAATAGTAGTCCCTACAGAAGCTGCACTAGGCGACATAATTCATATAAATTGCAACGTTTCATAATAAAGTGCAATTCAGATCGCACGGCGCTAGGCGTGCAGAAGTAGTTGCTGCATCTCTCTCTCTTTTGTATTGCGCCACTCTACGTCACACGTTTAGACAATGGGGAATTGGTCCTGGGTCGGCCCGAGAACGCTCGGCCGGGCGGTAGGTGGTTATAGCGCGCAAGTACATGGAGTGACGGAGGCCTGCCACAGTAGACTCAGAAGAGTAAGTTATCTCCGTACCAGCTGGCCGCATCGGTTTGAATGTGAGCGCGCCGTGTAGGCACGCGCCGTCACGCACACGCTTGCATTGAGCCCATACTGCCGCCCCCCCCCCCCCCCCTTATTCCCCCTTATTTTATGCAATCGTGTGCCTGACGGCGCGTGCCTACACGGCGCGCTCACATTCAAACCGATGCGGCCAGTTGGTATGGAGATAACTTACTGGTTTTACTGTGATAACACCTTGTCAGTTTTTACACTATGTATTATATGAATATGACTTGTTTCGACTTTGCATTTCCTACTATTTTAACTTTAAAATATAGTGAGATTACGATTGATCTATCTGATTTTAATTCATATTTATAAATATCATCATCAACATCATTTCAACCAAAACACGTCTACTGCTGGACAAAGACCTTCCAAAAAATCTCTACAACAATCTGTATAGTAACTAGCGGAGTAAGGAAATTTCAAAAGTCCAGTAGTGAATTTTGAGTGTGTCTTACGAAATATGGCTACTTGTATCAATATTTTTGTCTATAACCAGGCCCGGCGCACTCCGCGCCATAGCTCCAGAATGTACCTACGCCGGGCGGCCTCATATATGGGGCCAGTTAATAGGAAACACGCGCGCGCTTGTGACGACGCTATTATTTAGTCTAGGGTAATACGGACTCTCGCGGCGCGGTATTAAGGTGCATATTGTTTTAACACGAGCGCAACGACAAACGGTAGGCTATTATAGCCAAGGCTACGTTCGACGCGTTTAAAGTAATTTGAACGTTAGTGGCGTGGTAGCTAGAATTAAATTCGCATGTTTGCTATCAAAGAGTACGCCTTCTGTACCTAGTACTATTATTTATTCTGTGCTGTAACTAAACTACAACGAACTATAATTATATTTACAACAAGCTACATTTTTGAACTCGTCAGAAAAGAACATGTAAATGACTTGACCAAGTGATGTAAGTAAAGTTAAAAATAAATTCTTTGAAATTTTAACACAGTTAATGGCTTCTAGGTTAGTCCTAAGGCTTAAAAATTATCTACTGGACTTTTGAATGTTCCTTCACGATGTTTTTCAATATCAACGCGCTTGGCCGTGGTCCGAGGCTCCCTTGAGCCGCCCCTAGACGCGTTGGTATATGACTTTTTTGGGGTAGAGTCTTCCGCTCCCCCGCAAGTCCGGTGAAGCTTGATTGGTCGTACCTTTTCGACACAAGCATAGGTCAATTCAAAAAATAATAAAAAAAATGGGCTTTTGAAAAGTTGTTTACTCCAAGTATATCGGCAGCACTTTGCTAGCTCCCGTCACTTGGTACACGAGTATCACTTGGCACTACACTATGACACTTGACACTTACCCAGTTAGGAGGAGGTAGGCCGACACTAGCGCCCTCACTAGCATGTATATCGGCAGCACTTTGCTAGCTCCCGTCACTTGGTACACGAG
The DNA here is from genome assembly GCA_948473455.1 of Teleiodes luculella. Taxonomy (NCBI): domain Eukaryota; kingdom Metazoa; phylum Arthropoda; class Insecta; order Lepidoptera; family Gelechiidae; genus Teleiodes; species Teleiodes luculella. Next base: position 1,611,988 of record OX419593.1, on the reverse strand, counting down.
TATCACTTGGCACTACACTATGACACTTGACACTTACCCAGTTAGGAGGAGGTAGGCCGACACTAGCGCCCTCACTAGCATGTATATCGGCAGCACTTTGCTAGCTCCCGTCACTTGGTACACGAGTATCACTTGGCACTACACTATGACACTTGACACTTACCCAGTTAGGAGGAGGTAGGCCTACACTAGCGCCCTCACTAGCATGTATATCGGCAGCACTTTGCCAGCTCCCGTCACTTGGTACACGAGTATCACTTGGCACTACACTATGACACTTGACACTTACCCAGTTAGGAAGAGGTAGGCCGACACTAGCGCCCTCACTAGCATGTATATCGGCAGCACTTTGCTAGCTCCCGTCACTTGGTACACGAGTATCACTTGGCACTACACTATGACACTTGACACTTACCCAGTTAGGAAGAGGTAGGCCGACACTAGCGCCCTCACTAGCATGTATATCGGCAGCACTTTGCTAGCTCCCGTCACTTGGTACACGAGTATCACTTGGCACTACACTATGACACTTGACACTTACCCAGTTAGGAAGAGGTAGGCCGACACTAGCACCCTCACTAGCATGTATATCGGCAGCACTTTGCTAGCTCCCGTCACTTGGTACACGAGTATCACTTGGCACTACACTATGACACTTGACACTTACCCAGTTAGGAAGAGGTAGGCCGACACTAGCGCCCTCACTAGCATGTATATCGGCAGCACTTTGCTAGCTCCCGTCACTTGGTACACGAGTATCACTTGGCACTACACTATGACACTTGACACTTACCCAGTTAGGAAGAGGTAGGCCGACACTAGCGCCCTCACTAGCATGTATATCGGCAGCACTTTGCTAGCTCCCGTCACTTGGTACACGAGTATCACTTGGCACTACACTATGACACTTGACACTTACCCAGTTAGGAAGAGGTAGGCCGACACTAGCGCCCTCACTAGCATGTATATCGGCAGCACTTTGCTAGCTCCCGTCACTTGGTACACGAGTATCACTTGGCACTACACTATGACACTTGACACTTACCCAGTTAGGAAGAGGTAGGCCGACACTAGCGCCCTCACTAGCATGTATATCGGCAGCACTTTGCTAGCTCCCGTCACTTGGTACACGAGTATCACTTGGCACTACACTATGACACTTGACACTTACCCAGTTAGGAAGAGGTAGGCCGACACTAGCGCCCTCACTAGCATGTATATCGGCAGCACTTTGCTAGCTCCCGTCACTTGGTACACGAGTATCACTTGGCACTACACTATGACACTTGACACTTACCCAGTTAGGAAGAGGTAGGCCGACACTAGCGCCCTCACTAGCATGTATATCGGCAGCACTTTGCTAGCTCCCGTCACTTGGTACACGAGTATCACTTGGCACTACACTATGACACTTGACACTTACCCAGTTAGGAAGAGGTAGGCCGACACTAGCGCCCTCACTAGCATGTATATCGGCAGCACTTTGCTAGCTCCCGTCACTTGGTACACGAGTATCACTTGGCACTACACTATGACACTTGACACTTACCCAGTTAGGAAGAGGTAGGCCGACACTAGCGCCCTCACTAGCATGTATATCGGCAGCACTTTGCTAGCTCCCGTCACTTGGTACACGAGGATTACAAGCTGCATCCAGCCCTTCCATTCGTTGGTTTGTTCGCGGTAGAGGATGCCTACGCATCTGCGGATAAGAGGTAGATGTCATTTCTTGAAAAATGTTTAGAGTCCAATGCTGGATTAAGCTTAGCCTCTTATTGTTGAAAGTGTTGCCATGATGCCAACATTGTTTGATACACACATGCTCCAAGAAAACAAGGTCTTACAATAGACCACGTGACTGATACGAGCCTACGTCATTTTGCCTATTCATCCTTGTCGAATGCGTGTAATAGACAAGGATGACCACGTGACTGACACGAGCCTACGTCATTTTGCCTATTCATCCTTGTCGAATGCGTGTAATAGACAAGGATGAACAGCGCAAAATGACGTAGGTTTGAGTCAGTCACTGACCTTGTTTTCTTGGACCATGGATACACGGGTGAAAGCTGGTACACTTCCCTGGGTAATGTTTTTTCAGTCGCCCCGTATGACAAGCATGGAAAGAATTGTGTTTGTAAACATACGCACAAAAATGACAAAAAAGATATATTAGAGAGATATTTCAACCTAGTATTCAAATAGCATACCGTCTCTTTCCGACATTTCAATGTCTACGTAACTAATACATACATCTGAGTGATAGAAAGTGACAGACATATTAAGCAACATTTATGATTAAGAGAGCCAATTTTTGTAATATTCAAAGTATATTAAAAAGAAAACTCACCTATTAGACCTCGAATCGTCCGTGAAAAACAATCCCAGCGCGAACACATAGCCAACTGGCAGCCAGAAACTCCATTCCGAATAATATTTATTCTCCTTCATAAAGAAGTTAGTTCTATCACAGAGGTAGAAGTAAGCCATGATCATGCCGAGCTTGCTTAAAGCGGCCAGCGGCGACGGCGCGTCGGGCGGCTGTGTGACGAGTGTGTACCCGCCTAAGCGCTGCTGTAGTGTTTGTATCCACTGCCAGCTTTTTTTTACGCCCGTTAGGACTGCGCTAGAAAGAAATTGACTTTGTTAAAGGTCGAGGTGTAGCCAAAAGTAATTTTGAGAAACGATTTAATTAAGATTTTGACGGGCTGTTTTGTAGACTTAATGTTATACTATTTTAAAATTGTATTTTTGATGGAAAGTTATAGTGATTTAGAACCACTTTAACTGCTTTTGTACGATTATTATTTAATATTTTAACTTAATCTTAAATAGTTAAAAATAGCCAAAGACGAAGTTTAAAGATTAGTAATGTTTTAGATAAATTATTTTATTTCCTGCATATTTAAAAAAAGGGCAGAAAGGTTTTTGAACGACGGCCACGCGTCGGAAGACGTAGTGTGGGCAGGCCCCCCACGAGGTTTCCCATATGAATGAAAGAGACCAAGAATCTCAAGCACTTATATAAATTTAGAGTTTTAAGCTGCCACGGTAGAATCGAGCCCATCACTACATAGTATAAAACAAAGTCGCTTTCTCTGTCCCTATGTCCATATAATGTATGCTTAAATCTTAAAAACTACGCAACGGATTTTGATGCGGTTTTTTTTAATAGATAGAGTGATTCAAGAGGAAGGTTTATATGTGTAATACATGCATAATATACTTAAGGATAACCCACAATAACCATTTTCCCGTGCGGAGCCGGGGCGGGTCGCTAGTTATGATATAATTAGCCTAGCTTGGGCACGAAAATTATTTTGCTACAACTGTTATTTTTAGTCTAGATTATTATTTTGTACAATGAAATTTGAAATAAATTATTATTATTATTATTATTAATTTGATAAAATTCCAATTAGACTCACCACACAACAAACAGCAGTTGAGTCAATATCTGCAGCCTGGTGTAAGGCTCGGGCGCGGCGCAACACGAGCCGTCGTTAAAGTTCATGTGGTCATTGCAGTGCATGTTGAGGAGGATCTGAGCGCAGTGACGTAGTGCCGTCTCGCTCAGCAGCAGGCCGTCCGGCGAGAGGGAAAGAGACCCCACCGATATGAGCCGCGGAGAGTTCCAGATCTTAGCCGCGCTGTGCGTTAGGATCTGGAATAGTTTTGACTGGTTATATTAGACAAGTGTGGTGGCCCAGTGGCTAGGGCCGTTGACTTACATTCGGAAGTTCGCGGGTTCGAACCTCGGCACGTACCAATGTGTTTTCGATTTACGACCAACAATAGGTTTTCACATAAAAAATTAAATAACAACTTTCAGACTAAGATGATCTAAGCACAGACGCAATGAAATAAAGCTTATGCCAATAGACAAAAATAAAATTTGGTATGAAAAAGAGAGAGAAAAGAAAAGGTTTCAGGTTAGCTTAATACTCTTTGAAAAATTCGCCACTTAAAAAGGGTCTATATTAAAATCCATAATTGAAAATGTATATATCGAAAATCCATAATCGATAAATGTCATACATAACGATTAAAATCCATAATTTTGAAATACATATATTTAAAAGCCCTAACTTTAATATGAATAGGTACTGTTAGTATGTATAATAATTAAGAAATATAAATTTGACAAATATAGTAAACATATATTAAATTATTATTTTTATCACCAAAAATGCTGTTTCTCTTATCTTCTTTTTTACCAAAATATCTTAAATTTATGATTTTGAAAGATTATACAATTATGGATTTTAATAGTTATGCTAAATAATGGTATGTATTTTTGAATTATGGATTCTAATTGTTATACTATTTAAAGTTATGGCAAGTCTGTTATGGATTTTCATAATAGGGATATTTATGTTATGCAAATTAAGGGGCACCCACTTAAAAATCGTCTAGCTACAGCTACACTCGAGTCAAACAGGCTAATCCCTAAATAGGTTGCTTTTGAATTAAAAAGTCTACTTGAACGACAAATAAAACTATTTCAACTTTATTATGTCTGCAGAATATCATTTAAACACGTAATTCGGTAATTGCATGTTTATTGAGCTAGGGAGCACATCAGACTGAATTATATGAAAACTACCCACTACTTAGAGAACCTTATTTTACAAATAAGATAAACAAGTATCTACCCACATTACTATACACACCACACATAATAAACTATGTATATAACATACCTTTCCCCCAAGTAAACATACAATAATTATAATAAGTGATTCAAGTACAGAATGATTCAATATAACAAAACAACATCTTAAGGGATTATAACAAAACAATGAACCAATGTGATTTAAGTAACATACTATGAAATCATAACAAAAACACAAAATTATCAAAATAGTCTTAATTAAGTTCTAGGTATTCCGAGCATTTCAGCCCAAGATTCTTCACTAGGGATTTCTATAATCTGTTCAGACTCTTGTTCACCAGTACTTTCATCTTCTCCCCCTTGCGAAGTTTGAACCTTAGATGCTAACTTTATAATTTGATCGATGTGTCTGTTTATAATAAGTCCATCATCAGTCTGCACTTTGTAACTGGAAGGACCAGTTTTACTTAATATTTTGCCCGGTAACCACTTCCGACCAGTACTGTAATTTCTATACATTATTCTACAGCCAACGTCCGCTTCTCTATTCCTTGTTTGATTATTGTCCATGATCTGCTGTTCAGTTTTCTTTCGCTGGATATGGTCAGGATGTATTACGTCCAACAGTGTGCGCAGTTTCCGGTTCATCAAAAGCTCAGCGGGACTTTGGTGTGTTCCAGCACAAGGCGTCGCGCGGAGGCCCAGCAGCATTCTTGGGATTTTTACTTCCCAGCTCAAATCATCAGTTTTTCGTATTTTGTCCTTGACTGTTTGGACCATTCTTTCTGCCAACCCATTGGTGGCAGGGTGGTAAGGAGCCGTGGTGATGTGTCTAATTTTGTTTGACTCGAGAAACCTTTTCATCTCTTCCGATACAAATGCGGTTCCATTGTCGGAAACCAGTGTCTCACATAGACCATGCGTCGCAAAAACTGTTCGTAAGTACTTTATTACTGTCGCAGTGTTTGGGTTGTTAACTATAAATACTTCAGGCCATCTGGAATATGCATCGACTATTATCAAAAAGTTTTTGCTACGAAAAGGCCCAGCGAAATCAATGTGTATCCTAGACCAAGGCCTGGTGGGCGTGACCCATTCGTGTTGTGAACGAGGAGGCATGTGTCGGTGTTCGAGACACTTGTCGCATTGGCCCACGAGTATTTCTATGTCTTCATTTAGACGTGGCCACCAAATATAGCTTCTTGCCAGCGCTTTGGATTGTACGATTCCACTGTGTGTCTTATGTAGTGCCTGCAATGTACCTGCACGAAGCGTCGGAGGCACCACTACACGGTTCCCCAACAACAAACAGCCATCTTGCAGGGAGAGTTCAGTGCGGTGTAACCAATAAGGATGTAGATCCGCTTCTCTAGTCTTAGCAGGCCAACCACGTTGTACACAATGTACTACTCGCGATAGTGTCTTGTCCTTGCGCGTTTCAGCTGCAATGTGCTCTGCATCGAACGGAAAGTCTTCGGGTTTCTCTGCCATCAGCAATATTTCACTTAGTTCGGTTTCAGTTCGTTCTGGAACAGGCTGCGGCCATCGGCTTAGACTGTCAGCGCTACCTAACTGTGATCCAGGCTTGTATCGTATTTCATAGTCGTGTGAAGTAAGCGTGATCGCAATCCTAGTTAACCGAGGTGATAGGATGTTGGGAATTGGTTTCTTTGGATCAAATAAACCTAGCAGCGGTTTATGATCAGTCACCACTGTAAATGATCTTCCTGATAAGTAATTATGAAACTTCTGTATTCCGAATAAAATAGCAGTGGCTTCTTTGTCCAGTTGCGAATAACGCCTTTCCGCAGAGTGCAGCGTTCGGGAGCTCATAGCTATAGGTCGCTCTTGGCCGTCCTCCATAAGGTGTGACAGTACGGCTCCGACGCCGTATTCAGAGCTGTCACAAGTCAGAATCAGAGGCTTATATCATAGTGTACTAATGTCATGTCGAATGTTAGTGAGTGCTTAGCGCGTTCGAAAGCGTTTTGCTCCCGTTCTGTCCAGCGCCATTTTTGCGTCTTGTCTAGCAGTCGATGCAGAGGTTCAAGTACCGTGGCTTTGTGAGGAATAAACCTTTCATAAAAATTGTACAATCCGAGAAACGCCTGCAGTTCTTGTACGTTCTTTGGTTCTGGGGTGTTCTTTATCGATTCAACTTTGCTTGGAGATGGATGTATGCCTTCAGCATCAATAACGAACCCCAAGAATTCGACCCTTTCTTTAGCAAACTTGCATTTATTTTTATTAAGGCGTAAACCTGCCTGTTCAATGCGTTGTAAGACCATGTCTAGGCGGAGTAGCATCTCGGACATGGTGCGACCAGACACAATGATGTCATCAATGAGCACTGCGACTCCTTCGATTCCTGCCAGTAATGCTGTCATTAATCTCTGGAAAATGCCGGGGCTAGCTTTAACACCGAATGCGAGTCTATGCACGGTGTACAGTCCTTTGCAGGTATTCAAAGTTAACAGCTTCGCTGTGTTATCATCGACAGTAATCTGGGTGTATGCGCGATCTAAGTCTAACGTCGTGAAGAATTTCGCACCAGCTACTGCGGCAAACACCTCGTTCGCCGTAGGCATTGGATATGTATCGGACTCTGTGGCCTGGTTGACTGTACTGCGGTAGTCACCGCATAGACGAATTTCGCCTGACTTTTTAACCACCGGAACAACCGGCGTAGCCCATTCTGAGAAAGCTACAGCTTGGAGCACGCCTTCGCGGACTAGGCGGTCGATTTCATTCTCCACTCTACTCTTAATCGCATATGGAACAGGTCGAGCTTTTAGATACTTTGGAGTGGCGTCTTGTTTCAAATGTATAGCCACAGGATCTCCACGGTAGGTACCGAGGCCATCTTTAAACATTTCATGGTGTTTGGAAAGTATATCCTCCAGTTCCGTATAGTCTCTATTGGAGACAAAGTTGATATTCATAGAAATGCCTAATTGCATAAGCCAGTCTCTTCCTAAAAGGTTAGGTCCATTGCCCTTAGCCACGAGCAACGGAAGGTTGTAGTCGTTGTCTTTATAGCGCACGGGCAGCACTGCCCGGCCGAGCAGGTGCACGGGCGCGTTGGTCCAGGTGCGCAGCAGCAGCGGCGAGGCGGCGAGGCAGCGCGGCGGCAGGCGCGGCAGCAGCCGGCGCCACGTCGTCTCATTCACCAGCGTGTAGCAGGCGCCCGTGTCCACCTGCAGCGTGACGGGCTCCTCTGCTATCAATACTCGAATGACGAAAGGCGGTACTCGAGTCGTAGACTGTACTACGTAAATGCCATTCAACATTGTGTCCTCCTCCTCCGTAAAGTTCATCTTGTTCGCGTTCTTTTTAGATATACAAACTTTTTCTATATGTCCTTTCTTACTGCAGAACCGACATGTTACATTAATAAACCGACATTCGCCGCCATGCCTGTCACCACAACGATAGCACAAGCGAGGCGCAGCGCGCGGAGGGGGGCGCGGGCGCAGCGCGTTGATGTCCATGGGCTCCGGCGGCGGCGTCGCGGCCGGGGACGGGGACGGGGCGGGCGGCGGCGGAGCAGCGCTGCTGCTGGAGCCTTCCCCCGCATGCATCATACGCACATCTTTGTTCGCACTTTCAGCCGACAACAATGCATCGACTACGTTGTGATAGGTTAGATTGTCTCGCTTCAACAGTTCGTACTGTAACCGATCGTCTTTCATTCCACACACTAGTCTGTCACGTAACATACGCTCCAAGTCACTGAAATTGCAGCCCGCACTGATCTTTCGGAGTTGGGTTATGTACTCGGCAGCCGATTCGTTTCGATTTTGGTTACGTTTATAAAACTTGAATGACATAGATATCTCATTTGGTTTTGGACTATAATGTTTGGTTAGAATTTCAATGATCTCACTAAATGTCACTTCAATAGCTTTCCGCGGTGTTATTAGTGCTAATAAAGTATCGAACACTTGCGAACCACACACAGTAAAGAAGTTAGCTCGTTTCACATTGTCTATCACTACGCCATTTGCTTCAAAACAAAACTTCAGTCTATCAATGTAATTGTCCCAATTGTCCATGTCTGGCCTATATTCACTAAACTTCACTGATTTCCGATCCATTTTCGCGTTTTTTACCTAACGTCGCCACTATTATGTCTGCAGAATATCATTTAAACACGTAATTCGGTAATTGCATGTTTATTGAGCTAGGGAGCACATCAGACTGAATTATATGAAAACTACCCACTACTTAGAGAACCTTATTTTACAAATAAGATAAACAAGTATCTACCCACATTACTATACACACCACACATAATAAACTATGTATATAACAGACTTAAAAGGTAAAAATAATAAATTCACTTTAATTTGATATCGGATAGACACTAACCTCCAAAGCAGCTTTGTTATAAGCATCAATATCATTGTTACTAATCCTCACATTCTTCTTGCTACTGTCCACTGGCTCAAGCAGTTTCCACAACACTCTCGTATCCTTGCTGGCGAGCGAGTCAATAGGTTGCACCAGCCGAGTCAAGTTGCGCTTGTATTCTTCTAGTACTAGGTCAGTCGTGTTTCTAGTGGACAGTAACTGTAAGCCAGTTGATGCTACGATTACAGATGGTGGTGACTCAGAGTTTTGCCTAGAAATGTTGAAGTCTTTAGTATTTTGGGGTCAGTAAAACGCCAGCGCCATCTAAAGCCCGACCAAAGAAATAAGAAACCCCGCCATATTGCGGATTTTTATGGAACTAATTTTATAAGGGAAATTGTTGCCATATTCGTAAAAATATACACGTGGCGCCCCCAGAGCAGGTTTCTTATTTCTTTGGTCAGGCTTTAAATGACCCAAAATTATTAAATAGCAATATAAGTAACTCTTAAGGTGCGCTTACACGGGCAACTAAAATTGCTCAATTCCAGTCAATTCTCGTCAACTATGACGTCACGACCACATCAGGCAATTTACGGCAACGGCGACAAGCATCAATATAGTAGCCCGAGCAGAATAGGAAAATTAGAGGAACTAACCTATGTAGTTCCAAAAGTTTTAGGATTGTGTAGGGGTAGGTCCCCTGAACAAAGTCTAATAAATTCCTCTCGATAACACGTGCCGCCGGGGGTGGGGGGGGGGTTAAAGGTCCCTTTTTTCTGTTTTTGACTCGTAACTCGAAAACGGTGCGCATTAGCGACCTTACTTCTAAGAAGCAATTAAAGCTTATTAAATTTCCTACAATTTTGGTCATATTCTTAATTACGAAAAATGCATGGTTTTTAAGATATAACCTATACAAAGTATGTATGTAATTTAAGAAAAATCTATAATTTGTCACTTTTTTCTCAAAAGTACTTTTAAATAAATTTAATGGTCAACAACTTTTTTTAGATGATAAGTCTGTAAAACAAACGAGCGAGGACCTAGATAGTCAAATCATTACTAACACAGGTTAAAAGTACTTTTAAATAAATTTAATGGTCAACAACTTTTTTTAGATGATAAGTCTGTAAAACAAACGAGCGAGGACCTAGATAGTCAAGTTTGGAGAAAAAAGTGACAAATTATAGATTTTTCTTAAATTACATACATACTTTGTATAGGTTATATCTTAAAAACCATGCATTTTTCGTAATTAAGAATATGACCAAAATTGTAGGAAATTTAATAAGCTTTAATTGCTTCTTAGAAGTAAGGTCGCTAATGCGCACCGTTTTCGAGTTACGAGTCAAAAACAGAAAAAAAGGGACCTTTAACCCCCCCCCCCCCCCCCCCCCCACCCCCGGCGGCGCGTGTTATCAAGAGGAATTTATTAGACTTTGTTCAGGGGACCTACCCCTACACAATCCTAAAACTTTTGGAACTACATAGGTTAGTTCTCCTATTTTCCCCTTTTTGGTTCAGTCTGCTCGGGCTATAGGGCAATACAAAATTGAGCGATATGGAGCGATATCGAGCCCTACTTCCACCCGACCTCTCGCTCTCCCCGCGGAAGCAAGACGGCAAGCCGCAAAACAAACAAGTGCGAACGAGATACATACAAAAATTGCCTGGAATTTCCAAGCCCATTGGAAATTCAGCAATTCGTATCTGCGACATTGAGCGATATGAAATATCTGGAGCAATTAAAAGCAATATCGCCGAAATAATTGCCGCAATTTATTGAAATTGCTCCATATTGCTCCACTTATTGCTCCAGATCGGTCCATTCGTGTTGCCGAGCAATTATTGCCCGAAATTGCCCTCGTGTAAGGGCACCTTTATTCTTACGAATCCGCTTATTTTCATGTTTTTCTTAAAGTAAGCTTGTAAAACAGCCGCCACACTAGCGTCCTTCGAGCGTCGTCATCGTCGCGCATACAATCATCCGCGTTTACGTCTTTTGTTTCACTCGCCTTGCTGCCTTAGTGATTTTATTATTTGCAAAGTGGCAACACTGACCAAAACTTTGGTTAACTAACTACCGGTAGTCTATGGTTAATTTACATGTGTGACGTTCCACGTGCAAAGGTACCTTATGGTCGGTATTGAGTCACGCTGTAATCAGCAACTAATAAGCTATTCAAATCCAAAAAGATTATCTTTATACCATGGTCCAAGAAAACAAGGTCTAACGAGACCACATGACTGACACAAACCTACGTCATTTCTACGTCATTTTGCCTATTCACCCTGTCGAATGCGTGTAATAGACAAGGATGAACAGCGCAAAATGACGTAGGCTTGTGTCAGTCACGTGATCAAATTTTTTATACTAAAACCCGTCATAAAGGTACCTTCGCAAGTGGAACATCACATACAGTCCTGTCTCATACAGTTGCGTACATTACAACTCAGCGTACGTACGTTCACGTATACGCTTATGCATCCGGTGTGTTGGAGCCTCAAAATTGAAGAGATATACAAAATGTACGTATGTCTTATAGTTTAGAGTAGACTTACCATGTCCTAAATTGCTCAACCATGGTCTTGGAAACGTCATTGCTCCATACAAAGCTGACCGACAGCTTCAATTTGTGGTCCACGTAAGTGTAATTGGGCATGTGATGGTCTACGGTTGAATACGATGCGTCCATATCCAGGCGCGTTTTGAGAACACCTGAAATTGTTTTTTTTAGGGCGTCATGTGAGGGGGCAGGGAGCGGGTGCCCGCTTACGAGCTAGAATTGGTTCAATTAAACTAAAAATCTATTTAAAATTGTAGTTTTAACTAAACTGGCGTCTTTTGTACGTTCTTTTGTGTTTTACGTGGTTTTACATTGATTTTTTAACAATGCAATGCCAATATTTTTATAATCTGTAAGCATTGGTACATAAAGCCCGACCAAAGAAATAAGAAACCTCGCCATATTGCGGAATTTCAATGGAAATAATTTTATAAGAGAAATTGTTGCCATATTCGTAAAAATATACACGTGGCGCCCCCAGAGCAGATTTCTATTTCTTTGGTTAGGCTTTACAGTGGAGGAATTGTGCAAATTAATGGCTCCATTAAAAAAAAACCTTATTTATCTGTTTACAATACTCACCTATGAAATATTCATACAACTGTTCCACTCTAGAATCACCAATGAAAGCAAAACTATTGTACTTTCCCCAAAACTTCAGATATCGAAGACATCGCCGCGCGTCGCTGCAACAAAGGACACATAATAATTTAGCTAGCACAGATCAAGTCATTATCTATTTTTTTTATTCAAATTAATTACAAATTACTACAGTCAAACTTTTCAACAAATGTACAATATACAAAGAATTACACAGCACAGATTGGTTAAATATTATTATTATTATTTTATGGACAGGCAGCAATTATGCTGATAGGTCCTAAACAGTGTTGGTTGGTTTTTATTTAATTATATGATATATAATTATTATTGTTATTTTCCATAGGTTCTAGCGACCCGCCCCGGCTTCGGACGGGAAAATGGTTATTGTGGGTTAGCTTTAAGTATATTATGCATGTATTATACATATAAACCTTCCTCTTGAATCACTCTATCTATTTAATAAAACCACATCGAAATCCGTGGCGTAGTTTTAAAGATTTAAGCATACAAAGGGACATAGGGACAGAGAAAGCGACTTTGTTTTATACTATGTAGTGATAATATTAGAGTCACATCACACGCGCACAGATTTACAATTATTACAGTCCTTGTTAGCACCACATTGTTCACATTGTTCATTGTTCGTTTGTTCTGTACTAATTTATTACTATACAGCATAAAAATATTTCCTTACGTCTTTGAATATCGGTGTAACATGCATCCATAGGGTTGCCACTCATGGTCGCCTTTGTATCGACCTGATGTCAACAGCCAAGTACACGAATCAGGGCCTGGAATTTATGAATATTTCCTTAACAAGAATAAACTTAATTTTACAGCAATTCAATGGTCTAAGATAACAAGGTCTTGCATTCGGACCATGTGACTTCGAATATTCGACAAGGATGAACAGAATGGTGACGTAGGCTTGTGTCAAGTCACGTGGTTTGAATGCAAGACCTTGTTTAGAGCCCGTCCCCATGTCTACGGCGCGGCACGTCACGGACGGTGTACGTCAGCGGGCGCCAATTCTAGTAATAATAGGAGAATAATTTCTATAGATCGCGATAGGATTATTCTCCTATTATTACTAGAATTGGCGCCACTCTCTCTACTAGGGTGTTCTGGGGTGTATTACATAGCATGTCAGTGTTTCACATGTAGTTGATAGGTATTTGAAAAGAAGAAGGTTGTCAAAACGCGTTTCCTGTATGGAGTGTCCGACGTGTGGTGTAGGTTTGAGAGAAATCCATGAACACACCAAGGTCCAACTAATTAAAATTGTTACTACTAATAAAGATTACGTGCTCAGGGTACCTTAATGTGTACCCGGCCTCTTTAATAGGTTAATTAAAAGGCGCGAAAGGTCACTTACCATACCGCAGATGGAGTATCCCATGATAACCAATAAATCCCAATACCAGTACAAATGCCACTAGTTTGGCATTTTCCACATTCAACTGTTCTATGAACCATTCTGCTGACGTTTTCTTAGGATGGGAAACCATACCGACCGATTATTTCCAAAGATATAAGCACTAAACCAACACTGGACACTTTGTAGTCAGTACATATTCGTTCAAGTAAAACACAGTCCCACTTTATTTACAGGACACAGTTATGAAGTGGTGAATGATGATCGTAAAAGCTTATCGGTTTATCTGTAAACATTGCAATTTCAATATTGTAGTTGCACAAGAAACAAAATAAATAAAAAAATGCAAAGAATCCAATCCACTCCGAGTTCCCAATACAAATTGCAATTATTTCTTGCCATTACAGGTATTATGAGTAAATGAGATAGCTCGCTATAAAATTTCTAGTTCTGTCCTTCTCATACAATTTGTTTAGTCAGAAACGAAACTAATAAAACGAAACGTCAATATAAAGCTCGCTATTCTTTAGCGTTTTTCTATGCCTACAGTGTCATCTAGTGACAAAAATATGGAACTTCTTACAGTATTGCTGATTGCATCGAACATATGTTTAATTTTTCAAATGGCAACACTAAACGTCTAAATTGGATTGCAAATGGCCGCAATGTCCCCGTCTGAGGTTTGTAAAAATAATTAAATTATTGCATTTACCTGCAAATTTCACACTTAATTTGCTTATCAGTCAGTAGACTAGTTTACAAAAAATGAAAAGTAGTGGCGTTCATATGGTACGCGAATGGATTTCCCTATTTGTTATGACGATATTGTGACAGTTTTGTATCAAAGATTTTGTCATATTTTCTATTGTTGTGATAAATTGCTTTCGTCTAAACTATTTTTATTGCTTTCGTATGTACGACATACAGTCGAAACATAATTGCCAATAGAGTCGATATATTTTAATAGTCAGCAACATTTTGACAATGGTTTGAGGGACTTGTTCATGGAGTCATCTTATTTTTTTTATTACAGCGGAGACTGCAGAAAGAACTAATGTCCCTGATGAAAGAACCGCCTCCAGGAGTCACCGTGGACGGAGATCAGGCCAGCCAAAATCTAACACTGTAAGTTATAAAAAAAAATGTTTTGCCTATCTACAGTTACAAAGTATTCAACACTATAGAGATGTAATACATGCAAATCTTGGTTAGAGAGTCAAGTTTGGGGTGGAATATCTTAAAGAAACAAATTCTGTTCACTAGCTGAGGTGCGGGGGGTGTTATTTCGGGGTTTTTATTGCTCCAAAAGACAAACAGCCATTTGGCAGAGGTAACTAAAGGTATATCAAAAACATTGATTAGCTACATGCCTTTGTAACAAACAACAACTATGATCCTCAACCTGCCTGCTTGAGGTATAAGACTATGCATCCTTCTCTACCTCAGACCCATATTGGACTCATAAAATTTGTTTTACTATCAGTAGGTCTAGCACTCAATCATAATATCAATTAACTTAAAATAATGAATCATACTACATCATTTTATATCTACACCTCATATTGTAATTTGTATGTAATTAAATAAATAATTACTATTATTTCATAAAACAAAATGTGTGCTCAGGGTGTGTGTGTGTGTGATATAAATTGTATTTTAATGTTACACACTTCACAGCTGTTGTTAGCACTTATTATTTAAATTTAAACCTTGTGTAGAGAAAAAATAAAGTTTACTAGCTGTTTACCCTGCCACTCTGCCTGCTCTCAAGGTAATAAAAAATAGATAACAACCTATTCTGAGACCTACAAAATACATGGATAAAAAATTATTATAATGGAATAAATAATATAAATTAGTTGAAAAAATCTGATGGATTGCCTGGTACAAATTTGTACCTTGGCAATAATCCCATGTTTTGTACACTATAATTCTTGTAAATTGTATTTTTCTATGCAATGAAGTATATACTATTTTGAATCACTGGAAGAGTTTTGTCTGCAAATGTTACAACATAAATTGCCCTAGACATCTGCAACTTGAATCACTAGGCTTCTTTATTATACAAAACTTACAATATCTTATTTATCGCTTCATATCATATTGATATCTATCATTCATATCTATGATTGGTTATGATAACATCTGTCACTTAGGTTTATATTTGCATGTTGAATTGTTGATTCTCTTCCTTCTGTAGTCTTTGAATTATGTACAAATAATAATTCACCTAAATAAGTTTTTATAACAATCATCATGACAAAGATTGTTGGCCACTTGGTGATGGGTGGGTGGTTGTGTCTGTTTGCCATGGATACACAGAAATAATTACTGTCCAACATTTTATTTACTTCTGACTTGCTTTTTTCCTAGCGCGCTTAGTTTTTCCCGTACAAATGAGGTATTTTCCCGCGGTAAAAATAAGCCTATGCCTGCTCCTAGGTCTATTCTATCTTCATACCATATTTCATCAAAATCGGTTCAGTAGTTTCGGCGTGAAAGCGTAACAAACATACAGATACAGTTACTTTCGCATTTTTAACCCTTAACCACCTACCAGCGGTCATGGTGACCGCAACGAATTTTTAAAGTGATTTATTTTGACGGAGGGTAGTTGTACACTAATGAGCATCCATGTACCTTTTCTGTGCATAGATTAGTAGTGCTCTTACACGCTATTTGTGTCTACGTGAGCGCGTTTGTCTGTAATGAGTAAAAATATTTTGCTAGCGGTCATTATGACCGCCTGTAGGTGGTTGTGTAACTTTTTCATATACCATTTTCTGTTTTGAAGATGACCAAATACCAAATTGTTCTGTTACAAACAAGCTTGAAAAGCGAAAGACGTGCTACACTTGCGATCCCATGAAGAATCGCAAAATGTTCCATGTTCAAAATTCCGATATATCAAGAGTTTGCTCACAAATTGTGCTATAATTTCCGTGAAAAATAGTAAACATTGAGCATCTGCAATTTTTATTAAAATATTGATTTTTTAATATAGTTTTTTGTTTTTTATAAAGTTTTTATATGTTATTTTTGAAAACCAGTCGGATAAAAGTGGTTTAATATAGATAATTTTCATTAGTGCCAATTTTTCTACTCTTAGTAAATTTTCACCAAAAAAATAAGTACAAGATAAAACAAAATAAATATGAGAGACTGATAGTGATTTAAACATAACTTTGTTTATAATATAATAGTTTATTATATAAACATATGTTTTACTTATTATTTATCTTTCTACCCATCCTCAATTTTGGGAAATATGGGAAAAAAATCAACGGTCACTGTGACCGCCGTCAGGTGGTTGTGTGACGGAAATAGAGGGTAGGTGGTTAAGGGTATAGCAGGGATTAAAGTGAAGTGAAATATTAAAATTGTTATAATAATGATATTGATTTCCGTTGTATATGGTTAAAGCTGAAGTTGACTTTGACCAAAGAATGTTCTGTTTGCCTTTTGGCATATTTATGAGATGGGAACATAATTTAAAAATAGCCACTGAGATCCATTGGAGCAGGGTTGCGTGACAGAAGCCAATAGAAATTTTCATTTTTAACTTTACAATGTCACAGAATATTCAAGATGCTATTATTAATACTTTTTAAAGTTATTACAAAACTACAATCAATAAATGCCATCAAAGTGCATTTGTAGAATGCATTCCAGGTTTAATAACCTTCTATTTAAGCAGATATACATATAATTTTGTAGAAAAACTATGAACATGAATAATTAAAAGATAACATGTTCATAATTGGGTTAATGTCCGATTATAATGTTCAGTGCACTAATTTCATAGGAGTAGGACCAGATAAGACTTGGTTTACTTTAGGTACATAATTATAAGATACTAGCTTTCCGCCCCCGTTAACAGGTTTTCCCGTGGGAATGAGGAATTTTTCCGTGGTAAAAGTAGCCTAAGTGTTATTCTGATGTATAAGCTATATTATTGTAAATTTTAATAAAAATTCATTCAGTAGATTTTGCGTGAAACAGTAACAAACATCCATCCATCCATTCGTCCATCCTTACCAATTTTCGCGTTTATTACCCCCTGGCGCGGCGGCGTCGTCGGTGGCCAAGTCTGTTGAAGCTTGATCCGTCGTACTTTTTCGACGCAAGCATAGGTCAATTAAAAAAAATAAAAAAAGTCGTCGGTGGCGCGAAACTTGCCAGAACGTTAGTATTGTAACATTTTACGTTATTTTCGAGAACTTTGCGTTACTTCCGCGTTACAAGACTCAAAACGTTACTTTTACGTATTTTCAATCTTATTTGTGGTAGGTACATTACAGTGTTGAAGTCGTTTTCTAAGTAAAATAAGATAAACGTTACTTTTTGCATGAAAATTGAACTGTTTTACAAAAGTTGGGTAATTTCACGCCTTTAAATCAATTTCTTAATTTCGGTGGTTCATTTTTCTAGCAGGTTTTTAGAAATGAAAAAGAAAATTGTTCTCTCATGTTAATTTTGACTATGAGTCACTGGCAACATTCCGCTGCGCACAGGTCGCGCGAAGCTGTTGCCGGGCCCTTAGGATTTTAAGGCTAATTTAGGTGTACTAAAATACCGAATATAAAAGATTGGTTGCTTGTAATATGTGTTCCAACGTTTTGAGACGTCTGTTTGTGGTGTGTGGTTTTGACACGTGTTTTGACAGATTTTGATGAAATATTTGTAGGTAGATAAATCAAGCACCAAGTTAACATTGGACTGGTTTTTGAATCGGATAATTATTTTTTCATTGTATTGGTTGGTTGGGCGGACTGTAAGTTTATGTTATAGGTACTTAAGTGAAATATTCTTACACGACGCCCCATAACTTAATTAGTCAATCAATGGGCTCGGTTCTGCCGTGGCGGCCCCGTAGCCTAGTTGGTAGTACGTCTGCCTACTGAGCACAGGGTCGCGGGTTCGAATCCCGCCCAGGGCAAACATTCGTGTGATAAGCACTTGTGTTTGCCCTGTGTCTGGATGTTGTATATTTATATATGTATGTATGTATATCAGCTCTCTGGCACCCATAGTACAGGCTCTGCCTAGTTTGGGGTCAGATGGCCGTGTGTGAGATGTCCCACATTATATTATAAAAAAAATGGTTCTTAAATTTAAGTTAGAGCGTAATATGTAAAATCGGGCCTAATGTTAATAGGTATATTTTTAAACTGATTACAAAGTCAACAGTACCTATTTTTTACTGACGATAGAAAAACCAGTAATTATACTTTGACCCTTTGACCACACACAATCAAAATACAATCACATACTTGTTAATGTTTTCTAATAAATGTAGCTACTCGTATTTATTATAGTCTCAAATTATAATTACTTTGCCGTTAGTAATAGATTTAGCTTTCTGCCTGCGGTTTCGCTAGCGTTTATATATGTTTTCCTACAAACAAAATTACTAGGTTATGATGAGATAAACCAGCAGTGGTCGTGATAGAAAGTTGAAATAAGTTGAAACAAATCATTTAATTTTCTATTTCGGTCCGTCTGGTTTCAGGTGACGAAAAAAATTTACACGTTATGTTATGCGCGGGAAAATTACCGCAATAAAACGAAAAATATTATCGCAGGCTAATTTATAATCAGTTCACGTTTCCCGCATTATTACAAAATCAAAATTTAATTAAAATAATTTCGGAGGATTTAAGTTTATGCTTTTGACGTACGGAATCCTAAAAAAATTAGAAGTTTCTGTTCATACAAATAATAATTTAGCCTTTCGAATGAATTTAACAGACTTATAAATGAAAAATAAATCAATTATGTCCATTTAATTAACTTCAATTGAGTTACTTATCTTTCATAAAATTGTAGAAGATTCTATGACCTTATCAAGATCTAAGTGTTGATTTATGGAACAATGCTATGATGATTCTTATCTACGATGGTTCTCATGACAGAAAAATAACCTTACAAAAGTATGTCTATGGGAAGTAAAATTTACATATTTAAGAGTTGAATCCTACATCACATTATTATTTATTTATCGCTATTAGCTTTACGTATTTTGGCTTCCTCGGTGGTATTTTCTCGCTGCGAAAAATAAAACAAACATTCTTATTTCATTCTTCATTCAATTACAAAAAAAATATTACCTATACAAGGTTGTGTATGAAGTTGACCAACTTAGTCGGCCAGCGTGGTCGACTAAGGCCTACTCACCCTGATTTGAGGGTAGGCTCGAGCCCCTAGGTCGGAACATAATATGGGCTGTTAACTATTACCACAGAAGTATACATTTATATGTATAATTGTAGTATGCTATTACCTAAAATATGCGCGCTGACTCCGAAATAACCTCCGTGGAAATAACCCTATAGGTATATTAGAAGTAGTAGAAGATTATATATCAGGGACCCGATTCCACGTACTACGCTCTAGCTTAAATTTAAAAACCATATGTCCCTTTCATGTTCTTAAGATCGGAAAGGGACAGATGATTGTCAACTTTAATTAAGAGACGTCAGACATCGATTTTACGCGTAGTTCGCACTAGTTTAAGCCTAAACTATGTTAATGGTATTTAAAATAAGAGCGCAGCAGAGCTGTCAAATTCAGCTTAATTTTAAGTGGGATGTTTTCAACTGTCGATAAACGTACACAACTAACAAAATAACAATGTTTTTGCCCACAGGTGGACAGTACACATGGAAGGTGTTCCCGGGACACTTTACGAAGGCGAAAAATTTGTATTGCAGTTCAAATTCACGAACAAGTATCCATTCGATTCTCCTGAGGTAAGTTTTGTTTAGTTTCACAATAATAGTTACACAATATATAAAATTTTGGTTAGCCAGCATGAGTGTTTACAAAATGTACCTTGTGTCCCTATGGGGTTTTAGTCGGGTATAATTAGCATGGAACTTTCAAAATATTCACTACTACGAAGTATACCCGAGTTTGTGTGTGTCATCATAATCGAGTATATTTGGGACTGAACAATTTGTTCAATGCTGAGTGTTAACAAAATATACCTTGTGGAGACTGCTTGTTGCCACCACAACTCTCTTATCAAGCCTGACTAGAAAAAGAAAAAGCCTCGCCATATTGCGGAATTTAAATGGAACTAAATTTATAATGAAAATTGTTGCCATTAACAAAAATATACACGTGGCGCCCCCAGAGCAGTTTTTTTTTTATTTCTGGTCAGGATTTAAATCTACAGTCTATAGGCAGGTAAAAGGTAGCCTATACTCAGGGTGAATGTAGCTTTCTAATGATGAAAGAATTTGAAGTCGGTTCAGTAGTTATTGAGTTCATTCATTACAAACACACACTCACAAAAATGCAACTTTTGTGAGTTTGTGTGTGTGTGTTTTTAACAAAAGAGAGGTGTGTGTAAGTTTGACGTGTGTGTCTGTCTGTCTGTCTGTCTGTAGCTCCTAAACGCATGCACGTTTAATGATTTTGATCTAGTTTTTTTGTTTGCAAGGTGTCACAATCGAGATTGTTCTTAGCTATGTTCCAAGAAAATATCTTCAGCCATTTGAAGATTATCAGCTCTTTTCTAGTTGTTGAAAGGAAAGGTTTCTTATTCCTCTTTATAATCACTAATATCACTACATAGTATAAAACAAAGTCGCTTTTTCTGTCCCTATGTCCCTCCCTTTGTACGCTTAAATCTTTAAAACTACGCAACGGATTTTGATGCGGTTTAATAGATAATTTTAATAGATAGAGTGATTCAAGAGGAAAGTTTATATGTATAATACATGCATAATATACTTAAGGATAACCCACAATAACAATTTTCCCGTGCGGGGCCGGAGCGGGTTGCTATATTAGTATATGATTGATTTGTTTCAGGTAACATTCATAGGCAACAACATCCCGATCCACCCGCACGTTTACTCCAACGGCCACATCTGCCTGTCGATCCTCACGGACGACTGGTCACCCGCGCTCTCCGTGCAGTCTGTCTGCCTCTCCATCGTCTCCATGCTCAGTAGCTGTAAAGAAAAGGTCAGTGGACATCGCAACTACGTCACAGAAGAAAGTAATAGTAATAATTAATCCGTACAGAACATCGTCTCCATGCTCAGTAGCTGTAAAGAAAAGGTCAGTGGACATCGCAACTACGTCACAGAAGAAAGTAATAGTAATAATTAATCCGTACAGAACATCGTCTCCATGCTCAGTAGCTGTAAAGAAAAGGTCAGTGGACATCGCAACTACGTCACAGAAGAAAGTAATAGTAATAATTAATCCGTACAGAACATCGTCTCCATGCTCAGTAGCTGTAAAGAAAAGGTCAGTGGACTGGACATACTAAGCACAGAAGAAAATAATAGTACTACAGAGAGGACACTAAAATGAGTTCCCCGCCCGCCCGGGCTCCCCACTCTCCGCACCCCGCAGGCGCCACGGGACTCTGACAGGGACCTGGGCGGTCACTCCTTACAGAAAACGCGTTTTGACAAGCTACTTCTTTTTATTATTATATATTATTATATATTCTTTATTGCACAATAAAGAATAGTAGTAGTAGTTGATATTCAGTTGTTATTCAAAAAGCAATAGGTTGTCAAAACGCGTTTGCTGTATGAAGCGTCCGACCGTGGTCCGACCTGTGTCGTAAGGCACAAAATAAGAAAGGGATGCAGTTATGCGCAAGAGTGAGCGCGGTGTATTTGTATCTCATTCTAACGCATAACTGCGTCCCCATCGGGGCAGCGGAAAGATCTACTCCAGAGTAGTCATGTACCAACGCATGTACCTGAAGGGAGGGCATTCTGTTAGGTTAAGTTAGGTATATACTTCAATGCCCATAGAATTAAGAGTGCTTTTAAGAAAATAATAATTTTAGAGTATCAAAGCACGTGATTTGACTACACTTGTACAGGCGGCCGTACAGAAGCCAGCACATGCGGTCGGACATTCGTACTACGAAATTCGCCCCTACCGCTACGGAATACGGGCGATCTCAAGGTCAACATGTCCAGCCGCATGTGCTGGCTACTGTACATCAAGTTTAATTTCAACGTTTTAATGCTTTTATTATGACCATGTTTCAGAAACGACCGCCTGACAACTCGTTTTACGTAAAAACCTGCAATAAAAATCCCAAGAAAACGAAATGGTGGTATCACGGTACGTATGTCTACTCACTAATACAATCTGTGACACAAATAACATTTTGTTAACAGCTCATACATGTCCCCACCGAGAGGCTCAAGCCTACCCCGAAATCAGGGTGAATAGGCCTTAATCGACCACGCTGGCCCAGTGCGGGTTGGTCACGAACACACAACCTTTGAATTTCTTTGCACGTGTGTGCAGGTTTCCTCACGATGTTTTCCTTCACCGTAATAGCGTCGTTGGTCCAATGTCAAAACATCAATTCATATTTAAAAACGTAAATTATAAGTCAGAATTATGTTTAAATAAGACTACACTATACGTCTATCTATTCTAATAATATAAAGAGCAATTATTTGATTGTTTGTTGGCTCCGAAACTACTGAACCGTTTTTATTGTAACTTGGTACGAAGATAGAATAGACCTTAGGGTAGGTATTCTGATACAAAAAGGACAGATATATATCACATAATTATGAGAGCGCCATATTATTTATTTGTAAGAAAAGATAAAAATACTTGTTTATTATATCCAAATAAGCCTCGCTAAGTTACGGGCTTTCGTAACCAATCCGTAGCTCTTCCTATTACGATTATGATAATAGTAATATTGTCACGTTATCTCTTGTTTTCATTCCCCTATCTCGCATGCAAGCACTTGAACACGGTAATCGCGTGTGATAAGAATTTAGAACATGATTCATAAATAAATAAACGGGTTTTTTAAAATATATAGATGTAGGATTCCTGAAAACAAATTCTAACACTTGTGTAAATTATTCGTACCAGACGTTTCTGCTGGTAATTTGGAACAACAAAATATTATTAAAACATACAAAAAATATTAATTATCTAGTATCAAATATTTGTTTGGAACTTAAAAAATACAATTTTATTTGGAGGCGCGACACAAAACCGTTACTTGATCCTTTCAACAACTAGAAAAGAGCTGATAGTCTTCAAATGGCTGAAGATATTTTCTTGGATCATAGCTAAGAACACTCTCGATTGTGACACCTTGCAAACAAAAAAAACTAGATCAAAATTGGCGCATCCGTTTAGGAACTGCGATGCCACAGACAGACAGACACAGAGACAGACACACGTCAAACTTATAACACCATTTTCGTCGGGGGTTAAAAACAATCGATACGATAGTGTAACCGTCGATGGGGTAGGCAACAAATAAATACGCGGCGCGTGCTATCCAGCGTTACACAGCGGACCGCCCTCAGGGCCGTAGCTAGGGGGGGGCATTGTGGGACAATGCCATACCTTAAAATCACAATGCCCTACCTTAAAAATACCAAAAAATAAGATATTTATTTTATAATTAAATTGTTTGTTCATAGTTCGAGATTAAAAAATCTAGAGGTCAATGATATACATGGTGATAGATTTAGGAGCCCGTGCTCCGAGGGTATTTAATATTTTTTTTACTTCCGCCCTGTAACCAATGCTGCCCTACTTCAAATTCGACGCTAGCTACAGCCCTGACCGCCCTTACTATTCGACGATTAATTTAACCTTGTCTTTTTTCAATTCCAGACGATTCCGTGTAACAACACACTGCGTCGCTGTATCGAGCATGGACGATAAAATCTCAGTATGTGATAAGTGTTACGTAGAAGCATATTGATATGTACATAGCGGAGTGTGTCAGTGACAGTGCGGCTAGAGCGGCCAGGGGCTGAGGGGCTGGCGTGTGGTCTATCTTCGTCTTGGCAGCCAAATGTTTACGTCTTGGCAGTCAAATGTGTGTCTTGGCAGGCGAATTTGTGCGTCTCGGCTGTTAAATATGTGTTTGGCAGTCAAAATGCTTGCGTCTTGGTAGTCAAATGTGTGTCTTGGCAGTCAAATTATTGCATCTTAGCAGCCAAAGCGCCTTGACAGCTAGATAAGTGCATCTTGGCGGGCAAATTTGTGCGTCTTGGCTGTCTAACTCGTTTGTTTTGGCAGTGAAACTCATCTTAGCAATCAAACGTGTATGTCTTGGCACTCACACGCATGTATCTTGAAGTCAAGCCGTGTATCGTGGCAGTTAAATGCGTGCAAATCCGCAGTCAAGCGTGTACGTATATCTTTTCAGCAAAGTACGCCTGTCTCGGCTGCGAACGAGCCAATAAAAAGCTTGAAAAATACAACCATCTTAAATGAGATTCTATGGCGGAAACTCCGTGAAATAGCCTGCAGCGAAACGGATACTTGGCAGAAGAACACATACAACGACATTGTAACACTTTATCAAAACTGTAATCAGAAGTGGGATCCACATAGAATACCGGCGTATGCGAATTTGGGTGCCGTAACCTGAATGGTCGCATAACGGCTCAAAGACGTAGTATCGAGGCGAGACAAGACTCCCTTGTGATTGAACGCATTTGCGAATGAAAGAAATAAATAATTACATCCAAAATGGCGGTACAAATGCATTCGAAACATCAAGAACACGCGCTACAGTCCTGAAGCCCGAAGTTTCTAAATTGATGAGTAAAGAACGTCGTGTGGTTGTGTCATTTTGGTTCTCAAACGATTGATTTATTTGGATTAATTTGTTTACAACACGGTTATAAGACGTTAAGGATTTATAAGCTTAAAAAAGTGTACTTCGAAATATTAGCTGGTTCTAATGTTGCGTTGCGATCGTATCGCTTACATCTAAAATTAGACTCGTCCTGTCTGAGGAAGAAAAGAGACAGAAAATCTCCATTTCGCCCGTCCCCTGAACCTTTTTGATTTAGTTATTAACGAAACTGTTGGTTTCCAAGTTTTTATGTGTTTATGATAATAATTAATAACGCACTTAAATTATATCTCAATATTGCGCTCAAATTATGATCTCAAAATGGACCTATTTATTTAAACAAAACTCTCACAATGTTGATGTTGAATAAAAATTTCATATTGTTTTCAGATATCATACTGTTGTCTCTTTTTTTTTATTATTATATGCAGGACGAACAAATTTTAGGTGTAGAGTAAGATCGGTGGTAATTTCTGCTTATCTCGTGTCAACATAGCCACACAGACCGTACCAACTAACTAAATACTAAAAACGGACTTGTCAGTGCTAAATTATAAATATTGTAAGTAGAGTAATAGGTTATGAAATCAAAATGTACTGCTATGTGCTGTTTTGTTTAAAATTTCAGTCATATTCCTTTATTTAGTTGTATATACTTTTTTATTTTTTATGCATTGAATTGTTTCTAATTTATCAAAATGAATGCAGGTGACAGTCAATTATTAAAATGGTGTAAATGTATTAAGTTTTAATATTTTGTGCATTTATATCCTATTTTAGATAAATTCGATTCATATTTTAATAACCATTCTCGCGTGATTCCCATTAAAACGAATTATATTTCCAATAATCGTTAAATATCATTTAGCTTCCTGACATTCCTTTTAAAGAATAATATTAAAAGTATAGCACTTTATTTCTTTGCCTTTTCATTTTGATAAAATAAATAAAGTTATCATATCACTTTTGTTTCAAAATTATATGAAAAAGATTGTATTGATTTCTAGTTACAAATCTATAGACTCATTTAATTTCTAATAAAATTTCTCAAATAGGATATAAATGTTTCTATTATTGAGTCTGCATCAAATATCTATTTTCAAATTAGTAAGACTTGTTCCACAAAGCACTATTTCCTTATAATTTTATACGGAACTTTGAATAATACGTATTTAAATGTTTTTTGTTGGCTAATGTAAAAATATCCTATGAGGGCGAGATTAGACATGTTTTATCTTACTAATTAATTACATTAATTTATCTTGCAGTACCAATGTATCGACCCAAACAGCAATATCAATTTCATACGAATAGTAAAGTGACGCAAATCTCAGGTGGTAGAAGAAACTGCACTACTTTTGTTCTAGAAGTTTTCCAAATAAAGAAAAATATCGTAGGCTTTCCGAACAAAAGTTTTACAGCACGGGCCAATATACCATCTGGGAGATTTGATCATACTATAAAACTATCTCTTTCTAGCATACAATATCTGTGAGAGATGGCAATAGTAAAGGGTAGTGCATAGTCTTCAAGCCCGTAACAAATCTATATTTTCTTTGAAAAATTTACGGGTGCTCGCGATTTCCTTCATAATAACGACGACTTATTTTCAAAATGTTTCATACTTACACATATTTTCATAAAAATTGTATCACTTTAGGCTAGAAACACATTCCTGGGGGCAATGCCTGGCTTTTGCATCTGTTTTTTTATAAATTCTTCCAATTCATTTAGGGAAAAAAATAAAGAAATCTGATTGTTTCTTTGAGTAATGTTTTTTTTTTTATTAATAAAACCAAATAATCTCGGCAAGTTTTTTTATTTAGGTTTAGTTAGTTTTAGTCCTAAAAAACGACACTGAAAAGAACTTATGAATGAAAAATTCTTATGATTTTAAATGAAAGCACAATAATACTCAAAATAAAATGCTTGCTTGCTATTTTAGGGGTTTTGAGATTAACCTACTAAAAACCTACCTATACCTATGAAAATGAAATATGTTTTATTCGAAGTAAGATTTTACAAATCACTTTTCGACGTCGAGGCAACCTAACAATAAATTTATTAATAAATACGAAAATGGTTTTGAATAAACTATCTTGCAGATAATGTAAAAAGCAACGTAGATGTTTTAAAAAAAGATTAAAAATAAAACGCCTTATTCCGATCTAATGCCAACAACTGAAACTGCTGGAATGTTTCAACGAATAGTTTATAGTACCTATGGCGTTATGTTGGCTCCCCTGTCTCGCCCCATAGAAAACATACTGAAAAATCAATGCTGCCAACATAACGCCATAGGTATTATTCTATAGAATGATCTTTCTTTAAACTTGAAATTTTTTTTCTAAGTTAAATCAATAAAACTTTTGATAGTAATTAAATAGCTTGGGAAGTACTTAAGTTTTCACCAATAGCCACACCACAAACCTGCTGTGATTTGTTGTATGTATAACCAGTGGAAGTACCGTGATTGGCTTAAATTTTAACAGTAGTGTTGCCAAATATCTCCATACAGCGCCCTTTTTGTTCTTATGTTTTCTACAATATTAGTCCTCTAGATTTAACATTTTCTGTTTAATAATTGTTCATATTTTTATGCCCATAAGCCTAGGCAGAGCCCCCAAAATTTATTGGATAAATATTGACGATTATTAGTTATTATAATTTTACAGACTTCAAGCATCATAACTATGATTGTGTAATAAAAAACAACCTGCTTAATTTATTGAAATAAAAATATAGTTAAAACGGTTTGTATTTGTTTGATTACAAAATCTGAAAATATAATGAATAAAATTCGAAGACATGTTTAGTTATATACAGTCTTTATTTATAAAATAAATATATAATAACAATTTTATTTACAAAACGATTCTACGTACAAAAAGGGTTTTTAAACTAAACGCCTACAAGGATTCTTCAAATTGATTTATTAGAGAAATAATTTTTCAAGAAATATTAAAATTAGGTACAAAAATTCTAAGTGTCATGTGTCATATAATTTACGTTTTATAACTTCTTTTAAACTCTACCTTTAGGAAAGATGCATAAATTACTAAAAATAAATTGTTTGAGACTATACCACTGATTCCAATATACATACCTACATCATAATTTAAAAACAAATTTTACGTATTTTTTTCACTTCATTTCAAATATAAACTACAAGTAAGAAAACGATTCTAAAGCCTGACGAAAGAAATTAGAAGCCTCGCCATATTGCAGAATTTCAATGGAACTAATTTTATAAGGGAAATTGTTGCCATAGTCGTAAAAATATACACGTGGCGCCCCCAGTGCAGGTTTCTTATTTCTTTGGTCAGGCTTTACACAGAAAAACTGTTTGTAATGTAATATAGAAAGCACGAGTTTAGTATACGAAGTACCTATGTACCGTTATGAAAGACAGATAGTGAAAACACACACTCACACTAAATGCATCGCATCTTCTCTAGATCTAGTTCTTATGAAGATCTGAATAGTCCTAAAACCTACGAAGAACGATTAACTCCTGATACAAGCAAAATAAAATTATTTGAAACCAAACGATTAAGTACTTAATTGATTGTTATACAAATACATAAATATAAGTAAAGTACAGAAGGCAGCACATGCAGTTGGACATTCGCATTACAAAATTGACCCCTACCGCTACGGAATACGGGCGCTCTCAAGGTCAACATGTCCAGCCGTATGTGCTGTCTACTGTACATAACATTTCACAGCCCATTTTATACTAAACAGTGACTACAAATTGATTTCTTTACAATGATATTGCTTTTAGTTTCGATTATTAATTAAAAACATCTTATTATATATTTAAAAGTAAAATAAACTAAATAAATAAGTTTTTTAAATTCATACATAGACGTATGATCAACACAACCTAACACAAAATTACACCACTTGTACTGTAGCTAGCACATGCGGTTGGACGTATGCACTACGAAATTCACCCCTACGGCTACGGAATACGGGCACTCTCAAGGCCAACATATCCAACCGCATATGCTGGCTACTGTATCTAACTACACATTCTTTTCCGATACATGTGAACAGTGTTCAACAGTTTTATAAAATGAAGCAGTTCACAAAACTACTTTTGACATGTTTCGGAAAACTGGGATAGTACTCAGTCCACGTCCAGTGTAAGTAGAGGCTTAGCAAATACTGAAAGGATGGCTCAGTCAACGGCTTTCAGCACCTTTACAAAAAAAAAACTTTTCTAGGGCACTTTATGTGACGCGTTTAATGTAGCTCAGGCTGGCTGAACAAATCTTCGAAATAGCCCACATTTAACTAGGTCAATAGGGCACTTTATGGTCTCTCAATCTCGGTAACGGAAGGGATATCGACGATTTTTTGCATATCAACGACACGGGCGTCACATAAATTTGGAAATAATTATAATAATAATTAATTTTATTTTATTATCATTTTAACTATCCGCATTTGACAAACATCAAAGGTGACGAATGAACTAACCCTTCACTTTTTGCTAAACCATTACTAACAACAAGTCTTTTACTAAAGACTAGCATCTTTTTACACGACTTGATTCTAAAAGTAAGAATAAAACGACTGAGTCGGTTAACGTAAAAGACTTAAACGAGTGCAGTCTTAGATGAGAGGCGTTTAGGTAAAGCGTGATTATTGTAATTAAAAACTGGCTAAAATAAGGTTACTTTCGAATGGAAAAAACTAAACCTTTTAGGATCACTAGCGTATGTTTCTCGACTCCACAGGTGATAATAGGTCGCCAGTCTTTTAAGTTGTAGCTTAAACGACTAAAAGACTGGCGAGTCAGTTTTTTACTTTAAAAGACTTCGACTACAAAGATTAGTCTAAAGACTAAAGGTTGGGGACTAAAAGACTGAGTCAGTCACACTATACATACAGTATAACTAAGTATTGGCACTTTTCGGTATCGCAGACATAATTTTCGGCATTCTACTCAAATAATAGGAATGGTCATATCTAGAAACTAATATCCCATCAGTTACCTTAACTGGGCCGTCTGATGAGAAATCGATGAGATCTCCTTTAGATGTTGTCATGGCGCCGTTGACTGTTTTGATGATGGCATCTCCGGCACACAAGTCCCATTTTTTTATCGCTGTCGCGTGGAGGTAGACGTCATATGTACCGTTGACAACGCCCATTACCTTGCAAATGGAAATAAATATTTAGCTCTCCTACTTTCTGTTGGACTTGTGGTATTTTACTTTACAAAACTTTCATACAAACAAGTTTAGTCAGGACTGACACAAACACCAAAAACTAATCATTATTCTATTTAGTACAAAAATGTTTTGTATGTCCATCTGGATAAAATGATAGTGACAGAACAGAGAACAGATTTCTCAATCTCGTGAATGTTGTGAGCAATTTTTTTTAACGACGCCATCGTTCAGTTCGCGGAGCCACTAGTATACTGGCCGGCATATAAGTTGAGCGCTGACCTTGATTCCCGCGCATGTTTCTCCATACTCCCCGCGACCTGTAACTCCCCTTGATTCCCGCGCATGTTTCTCCATACTCCCCGCGCCCTGTAACTCCCCTTGATTCCCGCGCATGTTTCTCCATACTCCCCGCGACCTGTAACTCCCCTTAATTCCCGCGCATATTTCTCCATACTCCCCGCGACTTCTGCGCATTCAAGGTCAGCGCTAAAGTTACTTGCCGGGTACTGTTTACTCTGTGGTATCAACAGCATTATTTCCCATTACCTTATACCCGGCGCCGGCGGCGGACAGTACTGACGTCATCGGTCCGAACGCCTCCTTCGCTATTCGCGCCACTTCGCCCGCGTGCGAGCGAGACACAACCACTTTAGGCTGCTCTTTGTTCTCAGGTTTCTGTAAACAATAGCGTTATAGATATTTAAAGACTGGCCTGAAAAATAAAAAAACCTGCTCTGGGGGCGCCATGTGTATGTTTTTGTGTTTATATGGCAACAATTTCCATTATGAAATTAGTCCCATGGTAATTCCGCAATCAATAATGGTAACGTTTTTTATTTTTCGGGCCAACCTTTATAACATTTTGACGACTCGAAATGAACTGAAATTATGAGATCCGCAGGCAAACCGACATCGACATAGCAAGAATCGCTAAGCTTTGCACATTGCGTGCGATAGAACCGACGCGGCGATCATTGGGACATAAAGGTTCCTGAATGGCGGCAGCGCGTGTTAGGACCGATTGTTGTGGAGATTTTTTGGGAAGGCCTTTGTTCAGCAGTGGACGTTCTTCGACACTAGCGCCACTGGTTTCATATTGGGCGGATATTGAGTGAACTAAATGAAATCAGACATTTGTCAACTCTTGGCGGGCAGATTTTCAAGAGTAGCAGTCTAAAATTGACTTTGGTATTGCATTGGGTTGAAATCGGGTTCGATATTGATTTCAAGAGTCTTAGAACTCACGTGGGGCAGTCCGCCGAAGTTACTGGAAGTCCTCTTGGCAACCCAGCCCCAGTAGGTGTCTCCGCTGAATGGGTAGTGGATCACGCCGATCACCGGCACGCCACGCACCGCCACGCAAGACATCGTCGTCACGTATTGGTACAGGCGCTCTGGACAATCATTACAAGTGATGAGTATTTGTACAGCCCGCGCCTGAGCTCCAGAATGTACCTACGCCGGGCGACCGCATATTATGAGGACAGTTAGTAGGAAAAACGCGCGCGCTTGTGACGACGCTATTATTTAATCTGTGGTAATACGGACACTCGCGGCGCGGTCTTAAGGTGCATTTTGTTTTATTACGAGCGCAACGCCAAACGGTAGGCTATTATAGCCAGGGTCACGTTCGACGCGTTCAATGTAATTTGAACGTTAGTGGCGTGGTAGCTAGAATTAAATTCGCACGTTTGCTATCAGAGAGTGCGCCTTCTGTACCTAGTACTATTATTTATTCTGTGGTACAGTGAAGACTTACGTGCTGAACACTAAGAAACATAATTAATAGAAACGTCTCAGACACGACGTTTCGTCTGCGCTCTACCGAAAAACATAGGCTGCGTCCCCATCTCTACGGCGCCACGGCACGGGTACAGACAGAGCATTTCTTCATACAAAGTAAGTAATGAATGTGTAATGTGATAGATATGGCATTTTAACATACTGTTTTGCGCATGTCTAGGGTCTACAATATAAAATAATATGTACAACGAATTAAAAAAAATCAAATTTATCGCATGCATCATGGCAAAATTACCGCTGTTTCTAAAAGTAAATATTTAATGTGTGTCTTTCGTACATAATCATGTCTACAAAATTTTAACACAATTGATCCAGTAATTTTAGAGGTAATTATCTATGACAGACGGACAGACAAACACCAGTAATCCTAGTTCCCTTTAGATTCTAACCTTAAATATTGCAATTTAATTTGGATCAAACCTGTATATTCTTGAGTGGCATCCAGGGGGTCGATCCAAATGGTCACATCCTTTGCCAAGACATGCTCGTCATACATTTCCTCGATCTCCGGGTGTTTATTCAGCATATCGTCCACATCTAATGGCATCTGCTTCTCACATTCAGCATCACCTTGAAAACATAATATTAACAAAACATAATGTACAAATATTTAAAAACATTAACTAAATATACAACAACATTTAAACTATAAATTTCTGTAGTTAAAACACTTAAATCACATACCCCAGATAAAAAATCCTTTATCTATAAAGAAAAATAAAAAGAATAAAATATACTTCTTCAAATAAAATATAAGTATGTATGTATACTCATTAAATCAACCACTAGCAACTTTAATTCAATTCAATTTATATGAAAAAAATATTTAACTTTGTTTTTCTAGTAATATAAAATCAGTAACAATTGATTTTTTTTTAACTCAGTATCAAATAACGTCATCATCATCATCTCAGCCGAAAGACGTCCACTGCTGGACAAAGGCCGTATTTAGCGATAATTTCCTATAGTTATATCATATTGTTTGAAAAAAATGTGTGCATTGTATGTAGGCGTCAATGACCTTTTGTTTGGATTAATATGAAACAAACCATAGGATGTAATAGTAGATTACCTTTAGTATGTTCTTCTGAGACCACCTTTACTTTTGGGAAGGTTTTCGTCAAGCTATAGTACATAGCACAGTGAGATGCATAATCAGCATCTGTTACTGGATCGTTGGCACCTTCCAATGTTTTCCCTTTGCTCTTCACATTCAAATCATGGTTTTTACCTTCTGCTACCTTAAAGCCGCCCCTCTCTGCGGCCTGAATAGCGCCTTTTAATAGTGATTTCAAGTTAACCAAATCGCTTGAGTCGGTCGGCAAACCATTGCCCCCTGACCTCCAATAAATTATGAGAAACAACATGAAAATAATAGTAAAGCAGGCGAACTTATTAATTCGTAGAGTGCCACCAAAATTCATCTTGTTATAGATTATATTCTACTGTATTTTGAATAAAAATATTAATGATGCATGACACGTTCGCAATGTTTGGTCATCATCAAAGAATCCTGAAGATACACACAAACCCTAGTACCTACTTTTTTCCACTTAATTACAATGGAAGGTTACTACCATGCTATTACCTAATTTTATTGCATTTGTTTCACACAAAAAATAAAATTATCACAACAACAACGCAAGCAAACTCTCCTTTTCTATTTTTTTTACTTTATATTTTATTTCTCCTTCCTTTCTCCCTTATGGGAAAGGCAAAGGTTTCAAAGCCCATACAGCCTAGTCTGAGGTAATAATATAATAGGATAGATATCTTCAGTGTGCTACAGTTTCATTTTGTCGTCTTTCTTTTAATCATCATTTTTATTTTTATTTATTTTATCCCTATAGGGCAAGGCAAAGGGTTTGTTCCAAGCCTATACAGCATAGTCTTTAGTAATCTTAAACGTCTTCAATAGTATCATTTATTTCTTGTCTGTCAATCAATTCAAGAAATGAAATGACTAAAGTAAAGACGAGACGAGCGAGACGAGACGACCGACAAACAAACTGAAGTGAAGATCTCCTATTATTACTAAAGACTAGGCTGTATGGGCTTTAAACCTTTGCCTTTCT
Source organism: Teleiodes luculella (assembly GCA_948473455.1). Classification (NCBI taxonomy): domain Eukaryota; kingdom Metazoa; phylum Arthropoda; class Insecta; order Lepidoptera; family Gelechiidae; genus Teleiodes; species Teleiodes luculella. Next base: position 1,577,791 of record OX419593.1, on the reverse strand, counting down.
CATAAGGGTAAAACTTAAAAAAGAGAGAGAGATGTCATATGTCACTGTCATGTCGTCATGTCACTCCACCCTCCCTCTCCCATCCATCATTCATTCATTTCCTCAAATCGCGTGCATTGAATTGATCAATTGAGACGATAGTCAAAAGTTTTCTCGTGATTTAAATTTTGCTTGATATTACAACTGTAAAAAATCGTATCAAAATGATTTTAGTAGATATTTATGATATGGTAATTGATTTACGCATTTTGTATTTTTGTGGAAGTGCATGTGAAATTTAGAATAGAATAGAATATACTTTATTGCACACCAGTAATAATAAGAAATTCAGTATACAAATTTCTACATTTATCATCATTTTTCTGCTTCCAGGCAAGTTGGTGGACGATAGTCATCGCACTGCAGGTAGTACTCTCTACGTATTTCTTATATTTCAAGAAGAAATCCAAGAAACGTTACGATAACCAATGCAATGGGAAATCTGTCCAATGGAAACCCAAACCTCTTATTGAGCAGGAAGTTCAAGTCGAAGAGTCTCCACTTATGGGGAAAATTGACGATAAAGTTCTTAACGTAGGCGCCACTAGCTTCCTTAACCTAGATAAAGAAGAGAAAATTATGGATAGTGCATTAAAATCCCTCAACAAGTATGGAGTGGGTTCATGTGGACCTAGAGGTTTCTATGGGACCATAGATGTACATTTAGAGTTGGAAGAGAGATTAGCTAAGTTCCTTGAAGTGGAAGAGACATGTGTATATTCGTACGGGTTCTCTACAGTAGCTAGTGCAATACCTTCGTATGCCAAAAAGAACGATATTATATATGTGTAAGTATCTATCGATAGTATCGATATATGTTATTAAAATTTCATTATTTTTATCTTTCATCGAATCATCATCTAACAAAACAATTACACGGTAACTATGAAATTAACACACTAATAAAAGAATATTTTTTATGTTGCTGTTTGATATTCGAATATGAAAATGAAAACCAAATAGTCATTCCCGCTTCCCGGGATCGAAAAAATCATGGGAAATAAATATGATGTATGATTAAAAAATTTTTTCTTTTTACAGAGATGAAAAAGTATGGTTCGCTATACAAAAAGGTTTAGACGCATCTAGAAGTACAATCAGATATTTTCGTCATAACGATGCAGATCATCTTGAATCGTTACTCTCTGAAGCTGAAAAGAAAAAGGAGCTGAATATAAAACGAAGAGCTTTCTTAGTTACGGAAGCAATATTTTTTAATACGGGGGAAATGTGTCCGTTGAAGAGGATGGTAGAACTCGCCAGACGGTACAAGTTGAGAATTATTTTGGACGAAAGTTTGACTATTGGAGTAAGTTATTTTGTAATTTATTGATTACTAGCTTCCCGCCGCGGCTCCGCCCGCCTTAGCAGTTTTTCCCGTGGGAATGAGGAATTTTCCTGTGGTAAAAGTAGCTTATTTTTCTCCCTAATGTCTATTTTATCTTTATACCAAGTTTCATTAAAATTGCTTGAGTAGTTTTGGAGCCTATTCAATGCGAACAAACAAACATCTTTCCTCTCTATAATATTAGTATAGACAGATATATTCATACATATTTGCATTGATAGTATTTACTTTTATTGCTAATTTACTAGGTTTGTCCGACCCACAGGTTTAATCACTACATAGTATAAAATAAAGTCGCTTTCTCCGTCCCTATGTCCCTATGTCCCTATGTCCCTTTGTACGCTTAAATCTTTAAAACTACGCAACGGATTTTGATGCGGTTTTTTTTAATAGATAGAGTGATTCAAGAGGAAGGTTTATATGTATAATACATGCATAATATACTGAAGGATAACCCACAATTACCATTTTCCCGTGCGGAGCCGGGGCGGGTCGCTAGTTTGATCATAAATATGAAAAAATAAAATTAGGCAGTATGTATGTAAATTTAATATTGAATCAAAGATTGTGGTTACAGTTTGATAATGTAATGTGCCCCATGCCAACCTTAATCCTTGAGCCTTTTAGTGAAGCTTACTTTCACCTATCACAAAGTTAGTTTTTCCTATTTTAAAACCCTAATATCTGTCCAAAGTCTGCTCTAGTCAATTGCCAATTGTTTTATTGGTTATATAGTTTAATTCTTCTACGTTGACTGGTTGCCTTCCTCTAATTGCATATTTCGTTTGCACTCTTTGTTATATTAATCAAATTGTATAAAATTATAATTATATAAAAATATTTTGAAAAGATGCAACACTTGTGGAGTTTCTTCTGGAGAGTTCTTCTCCACAGAAGACAGCCAAATCGTGAACTCTCCTCGACGACGTCGAAAAGTGATTAGTAAAATCTTACTTTGAATAAACACATTTTGAATTTTGAATATACCACAAGTGATACTTTATAGTATAGAGTCCATACAAATTCTTTAGCAAACACATTGTTAGCACATACTTATAGCTGTTATTGGTTGCCCTCATTTATGAATAGCGGCTATTTGGAGGCAATTAGAACTGTTGCAAGTGTGAATAGATTTTTTGTAAGGTGTTACATAAAGATTCCTACTCAGCAATTTAAAGGTTTGAGATACCTATCAACAGCTGTTGTTAAGCAGAAAAATCACTTTCTGATCTTATTGCTTTTGATAAGGCGTAGTATTTTTTTTTATTGATGCTTGTGTCGAAAATGTACGACCAATCAAGCTACACCATCGGAGCGGCGCGTCAAGAAAAAAATTCTTGCCGCTGTTTTAATTTTAACTGTAAGAAAGCAGGGGATGATTGATTTTTCGTTTACTGAATTTGTTGCTATTCAGTTTTTTCGGCGGCTCAATTTGTTTTGGTGAAAAGTTGTTATTTTATTACACATAGACTTGGTCATAAACGGCTCTACAGTCTGACAAAAAAGAGTACAAATTAAAAAGTAGCAACACTGTAGGTGTCGTCTCATTTTCACCATTAATTAATTGGAAAGGGACAACCCGAGGGGACGACACTACAGTGTTGCTACTTTTTAATTTATACTCTTTTTTGTCAGACTGTAACTATTGGTTAATGTTGTTCACAGGTAATAGGCAAGCACGGTCGTGGTATAACAGAGCACTTAGACATCCCTCGCGAAGAGATCGACCTGATAGTCGGCTCATTAGAGCACTCGCTAGCGTCCGTCGGGGGATTCTGCGCCGGGACACACTTCATCGTAGAACACCAGCGGCTTTCTGGACTCGGTATGTTGATTCACATCCAATAGAGACGTACCAAATACATGCAAATAATAATAATAATATGTGGGACATCTCACACACGGCCATCTGACCTCAAACTAGGCAGAGCCTGTACTATGGGTGTCAGACAGCTGATATACTTACATATATAAACATACAACATCGAAACACAGGGCAAACACAAGTGCTCATGAATGTTGAAGGCAGACGTACTACGTACTACCAACTAGGCTACGGGGCCGTCTTAATTTTAAAGAAACAAATTCTATCAACTAGCTGGGATTGTCCGAAGGGCATGCAGCTTTATATTGGTGACTTTCTATTGGTCAAAACCTTAAGGTACGGAAGGCCGGCGTTGCTCTAAGGTCGAAACTGACGGAAAACAAAGATATCTCAGTACCAAATCACTGAAGTGTTGACAGGATCGGGTCGCCTAATAATATTGTCCATCGTTGCGACGACGCAACGCAACGCGCCGTGTGGCTGACTGTGACATAGCCCGAATAATCGCTAAACTCTAAAAGCAATCGACCTGAGTGGCGAAAAGCCATTGCTGAAGGGCGTACTACCCATGACGCTGCATGGTTTCAGCACCTCGCTGTAAAACGAGACGCACGTCTCAAGAATCAGCGGGTTCCTGCACCAACTAACTCGCAACATAAGTGCCCAAAATGCGGTCGTCTCTGCCGCTCTCGTATTGGCTTGTTTAGCCACGAACGCCGGTGTCATCGAAGCATAAATTGACGCTGCTTAAAACGTCTGACAAGACGAAAAAGGCCAATGATGATGATGATAAGTGAGAGTTGGCAGGCCCCTCACAAGGGGGACCGATGAGCTCCTAATGAAACCCGAATGAATTGCGCTGTTCATCCTTGTTTATTAACACGCATTCGTCAAGGATGAACAGCACGTAGGCTTGTGTCAGTCACGTGGTCCGAATGGAAGACCTTGTTTTCTTAGACCATGCAAACAATCAAATCTTTCATCTTTATAATGTTGGTATAGATGATGGCTGTTATGTTCACATAGCGTGTTTTGCTTAGGCTACTGTTTCAGTGCGTCTCTGCCTCCGATGCTGACGCAGGCCGCGATATCGGCCCTCGACATCATCGAACACAAACCGGAGATGATAGCAGAGTTGGAACACGTGTCGAGGAAATTCAATGAGTAAGTGCTTTTATTGACTAGCTTTTCTAGCCTGATAGTGGACGTCCAACAACTGGAAGCGAAGAGATCTACAGATTTCAGATCCTTCGCAATCTTCGTCCCCAGAAGTCACCTGTCCGAGTTCCTTAAAGCTGATTTCTGGACACTGGGTATTTCGACGCTTTCGACCTCCAGTGAAATCGTCGTCATAGTGTCGAATAGATTTATTATTTTATTTTTATGTTTTTAAAGGTTTAAGGTATTTATGTTACCTATTATGGGCCTCGTTGCCTGAAATAAATAAATTATTATATATTTCCGCCCCGCGGCCCCTCCCGCTTTAAGTTTTTCCCGTGGGAATGAGGCATACAGCTCAAATATTATGTCCCCACCGAGGGTCTTGAGCCTCCCCAGAAATCAGGGTGAATAGCCCTGAATCGACCACGCTGGCCCAGTGTTGATTGGTCAACTTGACACACAACCATTGAATTACTTCTCAGGTGTGCGCACTGCGCATGTTTCCTCACGATGCTTACGTTTACCGTAAGAGCGTCAAATAAACGTACATTATGAATAGACGTCAAACATCGATTTTACGCGTAGTTTGCACTAGTTTAGCAGGCATGCGAAAACATTCATTTAAAATTAAGCTGAATTCGACAGCTCATTCATTCATTTCGATTCAAAAATCGAAAACACATTGGTACGTGCCGGGGTACGAACCCGAGAACTTCAACGAAAGTCAACGGGCCTAGCCACTTGGTCACCGACGCTCTCGTAATAACGTAGGTACGGGAAAATACTAATACTCTGTCACAGTAACCTTTAGAACATACAGAATGTCATTATTACTAACATTCCAATAGTCTTATCGTTGTAGTGGTATGACTCATTTCTCTTGATAAACATTCTAAATGTAACTGGGAGAAATACAATTCAATGATACACTTTACCCGTTACCGCAAAAACGATAAACATACCAGCCCCTCTTAACATGCCGGTCCACGCGTGACAGACATAATTTTGTCGTGCGTATTATCTTCTCCTATTGGAGGATATTTCAATATGGCGGGATTCTCGCCACTTTTTGACAGTTAAATGTGCGACAAACCTTTGTTATAGCACTGCATGTTACGGGGGTTTTGTAAGAAAAATATCAAGTCTGGTATAAAAAATCGCATTCAAGATTTTGTCTAATTTTAATGTAGTAAGACCCTAATTAGTTACCTAACTACTGCAGCTCGAGTACAAACTATTAATATTTTACGACTTTCTTATAAGAGCTATACGTAATCGTCAATGCACGCATAATTATTTTTTAGAAGTTTTTAGGTTTCAAAACTCTTGCGAAAATAAATCTGCAGAAAAATTGCGAAAATAAATCTGCTTCTCTATGAAAACATGTACGTACATGTACACTTTCGTTTTTTTTTTTTGTGAATTTACTGATTGTATTATTTCTAGTGTGCAATAAAGTATATTCTATTCTATTCTAAAAAAAAAATGCTGAAAATACCGTTATACTGGGAAAACGATTCTGAGTAAAACGGTGTCTAACTAATTTTGAAAAAAAAAAAAAAAATTGCGCCCTTTTGTGTGAATTGTTTGGCGAGCATCGAATCATTATGGCGGCAGAATAAGTTGACTCGGAAGACTTTACTTATTATTTTGTGTCTTGTCTGGTACCTACTAGGTATACTAGCTATTATTTATTCTGTGCTATAGTGTGCAATCAAGTTTTTTTTACTGCACTAGAGCTTGACCAGAAAGGAGGGAACAATTAAAATCAGCTCCAGGGAGCGCCAAATTTTCTTTTAGTCTATGTCACGTCTATGTTGCAACAATTAGATACTTAACAAAAAAAATTCTATTGATTTTACCACAATATGACGAAGACTTATTTTTCTGGTCGGGTCGGGTTTATAGGGTTTACATTAAAGCAAGTTTCCTACCAATTTGCGAGATTGAGGAAAACCTGCCGTTAGCTGTGTCCTTCCTTATCATCTGAGTTATGGACGTAAATAACTTTTTTTCCTTATGGCTTTATTTACTTTTGCATCCTTTAAGAAATAGCAAAGTTTTATGAATTATAATATTACTGGGCATCTGCGGCTACGCCCGCTTAATTATTTTCTCCCAAAGGAATAAAGAAAAATTCCTGATATAGGCGCGAGGAAAGCTAGAAATTCTAAACTGACAAAAAACTAATATGTAATATCTTTTTTTTTTCAATTTTCAGAGCTCTCTCCAAACTGCAATACTTCACGTATCGCGGCGACGAAGTATCGCCAATCAAACACATTTATTTGAAAAAGGAAGACTTGACCGACCGTTTGAAACATAGCTACTTGAAAAACATAACCAACTACTGCTTGGAGAAAGGCGTCGCATTGACAGTGTCCGCTTATTTGCGGGACTTGGAACACGACTGCCCGGAACCGTCAATCCGGCTCGCGTCAAACCGGAAGTTGAATGATGGCAATATTGCATTAATCTGCTCTTTGCTTGATGAGGCGTATGAGAGAGTCGGCCCGAAGCCAGACCTGCAACCCGTCTCGTGAGTAACTGCTACCAATACTGGCCGTATTTTTAACCCTTTATAAGTCAAAACAAAGTTACAAAATGCATTCGTTTTTGACTTTATACGGTTAAAATTAAGGTGACAATATAGTGGCCACTGCCTTGTAAAGGTTTAACGTCTTGACTACGTCCTGCAGTATATTACACTACATTTCAAATTAAAAATTTGCTATTACAAATTAATTGGCGGTAATTCAACACCATTTCAGGCATCGTAAATGTTTATAAATCGAAGCGAAAAATGAAGATCATAAAGCTTGGGCAGGGACTCGAACCCGCATCTCCTTGGCTATCCGGGCCATACACAAGCACTACCAATTGTACCACCAAGTCTCCATACATGCTCAACGAAATCATTTAACGATTGTATTTTTACTACGTGCTTATGAGTGCATACACACAGCTCCATCTATCCTAGGTTAATACAAACTAGCGACCCGCCCCGGCTTCGCACAGGAAAATGGTTATTGTGGGTTATTCCTAAGTGTATTATGCATGTATATGTTACAGGAAATGTGTGAAATCCAGGAATTATATACAATTCCTAGGAAATGTATACAATTCCGAAGCTCGTTAGGAAATGTATGAAATAATGTTTCAAAGATAATTTATTATACACATATCCTAGGAAAAGTATGAATTTCCTAGGAATTGTATAAAATTCCGAACTTGTACTAGGAAATGTATAAAACTAAGGATTTCTGTGAATAAAATGAACAAAGCTCCCGTTTAACTAAGAATCAGAGTTATCTGTGAATATTATAAATAAAACACTTTGTTAAACTTACAATTAGATTTTTTTCAAGGCTAATAAAAAATATATCTTTATAAGGTTTTTTCATAATTAAACTTAAAAAATCTGCTATTTATTATTTTTTACAGCGTATCTAGCACAAAAACTATAAATAAAGCTTGTAAAGCTCAAAACTTCAATTTGATAAGTCAACAGATTTTTGTTTACGCCACACTATAAAAGCAAAAGCTTTTTTTAACTATGAAAAGTAAGCCACCCAGGTAAAATAAATATAGGGTATATTAGTAATTACGCTCTAAAATTTAACTATTTATTCTTATTTATGGCTGGTATATAGGCACTGAATGTCTAAGCAGCACTAATGCAAGCGTTCGCCTGATCGGGTGACGCAGTACCACAGGTGGGACACTCCAAAGAACCAACGTGGTTCTAATTTTTATAGCAGACAACCACCAGATGTGAATTAAAATCAAAGAAAAATAGTCTTTATGCTTCATCGAATACCACGCAATACCATCCGGCGGAGTTTGGTGGCACCTACGGGATGCAGTGAGTGGAGGGATATCGGGCGGGGAACTTGTTTTGGTGCGGGGAGGTAAATTTCCCTTCTGTACGAGTAGTACTATTATATACTTCTGTTGCAATAGCCTCCCCTCGCTCCGCTTTCCCCGCTTACCCATTTACATCTTAAATGTATTACATTTCCGATCGCTATTTAGGAAATGTATACATTTCCTAGGAAATGTGTCTAATATAATTTATTTCATACATTTCCGGGCGATTTTAGGCATTGTATACATTTCCCAGGAATTGTATACAATGACGGATTTCATACATTTCCGTTAACATATATACATATAAACCTTCCTTTTGAATCACTCTATCTATTAAAAGAAACCGCATCAAAATCCATTGCCTAGTTTCAAAGATTTAAGCATACATAGGGATATAGAGACAGAGAAAGCGACTTTTTTTTATACTATGTAGTGACAATGAACTTCATTTTTCGCTTCGATTTATAAATAGTATACGCTAACAGACGAAAAAGCAATAAACTATGCATTTCAGCTTTTTTTAATTTGACATTTAAGATACAGATAACGTTTTTAATTTTCATCTTTCTTTTAGGCAAAATTAATTGAAATAGGTAATTATTTTGATACTTTTAATTGGATGATAGAAGAGTAGATTAGGTATTACTCGCATTTTAGTTTTCATAATTTAAATGATTAAGAATTTATTTTTTTAATCATCATGGGCCAATTATTTTCTTGTGTTACAAAGAAGTACATAATAACTTTAAATGTTATAATGTATAAGTATTTTTCTGTCATAATTTTTTGTGTGTAAGATATTATTCTTTTACTTTGATTGTGTTATTGACCAATCTTCGATTTAATTTTAAAATTGTGTATTTAGGTGTTCGAGCCTTTGCTTGACCCACTTGTGAGATTACCCCCCCGAATTTTGCGCGTTTGCAGTGTGAATCTACCCTCTATATGTATGTTTTGGTCACGTGACCGATGTTCACCGAGTCGCCGCCATCGCCGGTCGACGATTGCTTGTCAGTACGTCTTCGAATTTTGTCGCGTGCGCAGTGTGATAAAAGAAAATATTATTACTCATAATTATTCATTATTATTCATAATTTACTTTATTGGATTGAACTTTATCGAGCGTGAAAAATATAAGGTAAGAATCTTTAAATTCTAAGAACAGTATATTTTAAGATTGTAGTGCGAATTTTAAGAATGGTGAAGAAAATACGCCTATTGTAGGCGGCCTGCTTATAGTGAATGCCCGCTCCTCGGACGGCAGACTCACTAACAGCATTCTGTATATCCGCGTCATCCGCGTGGATCAGCCGTTTAACCTTGTCGGCTACCGGCGTCCACGTGGACCAGCCGTCAGGCCCTGTCGGCTGACGGCTGCGCAGCCGACGTGTCGGCTACCTACAGAATTCAAACGCAACGTTTGATTTGTTTACCCATCGACTATTCATGGGTCGCTTGCAGACCACGTGGGCTGCGCAGCCGGCGTCATCTACCGCCTTTTAGGGCTCTGCAAGCCATACTTATATTTTATTAACGATAAGTTTTGATCTATTTCAGATCATGACCGAACCAAGAACGACCTTGGGTTCATTAACCTCTTGGGAACCACCTCCTGATGAAGAGCAATTCTTTAAAAATATGATCGATGTCCTGGATGAGTATTACCCAGAAAATTGGGCGAATTGGGAGATAAATGATGTCAGCTACGAAGACTTGTTTGGCGATAATATATCTTCGGACGACGAAAACCGCCTGAGATTTGCCATACCTACAGTTCACTTGGCTCAAATCTTTAACAGTTCATCTTTAAGTGAACGGAAGTATAAACTTATTAAGCGGACCATGCTCAGATGGCCTCTGGGAAGAGCACTCATTTATTCGCCACTTAGTACGATGAAGAAAATTCACCCAACGGACGCGTTCAACGGGTTCGCAGAGCACTTACTTTCTTTGAAGAGGCACTTAATTTCGAGGCATGAGGCTGCCACAATGCTGAGAAATGTCACTGACCCAAATATTTCGCCGTCGTCCCCATCTATTGCTTCTTCAAGCCGCACTACATCCCACGTCAATCCTACGTCGAGAAAGAGACCTCATAGTCCGGAACCTTCTACGAAATTCGAAAGCTTCATGGCACAGCAAAATAAAATCCTAGAACAATTACTCAGCGTTTCAAAACAGCAAACCGACTTATTAACGCAAAACGTCTACAATGACTCCACTAATAACTCTGAGACGGCGGAATCCGTGGATAATAACTCCGGGGAATGGAGAGCACCAGACATAGCAATCGAGTCTCCTGAAGGTCAAGAAAATGTCACACCATCACAGGAAGAAGACGAATTCTTCGATTTCTCTCCAGAAACTAAAGAGACCGAGGCAAAAATAGGTAAAGCTGAGGAGGATTTAGTAAAGCAAGGCATGCATTGCCAAAGACTCGGAGAATCTTCGTGGCAAAACATACGTTACGCTGATGTGCAAAAGCAATTTCAGGCTTCACCAGTATTCACGAATTTGAAGGTCAATAGCAATCTAGCTACTGTTACTCCTAACTGGCAAACAATAGCTTTGCTCGAGAAGATGGACGTACTATCAGCAAAGTTCCCGCTAGCCCAGTTTAAAAATATTTCCCTTGCACGCGACGATCTTCTCTAGCCCCGCCTTTTTGTTTTTTTTACCAATTACCGATGATTTTTGAAGTATATTTCTGAAGAAATGAAGACTCAAAAAAGAATGTTTGTAGTTGAGTATGTCAATATAACATTTTTGACGAAAAAAATAACAGCAAGGCGGGGTCTAGCATACTTTGTCTCGAGCCTCTGCACACAATATTATCCCTTAAGGTGGGCTAGCGGCAACTTTGCTGATGGTATGCCTAGGAGCCATCACACATGGCCTCCTACAACAAAGAAAACATTTCCAGAACATTTACAGCACCGCTTCCCCAGAAATCAAGGGCTACATTGGCAAGAATTTCTTAGCCACAGATTCTCCTTTTCGGCGCACTTCAGACTCACTTCTGCAATATACCTGCGGCAAGAGAGCGGAAATTATTCAACAACGCCGTTCGGTCTATAAACCAACTAACAAAACATTGTGTGAACTTCTTCACTCCATACCTCCTTCCAATACACACCTCTTCTCGGAACCGCAACTGTCGGAACTTGTTAAGGAACAAGGAGGAGTCAACAAATTTTTTCCCACCCGAAGGCAATTTTCGTCCGGCGCGTCCAAACCCAGAAATCAGTCCAAAGGGCCCATCAGCCACGAACGCAAAGACAAGCCAAGACCCGCTGATAGAAAAGCAACTTTTCGAGCGCCGGAACAATCGAGGAAGAGATCGTTTACAGCAACAACGACGTCCGGAAAATCAAAAAAGTCTAGATTCGAAGGAAAAGCTAGACAATAAAAATCCAGTTAATTTTAAAGCAGGCCAGGTAAGCGAACATCTGCAAGCTTGGAAAGATCTAGGAGCCTCCCCCGTCATACTATCAATCCTCTCAGGTTACAGAATCCCTTTCGTTCGTTCACCCCCACTGAAAAAATTTGATACCGACTGTGAGAGATTCGCAGTGAAAGCTTCTCCTGATATGTGTTTAGAAATCAAGAAAATGATCGAATGTGGGGCGATTGAAACATGCTCAAGTAGCTCTGGATACCTATCACCCATGTTTTTGAGGAAAAAGTCAGACGGTTCCAATAGGCCCATATTTAACCTTCAGTTACTAAACCAATACCTTGTCCCTCATAAATTCCATCTGATAAATCATTATAAGATACCCTTATGCCTTAAGCAATCTGACTTTATGGTAAAAATTGATTTGTCGCAAGCCTATTTTCATTTGCCTATAGTCAAACACCACAGACGCTTTCTAGCTTTTAACTTTAATAAAACCATTTTCCAAATGACTTGCCTTCCTTTTGGGTTGGCTACTGCTCCATACATTTTTGCAAAGGTAACTAACTGGATCGCAAATTTTTTTAGGGACAAAGGCATCAGAGTCACCGTTTACTTAGACGATTTCCTTCTGCTACATCACGATCCGACGGTACTAGCGCAGCAAAGTCACTTTGTACAGGAGACCCTGGTCGCGCTGGGCTGGTGCATAAATTATCGAAAATCCATACTCTCTCCTTCCCGGGTAGTAGAGTACCTGGGGATCCTTTGGAATACCTTACAGAACATCAAACAGCTACCCGACGGAAAGATCACGAAATGCGTCAACTTAATCAAGGATACGCTAAACAATCGTTCATGGACGTGGTGGCTAGCAAAAGTCCTGCTCGGAAATCTGAACTTTGCCTGTTTCATAGTACCGCTGGGAAGACTTCACTGTCGCCAGATTCAAATAGCAGCCAACAAACTCCCCATGACTCAAAAGCACAAGAGATTTCCTTTGCCAAGCGATGTTGCAATAGAATTGAAATGGTGGCTGGCAAATATAACACAGTCGTCTCCAATTCATCAAAAGGGAGCATCAATTTTCATTACTACAGACGCAGCAAAAAAGGGGTGGGGGCGACAGTAGGGAACACCAAACTGAGTGGTCTTTGGGACAGCGACCAAATACATTGGCACAGCAATCAAAAAGAACTCTGGGCCGTGCTCGAAACTTTGAAGCGAATGGGTCATCTGCTACAGAACCAGTCAGCAATGATACAGTCGGACAACAGGACCGTTGTGGCTTATATTACCAAACAAGGAGGCACCAAGTCTCTGAGCCTGCTTCACATCACTCAAAAAATCTTAGATCAGGCCAGCAAACACCGAATAAATCTGTTGGCTCGATACCTTCCCGGGAAGTACAATCTATCAGCAGACAGCCTGTCGAGATCAAAAGAACTGCCCGAGTGGTCATTAAGCCAGGAGATATGTCAACGGGTATTCAAGATGTGGGGCAAGCCAGAAGTAGACCTGTTTGCAAGTGCTCAGTCTGCAGTCGTACCTCGCTATGTGAGCGAGGATGCCAGAGACCACAAATGTATCTTCGTAGATGCCTTCAGCCAGTCGTGGAACTTCAAACTAGGTTGGCTTTTCCCTCCACCAGCTCTCATTCCGCGTGTCCTAATACACCTGTCACGATGCAAAGGAACTTACCTTCTTGTAGCTCCAAAATGGGAGAGGACATTCTGGAAGGCAGAATTAATGCAGATAGCCTTAGATCATCCGTTCGAAGTCCCAGACTTACACAAGAATTTAATAGATTTGAGGACAGGCCGTCCCCCTCCTGCAATAAAGGACATGTGTTTGCAGGTCTGGAAGGTACGGGGTGGTCTAGGCTTGTAGAAACTTGGACAGAAGAAAATCAGAAACTTATAGAAAAGTCCTGGCGTGCTTCAACTTTGAAAACCTATGGTCCGATCTGGTCGCGCTGGAAAGCATGGTCTAGGCTAAATAACATTCGACCTGACAGACCAAACCCGGAGGACGTATCAAGATATTTGTGTCACCTTTATCATGACATCAAGTTAGCGGCTAGATCCATTGCCCTACATAAGTCGGTAGTCATCACCTTCGCCAATCCAGAAAAAAGCGTTTCTTTAAGCAGTCATCCTCTCGTAAAGCAAACGCTAAAAGCAATCTCCAATATCCGCCCACCACCTGTCAAGCCGTTAACATGGGAAGTAGGACAACTTATAGATTTCCTTAACAAATACGAATTCGACAGCAACAGCCTATTTCAAGTGTCCCGACACACAGCTGCCCTCTTGCTCCTGGCCTCGGGACGCAGGATTCACGATTTAACTCTGCTGGACATAGGACCTAACTTCTTTGAAGCTCACTCCAATCATCTCGTTTTCTGGCCACAGTTTGGATCAAAGACTGATTCACCTACCTACCAGCAATCAGGGTGGAAACTGTGTAGAAACGAAATCATTAAACTAGACGTAGTTCATTGGATTACCAAACTGATTGACATCGGAAGTAATAGACGTTCTGATAAAACCTCACGTTTATTTATTACCACAAGAGGGGAGGTCAAGAAAGCTTCAAGAGCTATTATTTCCGGTTGGATTCGCAACTTATTTAAGGCTGCTAATATTGCAGCTCCACCTGGTAGCTTTAGAGCGGCTGTTAATACCGACAACTGGATCAATAGAAACCTCAATCTAGACGAGGTACTTTCTAGAGGAAATTGGAGGAGTAAGGATACCTTTTTGAAACATTATTTCAAAGTAGTCCCTCAAAAGAGTATGATGCCCAATCAAACGCATCTAAGTGAATCATTTACGCCTGTTTTATAAATTACTCTTAAGTTCACTTTAATATTTTGTTTTTCATTTCCGTTTGTAAACCTAATTAACACTACAAAATGTTTGTCACAATTTAAAATTACATTTGATTTAATTTATCATTGTCTTTATTTCATACATTATTACCCTCATATACATATACCTTACCTACACAGTACGTCTTGCCATCGCCGGCAGAATATAAACACTTCTCACAAGTGGGTCAAGCAAAGGCTCGAACACCTAAATAGAACCGTTTTCCCCCCGAAGGGTAGAAAACGGATATTTAGGTTTCAGCCGAAGCTTGACCCACTAAAATTTCATTTCTTGCCGGCTTGTGAGAGTACTGACAAGCAATCGTCGACCGGCGATGGCGGCGACTCGGTGAACATCGGTCACGTGACCAAAACATACATATAGAGGGTAGATTCACACTGCAAACGCGCAAAATTCGGGGGGGTAATCTCACAAGTGGGTCAAGCTTCGGCTGAAACCTAAATATCCGTTTTCTACCCTTCGGGGGGAAAACGGTTCTATTTTGAATTTGTTTCAAAGTTAAGAGCAGTTAAGAGAAGAGTTTAGGGTGTAAATTTTTTGGAATATATGTAAACCAACTTTGAAAATAATCATTACAGCCATGATATCCATAACATGAAAAATTATAATTTTGCAATTAATACTTCTGGTATTGATAGTTAGATGTAAACAACGCGTTGAAAAAGAATATACTGTACCAAATTTTCAGCAATATCCGTTTTTTTTTAAGTGTTAAAAACTATTCTTCGTCTAATAATGATAATTATTAATTTTAACGTTGAAAAAATTAAATCTAAGATCATTTGATTATTTTCAAAGTGATTTTAAATGCATCCCAATTTAGTTTACTCAGCAAATCGTGGTACCAAAGCTACTTTCTGTAACTGTATTTTTGTTGTTGTAATCAAGTACATATCCGTCATTAAAATATAAGTATTGTTAATGTGTAATGCATTTAAATTATTTACGATGATATAGTTGCATTTATATAGTACACGTTTAGATTTTGTTTTGTTTATATAAGACAGTTTTTTTTTGCAACAATTCGTCATAAATAATGATGATGGGAAATTAAAAGGAGAAATTCTGAGGAATCTGTCCATCTGTCCTTTTAATATCCCATAAAAACGAAAGGGACGGGCGCATTTGCATTTAGATATGTACGCTTTATTTGGCGGCCCTTTTTATATAATTATGCTTGCTAAATAAAATAGAATAGAATACACACACACACACACTGTGTATAATACTTATGACAATATTGCAATAATGAATGATACAAATTTGTAGGTGCTACGATAATGAAACAGTAGGTACATCCATCTTAGATTTATACTATAATGTATTGAAGGGGTGTCCCTTAATAAGCATAATCTAATTTACATAATATGAATCCGCATAACAGACTTTGCATAACATGAATGCGCATAATTTTTATTTAGCCTAGTGATGTAAAAAAATGCATAATACTTAGTCTGCCTAATCCCAAATACGCATAATTTTGATTTACATAACATTACTTAGTATAACTTTCATTTAAACAAAATAAATTTACATAACGTAGTTATATAACTAATAAATCAAATCAATCAATCAATGATCAATCAAATCAATAAATGGTACTACTTATAATTAACATAATATGTCAAGTCGCAGGCAGCTTATATAATAATATGTATGAATGTGTAAATTAATTGATAAAATACGGTAAAAGAATTAATTAACAGTTTATTAACAAACTTTAATTATACTTGTATTCAAACAAAACACAATATTATACACATCCTACAAAAAATATAATTTCTCATGTTTATGAAAAGTAACATTAGGCTCATTAAATTTATGCCTTGCAATTGCTATGAAGATTTGCATTATGCGTATTTATTTTATATAAATTGACCGTTATGCGGATTCATGATTATGCAAATAATGTTATGCGATTTTAAAATCGGCGTTTTTTTGCTTCCTAATATAGACTCGTATTGAAGCCCGACTATAAAATAAGTAACCTCGCCATATAGCGGAATTACAATCGATCTAATTTCATAATTGAAATTGTAGCCAGGAGAAAATACATATTATGCCCCCAGCGCAGGATTTTTTTTTCTGGTCAGGCTTTACATATAAATTTAAGAAAAATAAAAAACCTGCGATGGTGGCTCCACGTGTATTTATTGCTTTTCTGGAAACAATCGCTATTATAAGGTTCTTTTAAGCTTTCTCAATATTTCGAAGGCGTGTCATTTAATTATTTAGGTCAGATTATAAGAATTATTGCGTATCGATTCGATTATTTTAAGTGACCGAGTTTTTATTTAGAATATCTAGTTACTGCTGTCGGTTCCCGAGTATTCCATTGTTTTAAACCACAGTTTTTTATGGTTCCGATACTACGCCCCCGCTAAATCGCATGTATTATTAAATAGACCTGAAACTGTATTATCAACGTATTTTTTTAAATTAAATCATGTGAATAATTTGCATGAAAACAATGTAACATAGTTATTTGTTTTGATTCATATATAACCGAAAATAGTTGAAGCACGACTCTTAAATTTAGAGAATAAATTTTCTCTATAGTAAAATTATTTATTCGATTGCATAGTTAAATAAAAAATTCTAGCATATATAGTTTTAATTTAGTTATCAAGCAGAACACCAAGTTACATATTTAATGCATTTTACTAAGCATTTTACCAAATAATGTTTCAGAAATTGTTGTTATTATTAACACCTCGATTACTAGTATAAGTATTTTATTGAAAATAGCATTGCACAGTGCTTGTTTTGTTACATTTCAATAAATATTATCATTATTAATTATGTTATATTGCTTAAACGACCTATCCTATAGATATTAGGCATTCTTAGGGGCAACGCAAACAGAAGACGGCGAGGCGAGGATACGGCACAGGCGCGGCGGTGTATCGACTGAAACTGGTTTGACATACGGTTGAAAACGGCATGCCAAAATCGAGTAGCGCGCGGCGCGTCGAAGCTGCCACGAGAGCCGGCGCGAGACCGCCGCGCCGCCGTATGTCAAAATATTTAAGGTTTGGTTTTGATTGATACATCGCCGCGCCTGCACCGTACCCTCGCCTCGCCGTCTTCTGTTTGCGTTGCCCCTTACAGTCCGATAAGGATCAAAATTACTGCTGCCAATCGTAAAATGGCGGCGCGGCGTTAGTTCCTTTTATAAATGTTAATGTTAAATCTTAAGGTCCTCAGTAGATATATTGTGTATACTTTATAGTAAATTTTCCTAAATGCAGTATCTTAACCTATTATTCTCAAAAATCGTTGAACACATTTTGTTACACTAATATAGTTAATGGGGTAGAGTGCGGACATTGTGATTTCTAATAGTGTAAATATTACTTTGTACTTATTGTCTAATCTAAGTTATATTTCTAGTCGGTAATCAACTCATCTGCCATGTGGCAATACCCTACGTTCCTCTTGAATTCAGTTTCGTTGGGACCGTGTAAAGGCTTCCGGATTTCAATAAGGCGTCTGTCAGTCTCCAATGCTTGGTTCTTGTACTCCAAGTCTTTGGTTACCCTTTGGTGATGATTGTACATGCCGTGGTAGGTCCTCCTGTGAAATTATTTAGTTTATGAATTGCAGTGGACCTAATGTAGTGCCTTAGTGTACCCTTACATACTTAATAGATAACTGAACCAGACCTGACAAATGCTTATTATTTTTGCCTATAATTATTTTAAATAATCATAAAAATGTATCCTACTTTTCATATTACCGAAATTATTCAACATTTAGAAATGAAACTGTTATTTACAAAACCCTTTTTAGGAATCTCAAATATCACTTACAGAGCTTCTTCCAACTTATGTTCCAATTTTTGTGAACTCAAATGAACACGTTCGTATTCTTCAAGTAAACCCCTCATCGGCATGTCCTGTGAAAATAAATTCGTTAGCTTTGCTTATAGTTACGTTTGCGTAAAATATGACGTCATAATTTAAACTTACCTGAACTCTTTCTAGTACAGGTCGACGAGTTCTCATTTCAAGTCTTGTTTCGACCAATTTAGTTGGATTTATTTTATCAGCAACTGCTGCTCTCAACGCTTCTATTTCAAGATCTAATTTGTATAGATTTTGTTCCAACTGGAAGCAAACATTTTGTTCTCTTGAATTATATGCAACTTCACTTTGGAAAACAATTATTTTACTACCTTACTAGTTACCTTGTACTTTTGCCATTCCATCTCATTTCTTGCCCTCTGTATGTCATACACCCTTCGCCTCATAATCAGTTCTACAACCTGACATTGTGCTTGCATTTGATTTCTAGCCGTTTCTCTTGCTTTGAACATGTTTTCGCGTAAAGTTTTCGATTCCGACATCAGCTGTTCGGCTATTTTGATTGTATTCTCAATGCAGTCTACGTAGGATTTCTCCGACATGGACCTGAAGTGTTGAGATACTTACTACGAGTAATTCCAAAGTAAAGCAAAATATCTTTAATAATCTTAAAATTATGATGCTGAAGTAATTTGGAAATGTGTGTGTCCGTACTCTTATTATAATTTTACTTTTTGTTGTGCTATTTTCTCGAACTATCTGTTGAGAATATAAACGTTTTCGAAATGCCTATTAACTTACTCTGCTGGAATCCTTGTCGGATCCACCTTGTATGATATATCGCTACAGTTGCGATCTAATTCTTTGACATGATATTCCAGATTCAATGTCTCGTCTTTATTGGTGATTTCTCGCTCCAAACGACTGAAGACGTTTGTCAAATCCTTAATCTTTTCCCAACCCATGTGGCAGACGTCTGTAAGGACGCGTTTGCTGTTCTCTATTATGTGGAGTTCCTAGTTAAAGAAGAGAATTTTAGTGAGTAGTTAAGAACTTTCATAGGCTGAGAAAAAACCCGTCATGATGATATTGTCGATGTCATTTTTATATATTTACGCTAAATCACAATCACGTTGAAATAATAACAAATATTATTGATACTTAGATAATTAGCAGACGATAGGTTTTAAAACATTTCTAAAACAATTTAACAGTAGGTACTAATTAATACCAGTGAACGCCTACCTACAGCCTGAAATTATGATTAATCAATTTACCTTTATTTTTTATTTCAGGTCGTAGATGTTGTGATTAATCACAATCATATTATTTTAGGCTATACCTAGACGTTCTTCTTGTGCTGTTGGCATCCAATATGGCTTCATGCTCATACCTTGTGAATTCACTTACTGCGTCTTTCGGTACAAAACCGCCACTTGAGAACCTTTCTGAACCACGACCATACTTACCTTATTCAACTCTTCTCCGAGCTGGTCCCTAGTCAACTCGGGAGGCACCCGCTGGTCCCGGTTAGACAGACACTGATTCAACACCATCAGAGGAAGCTGCAGTGACTCCAGATGTAACTCAGTAGCGTTCTTCTCCTCCTTTAACGCTCTAATCTCGTCACGCACACTCTCCCTTGTGTAGCGTTGCTTCTCTCGCCAGGATTCAACTTCGAATATTCTGAGATGAAGATTTCTACTTAGTAAGTATTGCTTTCACTTCCCTTCCTATAGAAAAGCCTTCGTATGGTGGATTGTTATAAACTGCTGCTGCTGTAATATACTTATTAGAAATACTAGTGCAAAGAAAGGGCCCCAGAAGCTGCAATTTCCCAAGTACTTACGTACCTACCATGAGCACAGAATAAATAATAGTCATGTCATGTATGTACCTATGTCATGATCATGAGTGTTGTTTTATTATCTATCTACTACATCGATGTGTGTAGGTATATTGTTGGAATACAAATCTAGTTCCTAAAGATCTTTGGGCTGGACTGGACCAAGCTGTGATGGTAACTTAGGCTGAAATCATGATGGCTTTGTTTCTTACCTATCCCGCAGCAACTCATTATTAACATAGTTGTCCCAAACAGTAGTGACACGGGTTTCATTCCGTAGCTGGTTTGCCCTTTGCCTCAACTCGAACGTTTCGAAACGACGCGACCTAGCTTCACTTTGTAATCTCTGTATATTCCTCGTCCAATCTGAAACACTGAGGCGTCGGTGGGGCTTTTCGAACACTGGGATGGAAGTCATGGATGGATCCATCTTGGCATCTACCAAAAATGTATAGGATTCAAGTAGGTAAAACGTTCAATAACTTTGGTGAAAATGGTCCTTCAATTCCCTTTGCTTTGGTGACCTACTTACTTTATAGCGGGATACGAATGTTTGATCAATGATGATTCCATCGATCGTTTAATTATGAAAAAAAGTTTTATTTTATTTCTTGCGTGATAGTTAGTGTGATATATGAAATTGGATAAGTCGATGAGTATTGTGAGCAGCATAAAATGATTATATTTTATGGTGGGTAAGTATTTTATTTACAAATCTTTATTATCTTTCATTATTTATAAGATTATTAATTAAACTACATACCTTTAATACAACACAATACCTTTAATAATAAATAATAATTAGCTTGAATAGTTTAGAAAAATATACTAGGTACCTATTTGAAGATAGCTAGATTGGGTGGGTACCTATCGTTTCCCGCGCACCACCAAAGTATTTTTATTTCCCGCCTAAATGAATAACCGGAAATGATTAACCATAGAGGTTAGTAACTTTTTATTTTGTTTGGATACTTGATCACTTGACAGGACAATCAATTATTAATTAATTTGTTTTGTATAGTATAACCATTAGTTAATTATAACTAGTTCCGTTTGAATATCTTGTATTGTTGTATTGTAATTAAAAGCAATTTAATAAATACCATACATTAGTATTTCTTTTCCAAAATATTTAACTCAAAACATGCTCAAATCATCCATCCATCCAATACATCCAAAGCAAAAAGAAAACAAAAATTGAAAATGGCGGCGTCCTTTTGCTGAATGGAAATTGTCGGTCGGTGATTTCTTGTGGTTTTTTGTAACATCAAATCGTCGATAAAATCCGTCTATATAGTATAAATTGTTCCTCTAGCGTTAAAAATAGTTAATAACTTGATAATTGAAGTGAATCGTGTGTAAATCCAAGTGAAAACATGTAAGTAGTTGGCAGTCAGAAATTTTTTTCGCTTTCTATGATTTTCGGAATTTTGTTACAAACTTTGGCTTTGTATTTAGGTATGACGATAAACGCGGTGGGCGAGGCGGAGGTCGCGGAGGCGGACGCGGTGGCGGCCGTGGCGGCGGCGGGCGTGGCGGGCCCAGAGGCGGTCGGTCAAGCGACCGCTCTGAAGATAGAGGAGGAAGCCGATTTGGTGGCGGTCGGGGAGGCCGCGATGGCGGTGGCCGGGGACGCGACGGGGGTGGCCGAGGAGGTGGTCGCGGGTTCGGCGACAGAGGCTTCGGTGACCGCGGACGCGACGACTTCCGTGGCAACTTCAAAAACGACCAGCCTGGCCGGGACTTACGCAAAATTCGCTGGGAGAACGTCACGCTCACGCCCTTCCAGAAGAACTTCTACGTGCCCCACCCTAATGTCGCCAGGCGCAGCCCTCAGGAGATTGAAGCTTATCGGAGTCAAAATCAGATCACAGTAAAGGGGCGCGAAGTGCCAGCCCCTAGTATTTACTTTGAAGAGGGTGGCTTCCCTGATTATGCTATGAAAGAGATCCTTAAACAAGGATTTCCTAATCCAACACCAATTCAGGCCCAAGGCTGGCCAATAGCGTTATCTGGACGTGACATGGTTGGCATAGCTCAAACAGGGTCAGGAAAGACATTAGCTTATATCTTGCCAGCTATTGTCCACATTATCAACCAGCCAAGACTGTTGAGAGATGATGGCCCAATCGTGCTGGTTTTGGCACCGACTCGTGAATTAGCTCAACAGATACAGCAGGTAATTTTAGCCAGTGTTTATCAATGTTTAAGTTTTTTTATTAGGACATGTTAGGTGTTATATTGGAGACATGAGACTGCCTGATCCTTTTACTAATGACCATAATTTGACTCAAACCTTAGGCCTTTTTACAGTTACCTTGAGACTTTTAATATTTGATCAAAATTTTTGTTTTATAATGATTTGAAATTACAAGAATTTGTTTTTCATTGTGCCGGACCAGACCTTGGTTACAATGAATGGGATTGCCGCGGAGATGTTGGACGATCCCATAGAACAGGATGGGCCTAAGATAGTAAATTCACATTTTAATACTAATATGTAGAACTTAGCTTTTGCAGGCAGGTAATGTTCGAAAACCTTAAAGAGAACTTTTGGGGATTTCTTATTTTTTGATTGTAAAGGTTATCAAAATTCTAAATTTTCATTTGATAGGATCAGGTTTCTGAACGTAACCTCGTAGTTATTACTTCTAGCACTGTTGTTTTAGTTTATTTTTACTTTTATTTATATTAGTTAGTTTTTTTCCTAGCTTCTAAAATCTGTGCTTTTTTCTGTGCTATAACTGTTCCTCAATTTTACTTTAAATAAATTATTGTTTATTATTACACAAATTAATAAATGGTCAAACAGTTTAATCATGTGTTATGTTATGGGTTCTATTGAGAGGGTTTTACACATCAAATAGAATCATATTGAGAGTCATATTTTATCATCTAATCAACAATTGGGGTTAGGGTTTAAATAATTTATTAATTCTGTAGAGTTGTTGTGTAGAACCCTCCAATGTTTTATTTTTAGGGCCATTCATTATTTACATGAGGAGTATGATTCCAAAAAGTTTGTTATCTAACTATGATCATAATAGATAATTATTTAATCTTTTGGCCTTAACAAAGCAACAATTGTTTTCAAATTATATGAACTCACAAATCCTTTGCTTTATATGTGAAAATTCACTTACAATTTGTAAAATGTAAGAATTGCTTTAGGTTTCTATCCATATGGTAGGCATGTTTAGGCGGCCATGTATGTGTTATTTAAACCCATCTAAACCCTGATGTAAAAAATTATTGGCCCTTATGCTACTTCTAGCTTTTAACCAGGTATTCTATGAACAAAACTATTCTACTTTTTGAATCGTATGTGCAATCTATTGAGTCAGATCTAGAGGTAGCATACTAATTTCCTGGGATATATGTTTAAAATTTGTTTTTGTTTTATTAAAACTTCAAACTCAAATCAATTTGAGAACACTAGATCAAAAACATGAAATCTTTACAGGTGGCCACAGATTTCGGACAGAATGTCGCAGTGCGCAACACTTGTGTGTTTGGGGGGGCGCCAAAGGGACCACAAGGGAGGTGTTTGGAGCGAGGAGTGGAGATTGTTATAGCAACTCCTGGAAGACTGATTGATTTTCTGGAGAAAGGTAATTTTTTTGTAATGAAAGAGTCTGTTTTGTATGTCCTCCAATTGCAGGGAACAATTTTGTTGAAGGCTCAGCATTATTATTTTTTTAATTGACCTATGCTTGTGTCGAAAAGGTACGACCAATCAAGCTTCACCGGACTTGAAGGCTCAGCAGTAATCATCCTTTGAATGGCCTTAATCTAACTTTACGTTTACATGTCTTTTATTTGTCTATTGTAGGAAATATAATAATAAAACATTTTTTCAGTTGTAAAAGCATAATAATTTTATGTATTCAAATGATATAGCTTATTCAATTTTTTTTGGTTCTTACCTTTAATAGTGATTCAAGGTCTTGCTGTAAAATAGATTAAACAATTGAAAAATATTTTTAGGGACCACGAATCTCAAACGCTGCACATACTTGGTGCTGGATGAGGCAGACCGAATGTTGGACATGGGTTTCGAGCCTCAAATCAGAAAAATTATTGAACAAATCAGGCCTGATAGGCAGGTAAGTATTAATTTAATCATCTGCGTTTTATAAAAACGATGAATGTAAATTGTATGTGAATTTTTCCACTTCTAGGTTCTCATGTGGTCTGCAACGTGGCCTAGAGAGGTACAAAATCTCGCTGAAGAGTTCCTAAACGACTACATCCAAATCAACATTGGTTCGCTGCAACTGGCGGCCAATCACAATATTCTACAAATAGTTGATATCTGTGACGAGTGGGAGAAAGCAGATAAGCTTATTACTTTGCTTCAAGAGATATCATCAGAGGAAGAGACCAAGACCATCATATTTGCTGAGACTAAGAGAAAGGTATAACATACATATTGATAAACAAAGTAGAAATTGTATAAAAATGATGTCTCAAGTTTGTATTCCCTTTAATTTTCTTAGGACAAGCTCATTTGACTAGCCAGTCGATATCCCTATTAGATAGATAGATAAAAGTTTATTGCATAATAGTTGCATATTACTACACACTACACTAGGTTCTGTCTAACTAAATGATCATTAAAACGTAACAATTTCGTAAAATATTCTTCTCCTTCATGGTCTTGCTGTGGGTGCCCCTTAAATTGCATAACATAAATATCCCTATTATGAAAATCCATAACAGACTTGCCATAACTTTAAATAGTATAACAATTTATAGAATCCATAATTCAAAAATACATACCATTATTTAGCATGACTATTAAAATCCATAATATTGTATAATCTTTCACAATCATAAATTTAAAATATTTTGGTAAAAAAGAAGATAAGAGAAACAGCATTTTTGGTGATAAAAATAATAATTTAATATATGTTTACTATATTTGTCAAATTTATATTTCTTAATTTATTGTACATACTAACAGTATTCATATTAAAGTTAGGGCTTTTAAATTAAGTATTTCAAAATTATGGATTTTAATCGTTATGACATTTATCGATTATGGATTTTAGATATATACATTTTCAATTATGGGTTTTAATATAGACCCTCTTGCTGTAGGTGGATGAAATAACAAAAGCAATCAACCGCGCTGGCTGGCGCGCGCTGTCCATACACGGCGACAAGAACCAACAGGACCGCGACTACGTGCTGGGGCAGTTCCGCCAAGCGCGCGGCGCCATACTCGTCGCCACCGACGTCGCCGCCAGGGGCCTCGGTAAGTTGTCGTAGGGTAGTGCCGCAAGGGAATGTTCTTGGGCCTCTTTTTTTTCAGGGTATATGTGACGGGTTTGGAGAAATTGAAAGCAAATGCTAGTCTAAGGATTGGACTAACTTTCCCAAAAAACTTATTTCGGAAACTAAAATCAATATATTGACTTTTCCAGAAATGTCCAATGTACAATCAAAATGTTTATTATTATAAATTATGAAAGTGTCGTCTTTTTGGTTGCGAGCAAAGTTTCTTTGGGAAAGTGGCTCAAAACCAATGACTTAACATGTCCTTTTAGTATTTGCTAAGCCAACATTTGAACTCAGTTGTTTATAACAAAGGGTAGAATATCTTCGGCCTTGGGACAGTTGATGTGTATTATATAGTAAAAAGTATTGACCCAATGTCTTGGGTCTCACTTTTTATACAATTAACGTCGTCGGTTCCAAAGTGAGAGCGGTTCCTACGCAACTAATGGTATATTGATATTCTTTAGGAACAATTTCGTAATGAGTTCTTACACACATTTCTGAATGTTTAAAATAACACACAGAAATCAATTAGCAAGTTGGAATGCCTGTTTGCCAGATATCTTTCGTGGTGACAATACACTGGTGACTATTTAAAAGTCATCAAATTAATATAATTGCAGCTATAGTTCATAAAGTAAATCGCTCTCGCATTATTGATGTGTATGTGGTTAACATTGATGTCACACTCAGTAATAGAATTGAATTCAAATATTTGGTGTCCAAGCTACTACTGAATCTGTAGGATATGTAGTAAATGTCACTGTAAGTTGCCCAGAAGTTGTCTATCTTATGTTTGAGCCACCTATTCTTAGAAGCGATTAAACGTCTAAACACGACGTTGCTTTGGTGGTGACATCTCCCGCCTATGTTAAACAACCTAATGCAAAACGAGGCATCAAACAGAAGATTATGTACTGCAGTTGCGAGGTATTTTAACGTCAATTGACCGAGTGAATCATCTCGCACTGTTTCACCGGGGTGTTTTAAAGGTCTAAGAGGTATGTCAGGAGCGTAAGGGAGGTATTCGATGACATTGCTCGAGATTTGACGGTTGTATGAGCACAACCTTTACAATAGTTCCAGTATTCACGAAAATATATCTATATATAGGGAGTTCCAAACATGGAGTAATTGAAGAAATAATGTTCATTATCACTTTAATAATTTTAGGTATTATCCAGACGAGCACTCACATTAAAGTTCATTTTTTATTTTCAATTAAAAATATTAAGATAATTATATTAACGTTCATGGCTTGAGAAATATGCCAGGTTTTTCAGTGGCGTGGCCGTGGAGATATACTTATTGATTGTAGCAGGAAACACCGAGAAATTTTACCTAGTGTGTTTCTAGGCCGGGACTTAATTAATTAAGTCTTATTATTAACTATCATGCATGCTAATTAAGTGAATATTGGAACAAGATTATAAAATATCGACCCAGCAATGGTCTAATGGATCCTAGATTTGAAGACCATTCAATCCTGTTTCATCTTGTGGTAGACAGTTATGTTATGGACATTAGACTTAGTTATTTAGCTGCTGTAACACCGGTGGCCCCTTGTAAAGGCTTGGCTAAGGCATCCAGGTTTGTAACCTTTGAGTCTTTATTCAACGGATTCATTTCGAACGCTTTTGCCACGCCTTTTGAAGCATTCGGTATAACGGCAGCTTCAGATATTTTGTTTTTTATACATTCAATTCACGTGATATTTTTGTATGTATGCTGATATTCTACCACGAGATGATTAGCTTTGGTCCGATAAAACTACAAATTTCCATGACTGACTTGGCATTATTCTCAAATGTTTTCATTTCAGAGGCGCATGCGTGCAGAGATAAGGGCTAGACGGCGGTGTGTGGCTGACTTCATAACATTGATCATTTCAAAAGACGATTCTACGGAATTGTATGGAATCATTGATGATGACAGCATCACTTAACTGTCAGCTCACACTAGTCGAAAGAGCATGCTGCCTCTAAGGTTTAAAAATAACAATGGTCTATATTTTTTTCGCATTGGTATATTTCTGTTCCTACGTAATGGCGGTTTTGTCGGGAATAGTCCAAAAATTGATTAGGAAATTTCAAGGGGATGAACAGAAGTTACCACAAATTACAAAAGAATAATGTGAACAGAGGGGAAGAGGGAAAGTAAGACCATCAAACAAGAGCAATATATGCTTGGTTACTTGTCATGAGAGATTTTAAAAGGGCCTGCCCTACGCAACCTGACTAATTTCATCGTATTCCGAACCTGTAAGGGCATAGACGCAAAGTCAGCACACCGTTCCACTCTTGGCCTACAACACTCCGGAACCACTGAAGGGCATAATACAGTTATTTCCAGCTTCTCCCGTCGGCCTGTGACTCTTCAGGTAAATACTGGTCTTTCTTCAGTTCGAGGGAATAATTCTTAACCTTTTCTAATTTAAAACATCAATGATTTAATAGACTGTCTTGGTATTTAGTGTGCTTTTTGCTTTTATTATTTCTGAAGTCCAATTTGAACTTGGATTCAAATTTTTACAGTGATTTTGTTCTTAGATTTTGGTGAAGCGTTTGATTGTGTAGATCACTACAAAAATGTTATGGGTAAAGTACATACCTATATATATGTTTCTGATACTAAATTCTAACTCATTAAATGCATTCTTTGTTTTTTTTTTTTAATTATTTATGTATATGAAATCTAATAGGTTCTTTTAATTTACGAGTACTGCAAGGTTGTATCTTGGGAATATTCTTTTAATTTGCTTTAAGAATTATTCCTTCAACAATTATGTGTTTTTATTCTGTTATTGTTACAAGTGACTTGGATTACCTTTTATAGTTGTGCTTTCCCGTTTTGATGTAAAATCCGTCTTAGCATATTCGACGTGTTAATTTAACAAGTGTAATGCAGATGTGGAGGATGTGAAGTTTGTGATAAACTATGATTATCCGAATAACTCTGAGGACTACGTTCACCGTATCGGCCGCACTGGGCGCTCGCAGAATACTGGCACTGCCTACACCCTCTTCACGCCGAACAACTCTGCTAAGGTAAAATTTACTTCGTAAAGTTTTTTTATTTATTTTAGATCTTTTGGTGAACAAATTTTGATCTCAGTCCGTTCGATTTTACTATTGGCAATATATCAATGATTGGCAATTATATGTGCATACAATTAGATGAGAATCGTGGTTTTACCATGTCAGTAAATAGGTGACAGCTAGGCCCGATCGTTGCGAGTATCCTATCCTAAATGGTTGCCTGGAAGAAATCGCTTAGAGCGATAAGGCCGCCATTCGCCTTCTCTTTTGTTTTTGTTTGTACTGTACTTGTTTTTATTATGTGCAATAAGGTATATTATTATTATTATGGGGAGCCCTATTTCTAGCAGTCGATGTTTTTCGACTAAAAACGTTAGCTTCTTTGTGGTT
The DNA here is from genome assembly GCA_948473455.1 of Teleiodes luculella. Classification (NCBI taxonomy): domain Eukaryota; kingdom Metazoa; phylum Arthropoda; class Insecta; order Lepidoptera; family Gelechiidae; genus Teleiodes; species Teleiodes luculella. The sequence continues at coordinate 1,548,894 of OX419593.1, read as the reverse complement.
ATTATTTTTGTTTGTGAGATAAATAAACTTGGATATCCGCATCTTAAGCCAATCATAGTCTATGAAGATAATGTATAAAATATTTTAATTTATATTGATGTTAATGTTAATTTGTACAGGCCAAAGATTTGATGTCCGTGCTACAGGAAGCTAATCAAGTCGTCAATCCTAAACTGCTGGAGCTTGCTCAGTGCGGAATGGGCTTCAAGGGGAAGTATGGTACGTAATTTACTTTGCTTTTAAGGTTCAAATATTCATGTTTGAAAAAGTATCATCCGATACTAAAGCCATTTCAAGTCCGGTGAAGCTTGATCCGTGTCGTACCTTTTCGACTCAAGCTTAGGTCAATTCAAAAAAAACTAAAGCCATTAAATTTTCGCGCCACGGCGAGGTTTATTATATTTCTCGGGTTTCATTTATACAACTCGTATTACGTTTTTATTGTTTTAAAATTAAATATTTTTAGTAATATATGTGTGTCTTCTTTAAAGTAGAATTTTGCTATTGAAAGTAGACAATCGATAAAATTGGAAAACATTGTACTGGCAACAAAGTTACATAGAAAAAAATGTATCAAATTAAGTAAATCCATAGAATCGGGGTTGAAGATTTTTTTTTTCAAATTTGCCGCGTTTTTTCATTGTCTACTTCCAATAGCCAAACTCTATATTTTATTGTTTTTGTGTGAATTATCAGGTCGCGCGCGCAACTACCGCGACCGCGACGATGACCGCGAGAGGGGGGGCGGGCGCGGGCGCGGCGGGCGGGACGGGGGCCGCGGGGGCAGGGGAGGGGGCAGCCGCTTCGGGGGCGGGGACAGCGGCGGACGCAGTAAGTTCAACAACCTACTCGACATCCCATTACACAAATACAACAGTTTCACATCTCCCTACATTCTATTTTTAAACATCACACGATAAGTAATTAATAGCTTTCGTGTAGTTCAAAAATAAGGGGTGGTTTAGGAAATAATGTTAATTTCTATAAAATAAACAATATTTATTGAATAAAACTAAATCAAAAATATGGCAGCAACTTTCGAACTTCTCTTATTTTCACATCTTCTCTTGCTTTTACATTAGTCTAATTTGAAGAAAATACACCCCTCAAATATAGGAATACTTCCTCTATAAGGGAAGAAAATGTATGAATGGTTTGAGATGAATGTAGTATTTACTATTGTATCCTCAATTCCAGGCTCAAGATGGGACAGTTCCAACGGCGGCGGCAGCAGCTACCAAAACCAGGAGTCGGGCTCCTACAACAGCGGCACCCGGGGCTTCCGGGACAGAGACAGCTCCGGGGGCTTTAGCCGGGACAACGGCTCCGGGGGTGGCTACCGCGGCCGCGGCGGAGGCCGAGGCGGCGGCCGGGGCGGCTTCGGACAAAACCAAACATCCTACGGACAAAACCAGTCTTCGTACGGACAGAACCAATCGTTCCCCCAGCCCGCTGCCAACACCTACGGGCAGGGCTTCAGCGTCCCCCCCCCCACCAGCTACTACAATATGTACTCCCAGCCCCCTCCCCCGCCGGCCTCTAAATTCGGCGCTAAATAAATTAGCTAATTCAATTGTAGACTATGTCCATATCTGTGCACGAGTATGCTCGTCTAGTTAGACGTAGGTACATAGTGATATTTTCTGGGTATTTTTAGTACATAATCATTGTGAACTGTGCTTTATTTGATAACGAATTATGGTTCTTTCTAATTGCAGTCCAACATTCCTTCCTGTTTTAAATGAAACTGGCTTAAAAGTAGTTTGTGGTAAATCAACGTGTGATACAGTGCACCGCTATTTCTGTTTATTTTTTCATGTGCAATTCACGTAATAATAAAATACTGTTATCATAAGTATTATTGAGTTTTATTTAACAGCACTATAGCAATCTGCCTATAGGCTCAAAAAACTATATTATGCATCCACCAATATTAATTGTTACTTAAAATTCAAGCCTGAATGAGGATTTCACTACTTAACATTGAATATTGGAAGGTGCGAGCCCCTTACTATAATCTCCCTTGGTTGAACCATAACTAGAGGATTCAACAAATCTGTTTCTATAGTTTTAGTATTTCCTTGCATTACAAATACTACACATAGCCCAAACAATCTCTAATTAAAAGAAATAAGTATTTAATTGTGTAGGTAATAAATAACTAAACAATCCATGTAAGAAACAATTGGAACCTCTCATGCCTAAGGAAGTTATATGGTTTTCTCTCATGGTTTTTAAACATGTGGCTTGGTGAGAAAACATCTTTTTTATTATATAATTAGCTTTCCGCCCGCGTTAACAGTTTTTTCCGTGGGAATGAGGCATTTTCCCGCGGTAAAAGGTAGCCTATATTACTCAGGGTGAATGTAGCTTTCTAATAGCAAAAGAATATTGAAATTAGTTTAGCAGTTTTTCAGGATATTCATTACAAACATACACACTGTACTGGATAGTGGGTGCTTGACACAAACCCCCGGACTACCCAATGCGTACACGAAATAATAAAACGGTTGGTTCTCGAAACAGACAGTATAATTTATTCGGTCGGTAAAATCGGTACAAAAAGTGGACTGTAATAACTAGTTCGATAACGGTGGAACAACACTATTGACAAAAATCGATGGTAACGGTACAACACTACGAACGGTAAGAAATTACTACAATATGGGTACAGCACTACGGTGACAGGTTAGAATAACGCGGCACTTTCAAAACGGTAGGTATTCGATTTCACACGGCTCACTATTATCACTAACACTATTGCACTGTACTCGCGGTTAATTGTAGTCGGTTGTCTCTTCGGTTTCGATCGCTCCGATTAGCTCGGCTGAACTGACTGAACTGACTTTTGGAACTGACTTGTTGGTTCGGGATGCGGCCGGTTTAAATACTAATTCCCGCGGAAACTTCCAGACCGCCATTCATTCTCGAAGCCTGATGACAGCTCTGGACGATATATCGATCCCTTTCGCACAGTCATCTCATCTACTTCCGGAAAGTTCGCTATTCACGGCGTACGTCGCTCATAGTCGGTCGGTCTCTATTTCCGGAAAGTTCGCCATTCATGTTCATATGTCGTTCCTTGTCACATAGTCTGTCGGTCTCTCTCTGGCTTCCGGAGAGTTTGCTTGACGTCTCGAACGATTGGCTGTCATCGAACTTTCTTGATGTTTCTACCAATAGCGTGATCGATGGGTTGCCAACAATCAGCGGTTGTGACGTTCGGATACATTTACGGTATTCAATCGGTCGGTTTTTATTGCGATGTCCGTGTTCGGATACTTTTCTGTGTTTCGTCGCGAACATACTCCCGCCGTGCGCCGTCGTCATTGGCGGCGCATCAACTCCGGTGAAGCGACGAGCAGTTCTTCAGCTATCGGTTGTATTGTCGGTTGCTTTGCGGTACGACTCCCGCCGGTGTTGCAGTACGGGATACGGTTCGGTCTTGCGGTGTTACACGGTGAGCTGGCGATACACGGTGACTGTGCTCGGTTCTGTTGTCGGTGACCCTCCCGCCGGTGATGTAGTGCGAGATGAGCTGCGGTGTGGCGGTTGTAGACGGTTCATACGGTGCTGGACACTACGAGCTGAAGGCGTGAGGACGGTGTTCGGTTCTCCAGTTCTCGGTGGACTCTCCCGCCGGTGATGCAGTGCGGGATGAGGTTGGTTGCGGCCGGTGCACTCGCATTTGTGGCGTCGAAACGGTTTTTCGGTGAACTGCCGGTGGATGAAGTCCGTAACAGTAGTTGACTCGACGTCCTGCGGTTCGGTTGTTCACGCCATGGAGCACCCATCCTAGTGCGGTGAACGATGCTACGGGTTGGTCAACTGACGATACTGGTGACCAGGAACTGCCAGTTGTCCTGTCCAATCAGGATGGTTGGTTTTCCGTCTTCATACTGGAGTTTCTCGGTTATTCCTTGAAGATGGTCGCAATGTTCCAGGTCTTCGGCTTTAACGGTTTGCGGTGACAGCTTCAGTTCATTGATGGTGCGTGCCTTCATCTGGAATGCACCTCCCAGACCTTCGATTTTCAGGGTGACTCTTCTTGAGTTCTCGGTGTTTAGCTTCACCCCAGCAACGGCTTCGATGTCGAGTGGATCCTTCTGTCCTTGGCATCCGATCTTCTGTGCGATCTTCGAGTCGATGAGGGTTACAGTCGATCCATCATCCAGCAGCGCGAAGGTGTTTACGGAGCCTCGTGGTCCTGAGATCTTGACGGGAAGTATCTTCAGGAATGCGTACTGCTTCTCTGATGATGCGGTTGCCACTCGTTCCTCGGTTTCTTTCTGTTTCCTCTGGTAGTGCAGCAGAGGATGGTGCGATCCCTTGCAGTCGTTGACAGCGCATGGTCGGTACTTGCATCGGTGCCCTGGCATCCTCTTCTTAAGGCAGCGGAAGCACAAGTTGTACTCTTTGGCCATCTTCCATCGGTTATCGGAATCGGCAGTCTTGATTTTCTTGCATTCCTTTTCTTCATGGCCGGTTGCTTTGCACAGGATGCATCTTTTGACAGGTTGGCGAACTTGATGCAGCTTACTTTTGTCAGCTCGGTAGATTTTCGGTTTCTTCTTTTCCGTCCGCGTTTGGTCGGTATCGGTTTGCTGCCTTTCCTGTCTTCTTTCTTCTCTCGGTTCCACTCTTCTTTCGGTTATTTTGAACGTACGGTGATGTTCTCGGTGGCGGTTTGAGCGGTTGGTTTCCCGATTCGAACGATGGATGTCTCGGTTTCGGTTCGTTGGGGCCGATCTTCTCTAACGGCGCATATTTCCCACATTTGCTGGCTTCCTTTTCGATGAATTGGCAGAACTTGACGAGGTCTGGTACATCTTCCGGTTGATCCTCCTCATAGTCGTACCACTTGGAGCGCAGCGGCGCGGTGAGCTTCTCCACCAACGTCCTCAGCACCTCGGTGTTATATAGGTAGTGGTGACGCTTTAGGACTTGAAGAGTAGCCACGCTGTTCTGTACCTTGCATGAGAACAGGCACACGTCTTGCGGAGCATTGGTGAGGCTCGGTAGATCCCGAAGAGCTTCTAACTCGGCGAGGGCGATTGCGTCCGGTCTCCCGAATCTTGTTTCCAGGATCTTAATGATTTCCCCCGGTTTTCCATTCACGATGAGCAGACGGTTCACGGCTTCATGTGCTCTGCCTTTCAGGGATCGGCGCAGTCTTGCGATATTCTCGATTTCGGTGAAGTGACCCTCGGTTTCATAGTAGGCAGCACGGTAGGCGAGCCAGTCTTGATACGCCCCGTTGAAGAAGGGCAGTTCCGCCAGGTATCGTGGAACTGCAGGCGGTTGAGCGGAGCGTGCTGCGAGGGCGATGGCTTCGGCGAGTTCGGTCAAGCCAACGCGGTCTTCATTCATCGGTTTCTCGGCTTTGGGTCTCCCCAACCTCGGTTCTTCGGTTTTCGGTTGAGGCTGGACGGTCTTCGGCTGAGCGGCATGCGGCTGAGCGTGAACGATGTTCCTGTCCACGGTTCTTTGGTATTCTTGATACATGTCTTCCATGGAGTCGCATGGCTGGACTCGCGAATGAGCGTCAACCCATTGTCGAGTCCTCGGTTGCTCGTTGACAGATGCGGCGTCTTCATCTTCATCGTCGTCGTCTTCGGTCTCGATACGACGGATTTCAGCTTGGGCGAGCCTTACTTCGGCTTCAGCGATCCGCTTGTAATCTTCGGCGATCCGCTTGTTATCTTCGGCGATCCGCTTGGTATGTTCGGCCATCTTTTTTGCATTCTCCAGCTCGATTCTTGCAAGCTTCTCCATAGCCGCGGCGAGGCGCTTCTCGCGCTGCGATGCCTTGCTTGCTCCGGATCCTCGGGACATTACTTCTCCACGGTCCTCTTCTTGTGCCGGGGTCCGGTGTGCTGGCCCTGGGAGCGGCTGGTCGGTTAAAACCACTCCACCCGTCGGCAGGTCATCGGTGCTCTGACGCGTCAGATAATCCAGATCTTGGATTATCTCCTGGTGATCTTTCCCCGTTTTCGACCTTGTGATCGGCATTTATAAGCGATGTGTCATTTGTAGTTCTCTTACTTACATTTATAATTTTCATTTATTATTATTTCTTAAATTTTCTTGGTCAAGGTGGAAACAAATTTATGTTGGCTTTATTTTCACTTCACTTAATTCACGGTAGTTTGGTGGCTGCGGGCCGAAGGTTGGTGTACTCTGGTCTCATAACTTGTTATATGACGTGGTTTAATGATTGCCTGTTGGTAAGCGCTTCGAAGGTGCGCGTGTACAAGTCGGTTTTTATTAGTATAATGTCACTGTTGCGTCTAGGATTGCGGGTAATGTATTTTTACTCTTGCGTTTTATTCCGGCCGGAATTAGGCTTATTAGATTGTTCGGGTAGACTTGGTTTTTTTACTCACGTGAATTATCATTTTTACCGTCGTTTAATTTCATTCATGATGAATTCTACTTTATTTCTTGGCACATGTATTATTCATAAATCGAGTTATTCCGCCTTTATTGAATTTAATAATGGCTTTAAATATTTTTTACCAAAACGTGAGAGGTCTTAGGACCAAAACCAATACATTTTTAAATAAATTGCTACATCACGATTACGACGTAATATGTTTAACTGAGACTTGGCTTTTACCGGGTATTTATGATACCGAACTTTTCGACACCCGTTATAGTGTTTATAGAACAGACCGGGATTACGAGAGGCTAGGTATGTCCATGGGTGGCGGTACGTTGATAGCGGTTCGCAGTGGTCTCGCGATCGAAAGCACGCTTTCACGAATAATCCCGCAGTTGCCAGGTGATCCTGATATCTCCTACGTCAGTATACGTGTGGGGGATTCTTTTGAGAATGCCCCCGTGCAGATTCTTTGGGTATTTTGAGTAAAATTCAGTTTTTTCGTAGACAGCGTCTTTAATTGAGAACACCATAGAAAAAGAGAACACGGCTGACATTAGCTGTCAGTAGGTACATTTTTGGCGGGATTACAGATATAGCTGCGTTCCATAACATCCTCCCGGGGCACAAAATATAAGTACCTATACAAATAGCTTAAGTAACATTACATGTCAACTTATTAGGTGCACATGCACTTAAACATAGGTATCACATTCATAAAGGTTTATACAAAGATAAAGGTAACCTAGTCTTAAACAACCTTTCTTAAACTAAACAGTTTTAAACACATATTTAACAAAATCTAAAATTACCATGAGATCTTAATTGTTATATGACAAAATAACAATTTAAAACTGCCTGTAAATTAAATAAGTCAAACTGAAATAAAACTTAATCAAAAAATCTGGCTGGAATTTTTATTTTTCGCCCTGTGCGAGTAGCAGATATAAGAGGTTGAGGTACAGAATAGAGTGAATCATTTTTAACATTACCTGACTGCTGTGTCTCAGAATCAGGACGAGAACTCGATGGCACGTCGTTCAGCCACTCCTCAGAAGATGCTGTTATCTCTAAGGGATATAATTTTTGATACGCCCTTACCTTTTCTCCTGAAGCTGTTTTCACTTTTGCAACTCTTGTGCATCCATCTTTGCCTTGGTAAATCTCGGTAATAATGCCTAGCGGCCAATGAATCCTCTTGGAGTCATTGTTAATGAGAACAATTTCTCCTATCTTAAGTTCCTTTTTTGTAACTCCTCCTTTACTCTTTAATGCTCCCATGTATTCATTTCTGAATCTAGATCTGAAATCTTCTCTAAGTTTTTGCAAATATTTATAGCGGACATTTAAGTCTTTCTGGTCTATTTGATCAAGATCTGTTGTGTCACTGTTGGGCAAGCTTTGCAAGAACATCATTGGAGTCAACGGCGTGATATCTCCTCCACCTAAATAGGTGAGTGGTCTATTGTTAATTACGGCTTCACAGTCACATAGTACTGTGGTAAGTTCAACAAGATCTACGGATGCTGTTCCTAATATTCTTCGTAGCATATCCTTTATTATTCTTATTAATCTTTCCCACCATCCTCCCCACCACGGAGCGGCTGGTACTGAGAACCTCCATCTAATATTATATGTATTGGTTGCCTCTTCAATTATGTTCCAATTTACCTCCTTAAGTAAATTAGCTGTTCCTGTAAAATTGGTTCCATTATCTGTATAAATTGTTCTAGGACGGCCGCGCCTAGCTATAAACCTTCTTAACGCCTTCATGAAGTCAGCTGTGGACAGAGACTCCGTAATCTCAAAATGAACTGCCCTGTATACAGCACAAGTAAATAATACAATCCAGCATTTCTGTCCACCTTTAAGAATTAATGGTCCAGCTAAATCAATACCTGTAGTTTCAAATGTCGCTGATCTGCATACACGGTCAGCAGGCAAAGGTGGTTCTGGTGCTTCATAATGTTTAGCTGTATATCTTTTACAGATGATGCATTGAGATACTACTCTTTTAGCTAGTCTTCTTATACCTGTCACCCAGTACATATTCCTTATTGTAGCTATTAATGTCTGTGTGCCAGTATGCTTTAACTTTCTGTGTAGCTCTTCAACCATTCTGTATACTATTTCGTGACTTCCTGGTAGTAATATTGGGTTAATAAAGTTTCGTTCTTCTTCACTGTAGTCTAATCTTGTTTTTACTTTTAATATATTATTTTCTTCTATAGTAATAAGGTTTTTCTCTCTATTTCCCATATCTTGGTAAGTTTCCTTCTGTATTAATTTTATTAATGTAAATTCAGCATTCTTATATTCTTCATAACCAATATGTATAGAATTTACTTTGAATTGCTTCTTTATTCTTGGAATCATTCTCAGCAGTCTTGCAGTTAGTCTGACTATCTTATTATACTGACTGAAATATAGTAACTGATTACTAAAATTCTCTGTGTTCACATGTACATGAACTGTTGAACTTTTCTTTATTTCACTTACTATAATTTCTTCTTTTTCTTTTTCAGGTGCAGTAGACTTCGGCCAGTTATCTTCTTTCAGGTATAACCATCTAGGACCAGTCCACCATTTGGAATCTAGCAGTGTCTTCGCGTTACAGCCTCGTGACGGTAAGTCAGCGGGATTATGTATACCAGGTAAGTGTCTCCAGTCTTCCTTTTCAGAGCTCTTGTGAATTTCATTTACTCTGTTTGTAACAAAGGTCTTCCAGACATCTTGTCTTTGTATCCACGCTAGTACGACGGATGAGTCGGTCCAGCAATAAGTCTTGTAGTCTTTGCACTGTGACATCAAACCTGATTCTATAACTTCCTTATACAATCTAGAAGCGATTACTGCGCCCATTAATTCCAGTCTTGGTAGCGACATCTGTCTCTTTATAGGAGCCACTCTGCTCTTAGCTATAATAAGTTGTACTGTTACCTGTCGGTCATGTTCAGTTCGTAGAAACACACAACCTGCATATGCATCTTTGCTGGCATCACAGAAAACATGAATGGATGCTTCACAATTTTGTAAGTTAGCTAAAGAAAGTCGTCGTTGGACTTTGCATTGATTGATGCAGTCTATATGACTGATCCAGTCTCTGTATTCTTTCTCCAATTCTTGAGGTATCTTCTCATCCCATCCAGTGTTTAATTGCCAAGCTTTCTGTATAATCAGTTTAGGGATTAGTGTTGCAGGGGATAAAAAACCAAGCGGATCAAATATATTCTGTGCTGTGGACAGCAGAATTCTCTTCGTGGTGTTATGCGGTAAGGTTTTTATGTTAATATTACAACTTAAGTTGTCTTCATACCTGTCCCACTGCATGCCTAGCACAGAAACAGTTTCCACATTTTCTTTTGTGTTTGTCATCCATCCTCTTAAATCAAATTTTCCCTTCATCATTAATTTGCTTGCTTCTTCTTCAAATCTCTTAACTTCTTGTTCTGTATTTAAGCTTGTGACACAATTATCAACATAGAAACTTTCTTTTAATCTTCTTGCTGTTTCAGGATAAGTATCTGTATTCTTCTCTAGATGGTGTGATATAGTAGCTGCGAGGAGAAAAGGACTGCAAGCTACTCCAAAAGGTACACGTGCATGTTGGTAAGTAATTACTTCATCTTTGGTGTATGGATTGTTCCACCATAATAGCTTCAAATACTTCCTGTCTGGAGGTGACACAGCAATCTGTAGAAAAGCTTTACGTATGTCAGATATCACTCCATAAGTGCCAGCTCTAAATAATATCAGTAGTTTAGGTATTAATTCAATAAGATTTGGTCCTTTTTCTATACAATTATTTAAAGAGTTCTTGTTTTTATCTATGGAAGAAGCATCAAATACAGGTCTGATCTTTGTTGTGGTACTCTGCATTTTTACCACAGCATGGTGCGGTAAGTAGTGGCCTTCTTCCCTTTTATCTTCCTTAACTTTTTCTATTATACCTTCTTCTATCCATTCTTTAATTACTTCATGATAGTCCTCCAGTTTTTCTATGCTTTCCAGTTTTTTAGTGGTTGACCATAGCCTCTTGTTTGCTTGTTCGTAGTTTGGTTCCACTCCCTGATGATCTTTCCACAGTATTTCCACTTCATATCTTCCGTCCTGCGTCACTGAAACGGTTTCATTAAAGTGTTTTAAAATATCTGTTTTATTTTCTTTTTCATAAGGATCTTTAATACCTAACGTTTCAATTTTCCAAAGGAAATCTAAAGAATCTTCTTCTTGTATGGTTTCAACGAAGTGAGAACTGACTGTGGTATTATAAATACCTTGGATAGGTCCCTGGAGAGTCCATCCTAATTTTGTAGGTATAGCTACAAGATTTTCATTGACATGAATAATATTAGCCTCTAGTATAGAGCCTAAATAATCAGATCCTATTAGAATACTGATTTCTGAAATGTCTTCTACAGTATCTGTTAAAGAAATATTTTTCTTTTGTAAGTTTTTTATTAAGTTTGGATCATGAACTTTTGGTAAAGTCCCACACAGTATGTCTTGTTCCAAACCAACCATGGTAGTCTGATAAGTATTGTCTAAGTTACTTACTTGAAACTTGAATAATTTGTGCATTTGTGGTGCTTTCTTGACACCTCCAAATAGAGCATGTCCTAGGCTTTCACAACCTGTCACCTGTAGGCCGAGCTCTTGAGCTAGTGCAGCCTTCACATATGTCCTCTGAGAACCGGAGTCTAGCAGAGCCCTGACAAATTTTTCTTTGACACCAGAGATCTTGACCACCAAAGTCTGTAACAGTGTAGAACGATTGTTACTTGAAAAGTTATTCATTACTTCTGTTTTCTCTTTCTTTGGATCAGCCTTGAACTCTTCCTTTTTTGTCTGCTCATGTAGTTTTGGACATATTATTACTAAATGACGTTTACCACAGCACATACACTTCACAAAACTTTTACAATACTTGGCTAAATGTCCCTTTTTAAGACAGATATAACATCCACCTTTCTTTCTAATCAATTGTGTTTTTTCATCAAGGGTCAATGCATCAGCTTTTCCACACTCTAAAGTGTTATGCCCCTTGTCACACAGAAAACAAATTTGTTGCTTACCTTGAGTCATCTTTGAGTTGTAATCTGGTTTCTTGGCAGCCCCAGTCAGCAGGCACGCAGCTGTTGGTGTGGGGGTGAACTCGGTCTCTGTTGGAGAAAAAGCCCTAGCCATCCTACACCTATTCTCTGCCTCAACCTCATTTTTTAAGAAATTTAACAACTGATTAAGTTTTGACTCATCTTTTAAAGGCAATTTGCTCCACATTATTAGTACTTCATCAGGTAATGAAGATTCAATTAATGGTAATAAAATACACTCATATTTTTCTTTGCAAATACCTAAAGATTCTAATATTTGTAAGTTTACAACTATCTTGTCGTAGAGGACATCGATTGAGCTGCTATTTTTAGTTGTAATTAGTGTAAGTAGTTCCCTCACATACACTTCAATCAGAACCTCATCTTTGGCAAACCTGGTCTTCAAAGTGTCGATAACCTTCAAGTAATTTTCTTTGGTGGGCGGATAGCTCTCGACTAACTTCCTAGCATTGGAGCCTTCAGCCATCGCTTGGATCAGATATTGGAACTTATCCTCCTCGTCTAGGTTGTTATCACAGAACATTTAAAAGAGGTTAGAAAGGCGATGTGGGCGGGGCCGGCGCGCCAAAACTATGAGCAAAACGCTCATACTTCACGCAAAGAAACGATCGCGCTGTCTAACTCACACATAGCTATAAAAATCTACATCAGTGTGCGTGCATGCGTATGATTCGTTTCCATTTGAAATCGCGTGATTGAGCGGCGCTATGATTGGCTAGATTTGAAATTGCAAATATGTGCGTAAACTTCATCTTTATTGAAGTACAGATGTAGTGAAGGTGAAAGGTGGGGTGGAATCGGCGACACCGGATTTCATACGGACGGCGCATTATCGCCATTCTAACCTCTTTTAAATGTTCTGTGGTTGTTATCTTCATGAATCTTCTTGAACTGGCTCCAGAAACCCAACCATGATTTAGGGTTGTCATCGAACTTCCTGATCTCCAATTTCGGTAGTTTGAGGTTATTAAGTTTATTCTTGTGGTCTTCTGTTGGTTTAATTATTTTCTTTTTTAGTTGCAACCATTTCTTCTCGTATACTTCGCAATCGTCGTATTCTTTGTCGATTGTCTTCTCATCTGTTTCCGTTTGGAGGATTATGTCTTGGATTGCTCTGTTAAGGGTGTTTAGCTTATCCATTTTCTCTTTGAGATACTCATAATCCACTTCTTCGAATTTTTCTTTTAACGTGTGTAATGTTAAAATTCGCCGGATCTGGGTGCGCTCTTTCCGTAGTGGTTCTGCTTTTTCTGCCATCTTCTATGATAATTGTTATCTCCAACGGTCGCCACTTTGTGGGGGATTCTTTTGAGAATGCCCCCGTGCAGATTCTTTGGGTATTTTGAGTAAAATTCAGTTTTTTCGTAGACAGCGTCTTTAATTGAGAACACCATAGAAAAAGAGAACACGGCTGACATTAGCTGTCAGTAGGTACATTTTTGGCGGGATTACAGATATAGCTGCGTTCCATAACAATACGTATGGATAGCCATAAAACCTCTGACCGTCTTTATATCTTTTGCTCGTATTTTCCACATAATGGTGACCAAGCATCAGCTGAGCTTTTATTCTTTGACTTTTTATCTGATTTAATTCTTGACCAACCATGTAGCGAATTTTTGGTATTGGGTGATTTTAATGTAGGTAACTGACGCCGTATGGAAAGTGGACCCTGATTTACCTTATTCGTATATACTGTCGAATCCTGCGCATAGCACCCTCGTCTCACAAGTACATGATTTTATGTCTTTCACGAATATGTACCAATGTAATGGTGTAATAAATTTAAATAACAGGAGCCTTGATTTGGTTTTAAGTAGTGTTCCGTGTTGTGTAGTGCGCACGGAGCCCCTGGCCCTGCCGGAGGATCGTCACCACCCCGCGCTGCGCGTGGCGCGCGGCTCGCCCCGCCGCCTCGCCGAGCTACGCCAAGCGCCTCGCGCCGTCCGTAGATTTTTCTCAGCTGACTACGATAAGATTACTGCCGCGTTAAGTAAAATAGACTGGGAGTTTCTTTTAAGTGTGGTGGATATCGACGTAGCCGTAGATAAATTTTACACGATTATTAATAGTATTATCTCGGAATTTATTCCTTTAAAAATAATCCCTAAAGAAGGTAAATATCCTGTTTGGTATTCGCGCACGTTGATAAAATTAATTAATAAAAAACTTAAAGCTCATAAGAAATGGAAATGTTACCATAGACAAAATGACTATAATACATTCTCTGAATTACGTTCGCAAGTTAAACACTTAATGGATACATGTTATAATTCATTTGTCTCTAATTCCGAAAATAATATACGACGCGACCCCAAGCAGTTTTATACTTTTATTAAATCAAAAAAATCTACCCCTAGTATCCCGGATACGCTCTTCCTTGACGATAATACCGCTTCCGATGGTCAAACCATAGCTGATGCTTTTAATAAATTTTTCCAATCAGTTTTTGAAAATGATGCCGGCGGGACTAACCCATCTCTCACTATGCAGGACACTGACTATAAAACTACAACCGAATTGTTAATATCCTCCATGGACATCTCATCTGAAACGGTTGAGAAGTACCTATGTCGCCTGGACGTGTCTAAAGGCTGCGGACCAGACGGGATTCCTCCCATATTTCTTAAGAACTGCTGTAAAGAGTTGGCCTTTCCTATTAGCATTCTTTTTAAGCTTTCATTACGGCGCGGTACTATGCCAGCTACTTGGAAACGCTCCCTCGTTTTACCTATTTTTAAAAGTGGGAACAAACATAATATGCGTAATTATAGGGGTATATCCAAATTGTCATCGATCCCGAAACTTTTTGAAGAAATAGTTTATGACGGGTTATTCCCAGTAGTTAGGCCGCTTCTGATCACCCAACAGCATGGATTTGTTAATAGACGTTCGACTGAGTCCAATCTTTGTGAGTATTTGGACCGAATTATCGAGGCTCTGGACAATGGTCACCGGGTTGATGCCGTGTATACTGATTTTTCCAAATGTTTTGATAAGATTTCCCATAGTTTATTAATTAAAAAATTGGAGGAAATCGGTATACATGGTGACCTGCTCCGGTGGCTTGAGTCCTATCTCAGGGACCGAACTCAGGCTGTAGCCGTGAAGGGTTTTACTTCCTCATTCGTACCTGTGACTTCAGGGGTTCCCCAGGGCTCGCATCTCGGGCCCCTGCTCTTTAATATATTTATAAATAATGTTTTGAATTGTTTTCATTTTTCCAATGCCTTATTGTTCGCTGATGATACCAAGTGTTTTCAAATTATTAAGGATAATCAAGATTGCATAAATTTACAAAATGACTTGAATCGGTTTGGTGAATACTGTTTGCTTAATAAGTTAGTTCTTAATGTTGATAAGTGTTGCACCATTTCTTTTAGCAGGAAAAGGAACCAGAATTTTTATAATTATACACTTTTTAATAAACGGCTTAAAAGAGTATCCGAGGTGCGAGATCTGGGGGTAAATCTGGATGATCAATTATTATTCAAATCCCACATTGGCAATATTGTGTCCAGAGCGTACAAAATGCTGGGCTTTGTTTTTAGACAAAGTACGGAATTTAAAAAGGTAGAAACATTGCTGGTTCTATATAACTCACTTGTGAGGTCTCATCTTGAATACGCTTCAACGGTATGGAACCCTCAATATAATATCTATAAAACTGCATTGGAACGTATTCAAAATAAGTTCATTAAACGTATGAGATATAAATTTAATTATTTTCCTTTTAATATGTTGCAAAGCTTGGAAAGGCGTCGTGAACACAGAGATGTCGTATTTCTATACAAAATTATACATAACCAAGTAGAATCACCTTACCTCCTAAGCAAAATATCCCTTAGTTGTCCAAGAGTTAACCTACGATCATCGGTTCGACCAACTTTCGCATTGCCACGGTCACGTACTAATTACGCCAAAAACCGCTTTATTATACGAGCTTGTAATTCGTATAATACCAAGTTCAAAGACGTTGATATCTTTCATTTAAAATTTTCTAAATTTGTTTCCACCATAAAATCACAAACATAAATTAAGTTAGCAAGTATTATTACTTCCTTATGTAACTATTATTAGCTTCCATTTTCGAGTAGTTTTAACCTAACCTAACATTGTTGTTTGCTCAATGCATGTATAACTTTGAGTGAAAACTTAACTGGCTAATGTAATGTGTCTGATCTGATTGTTATATGAGAAAAGAAAGCTGTATGTTTTCCATAAATAAATAAAATAAAATAAAAATAAATAAAAATTTTCGACACGGTTTCACGGTACACTATTGACACGGTTACACTAATACGCGGTTGCACTAAATTGTTCAGTCTATTACGCGGTTAACACTAAACAATTTATTTACAGTCAATCGGTTAATTTTGTCTGTACACTCTGGCAACACTACGCGGAATGTCAATAGTTCAATTTACGTACACTTGGTAACAGTCACTATTAACTCACTATGTTTACACGGTTCACTGTCCGTTCGAGATCCGGCTCGAAGGACCACTATGTACTGGATAGTGGGTGCTTGACACAAACCCCCGGACTACCCAATGCGTACACGAAATAATAAAACGGTTGGTTCTCGAAACAGACAGTATAATTTATTCGGTCGGTAAAATCGGTACAAAAAGTGGACTGTAATAACTAGTTCGATAACGGTGGAACAACACTATTGACAAAAATCGATGGTAACGGTACAACACTACGAACGGTAAGAAATTACTACAATATGGGTACAGCACTACGGTGACAGGTTAGAATAACGCGGCACTTTCAAAACGGTAGGTATTCGATTTCACACGGCTCACTATTATCACTAACACTATTGCACTGTACTCGCGGTTAATTGTAGTCGGTTGTCTCTTCGGTTTCGATCGCTCCGATTAGCTCGGCTGAACTGACTGAACTGACTTTTGGAACTGACTTGTTGGTTCGGGATGCGGCCGGTTTAAATACTAATTCCCGCGGAAACTTCCAGACCGCCATTCATTCTCGAAGTCTGATGACAGCTCTGGACGATATATCGATCCCTTTCGCACAGTCATCTCATCTACTTCCGGAAAGTTCGCTATTCACGGCGTACGTCGCTCATAGTCGGTCGGTCTCTATTTCCGGAAAGTTCGCCATTCATGTTCATATGTCGTTCCTTGTCACATAGTCTGTCGGTCTCTCTCTGGCTTCCGGAGAGTTTGCTTGACGTCTCGAACGATTGGCTGTCATCGAACTTTCTTGATGTTTCTACCAATAGCGTGATCGATGGGTTGCCAACAATCAGCGGTTGTGACGTTCGGATACATTTACGGTATTCAATCGGTCGGTTTTTATTGCGATGTCCGTGTTCGGATACTTTTCTGTGTTTCGTCGCGAACACACACAAAAATACAAATCTTTCCTCTTTATAATATTAGTATGAGTATAATAACCTATTAGGTATATTTTTATTTAGGTTTAGGGATGGAGAAAAAAAAAAAGAGGAATAGTAAAAAATTTAATTAATTGCTGAAAACAATTCATTTATTCCTACAAGATAAATTACATGGACTTAATCCTAGATACAGCATTTAATCACATGATTGCACTTTTACACATCAATGGAATATTATCTTGCCGTATCAAGATGTACTTCCAACTAGATGATTGCCTAGTGAGCGTGGGCATGTTGCTTCTCAGGGTCAACATAGTCCAGTTGCTCCTCAGCGTTGTGGGGCCAGAACGAAGGCTTGTTGAGAGGGTCGAGGGCTTCCTGGGGATAGGCATCGCGGTAGTCTTCCATCGTCATCTGGTCGTAAGGTAGGAGGGCCTTGGTCTCGGAGATTTCCTTTTCATACCTGGAAGGAATTTAATTGTTCCAGTTTCTGTAGGCCTACTATGTAAGTAGCGACACACTCGAGAAGCTAATGAACGCGACAGAGTGACATTAGAGCCATAGTAGTTCTGTCAATATGTCGCGTTTGACAGATTCTCGAGTCTGTCGCTACTTACATAGTAGGCCTACAGTTCTTAATTTTGAATCAATTTTAATACAGGTGTACATTATGTTTGTTTAATATGAACTTAGATAAATAATACAAGTTCCATCTTTGACTGACAGTCTGCATAGAGAGAGCAAAGGTGGGGAATTGTTATTACCAATTGAAATTAGAATTATTATTTCAATCCATTCAATAAATTTTAATATGGCTTCTGTCGAATCATTAGTTATGTGTTAAAACTACATACTAGCTGAGCCGGGCTAAACTAAAATCTTAATTAAGGTACTTGTCTAGAACAAGAGTTTTGAATCCTTACTGCTAGCTAAAGTATATTCTATTTTACTCTGCTTAAAGTATTAGGTAGAAGTGTTGTTTTTTAAGATCTTGAGCTATTTAGTATTATTGGTAATCAAGTATGACCTTTCATACTCACTTGGCAATATTAGCATTGGATGCAACAATGAACGCATCAATAGCCTTCTTGACTTCAGCCCATTGAGCGTCGATTTTAGCGGTCTGGGTGTCACTTGGGTACGGGATCTTCAGAGTTTCATATTGCTTCTGGAACTTTTCAACCATACCAGGAATGGGCACTGTCTGCTTGTACAGGTTCCAGTCGATCTTGGGCGGCTGCTCGGGGTTGGCCAACACCCTAAAACCATACAGTAAATAACCGAAATGCTCCAGCGAGAAAATTATGTAACCAATCACAAAACTAACCTCCGCATGTATGTGTCAGACTTCGACTTGAAGGCATGTAAGTTGCCCTTCTGCTCGGCCGGGACTCTCTCGGCGAGAGCAGCCCAGTTAACGGCGCTCTGTGAAATCCTTTTCGACGCCATTCTAGGGCGATAATTTCGATTTTTTAGCGATTGTCACAGGAAAATTCTGTAAGGCGATTTTGACAATGACAATACAATTGACACATGACATGACACTCTTTTCTTTTTTCATGTTTATATATCCCTTATGGGAAAGGCAAAGAGTTTAAACCCGTTACAGCCTAGTCTATAGTAATAATAGGAGATCTTTAGTTTAATTTTTGTCGTCTTTAGTCATTTCTTGTATCCACATTGAACGTCTTCAGTAATCTTGTATTGTCACGGGATCATTGAAATGCAAGGGAGGTCCTTAAATCCAATGACATCGGAGTTTAACGCGGGGTATAAAACCAGAAACAGCTAACCGCTCATTATTTCTCACTTTTATTTAATATTTCTTCGTTAACGGCACATAATTGCACTAATTCCACCATATTAACAACAATGAATGAACCTGCCACTTCTCAATTCCCGCGTAAAACTCCCCGACATAACACCCCACCTTGACCCCACCTCTCTGACCCCACCACTTACCTACCATAGACAATTTATTTATAATTTATAGTCGAACATGTACCTTTTGGAAATAATCTTATGTCACCGTATACCGTAGTGTATGTAACTCCATACAAAAGTGTCATTTTGGCGCGCTTCGAAATCTCGGGGTACTTCGGGCTGCAACAGCCAGGGCTGTGCCACTTTCCCGAACGGGCGTAAAATCAAAATATATATATTTTTGCGTCATTTAGAGAAACAAATAATAAAAGCAATGCCAAATAACATGAGATATTGTTCCGTGTATGGATGTTTAAATTAAGTAATCAAGAAATTAATATTTTAAATTACCAAGTGTGTCAATGAGGTAAGTAGATTAAGATTATTATTAAGATTATTCTTTACAATTTGTATATTAGTGTTTTGAGGTTTTTTTAAACGTAGTAACTGGTAAATAAGAATGTTTCTACCTACTTCTCTTGTAGTACAGGTAGTCGTTCGTGACCTTGAGCTATTATTAAAGTAATCGGACTCAGTAGGTATATATTTCTCTTCTATAAAGCACGGGGGATTAAAATATAGTCTCTTTCAATGCTGTTATATTCAAATTAAATCGTGTTAATAAAGGCCAACCAAAAAAATAGAAAACCTCGCCATATTTCTGAATTTTAACGGAACTAATTTTATAAGAGAAATAGTTGCCATAGTCATAAAAATATAAATGTGACGCCCCCAGAGCAGGTTATTATTTATTTGGCCAGGCTTTACTTTAAGTAATTATTTGCAAACTTAACAAGTGGTCAAGAAAAACAAGCAGTGTTCAACCCTACAGCATGTCATTCATTCATTCGTTCAATCCCGGAAAACCGCGGAGTTATCCTACTGTATTGTACGTAGTACATACTATATTTATACTGTGCTTATGTATAAGCCATGCAGCCGTTATTTTAAGTTGGGATGGGTAGGTAAGTAAGTAAGGTGAAAATAAGGCGTGTGTGGGGTGGGTGTGGTGTGTGTGGTGGTGTGCGAACGTGCGAGTTAAAAAACATAATATACCAAGAAACTTAAAAAATATGCCAAGGTATTGGTATTGTGCTGTGCAGCAGTTTTTGCTTTATGTTTTGGCTCATGCTCTTTTGTGAATTTACTGATTGTATTGTTTTCTAGTGTGTAACAAAGCATATTGTATTGTATTCTATTCTTTTTTTTTTTAGAGCGGAAGTCTCTACCCCACAAAAAGCATGTACCAACGCGTCTAGGGGCAGCTCGAGGGAGCCTCGGACCTAGGCCTAACGAGCGCGTTGATAAGGAAAAACATCGTGAAGGAGGGCTCCGTCTCTGATTATCAATTTTGATTTTGATTATGGCCGTGCCCCCCCTGCCGGCGGGTACGGGCATTGTTACCTGAAGGGGTTTTTGGATCATGCGCTTCGCTGAAGCGTGGCTCCCACCTCTGGGTGCCGAGTGCGAGTTTTGCAACCAAAGTAAACGCGCTCGATAGCGAAAGCGTAAACGCGATTTTGTGTATGGAATTGAAACTACGCCATCTGTAGACAGTTCGCTGAACTAAAATTTATCCATACTAAATGCTCGTTTACGTTGTAGTCATCGAGCGCGTTTCGTGAGTAAAAAACTCGCACACGGCTCTCTGTTTGAATCGGTCGGTGGTGTGGTTGCCAAGTGAGTGGCTAGAGCTGGTTGTATTCTAATCGGGAGGCATAGGTTGAAGCCTCGCCCCGTATAATTTTTGTTTGTGTTGTAAAAATATGTTTTTACTTAGGTACAACTTTGTACCTACTTCGATTTTCAAATTCTTGAGGTGTAGGTATTTTTCCATATTGCATGTGATGTGATTGTGAAAGAATAAGAATTTGATTCAATACTTAGGTGCATTTATTCAGCTTTGGTTTTCAACACTGTAATAATAAGTTACAGACTTAAAAATAAAAACGTAAGCTAAAAATTAACTTGAGAAATAAAATTTAAAAGTAGGTTATAATTTAACACAACACTGACGTCACTGACGTACTTATTCAAAGCCTGATTCAATTAAATCACTTTGCGCTGTGTTTAAATTGACTCAATAACTTTTACAGTATGTTATTACAAATGATATTAAAAGAAACAAAAGTAATAAGCATGTATAGTGTGGCAAAAAAGTTTTGAATCAACTTCGATCTAACTTTTCAGAAATATCCATAAGTTGATAGCATGACATAAAATGGCAACACCGCAAAGGAGGTGGCGCCCCTATTGGTTTCTAAACTTTTTTGCAGAGCTGCTGTACAAACTTTGACCTCATGGTTTAGCTAGGGACTAAATATATTAGAAATAGATAGGAAACATAAAAAATCTAATTGACTTTTAGGATTCAGTCTTCACATGAAACTAAAATATTTGTCTTCCTTCAGTATACGCCAGGTATTTTAATTTTAGTAATTATGTAAGCCTATAAGACTTAACTAATTTAGTAGCTGTTCTTTTGTCGTACAGTAATACAGTCAAGAGCAGGTCAAATTGAACAGTGAGCTTCGTTCTTAAATCCTTGGATTAAAGAATATAATCGCGAGACGCATGTTCAGTTTAGCCTGTTTTTGACCGTATTATGTGGAATACAAAATAAATGCTCAGTAAAAAATGCTGTACATTTAATTACCTACTTATAATTAAGTAGATACTTACTCAGGGAATGTGTAGGTATTTAAAAATAAATTACATTATGATGGTATACATATTTTTTACATAATTAGTATCTAAATGTGTATATCTAAGTTCTTAATTCTATTTTATACAAAGAAAATATAACTTTGGTGTTTTTGGTAAGTAATAAATATAAACAGTAGGTTGTTATGTATGTGCTAACTGCTAGTCAAGTAATAACTTTTTATTTTTTATATTATTTTAATAACTACCTAGTTCTTTAGACGCACATAAGGGTAAAAGTACTTTTTAATAATAAATATTTACATTTTATTTACAGACGTAAGTACACGTACCTACTTTCGAAATTTGGTGTTTGCAAAAAAGGGATCTCAGACCATGAAACAAAAAATAAATTATTGGATGGATGGGAATAGAACATTATTTAAAAAAGCTCATATCTAAAATATCTAGAATACGCAATCACGGTGAGATTCATTTTAAAATCATAATAATAATAAAATTAAGAATAGGTATTAAATCTAGTTAAATATTTAGGTATAGGTACATACACCGTAAAAATTAACTGGTTTATCCGAAACTTAATGGAACTTAACAACTTTCCTTAAGGTAGGTAAAGTTAGTTTAACCTACCCAACTCTAAATTAAGTTTATAAAATCTGACAATTAAAATTCTGCTTTTTAAAGTTTATATTAAAAGTTGAAAATATAAAATACATTGTCAAGAAAATTATTGTTGAGATTTCTACCTATGTTCCTTAGAGAAAGTTGTTTAGTTTCATATACTGTGTTGCGGATATTAATCAACACAATTTCACGCACTAAAAGACGCTGGCTGGCTGGAAATTAAGTAATTTAAGATCAATCTTCTAATCTCGAAATTAAACAAAACTCGAAGATATCTAATTAACAATAACAAAGCTAGAAAATTTTGATATGGATTTTAATCGACTGAATTAACCTTAATTACCGATACAAAATTACGCTTTATCGCGAAAACTCTTTTACGGCGGAAACTCTACGGCGCAACAATAAGAAGGGTTATGTTAACTTTAACCATGAACACCAGTAGGCTTACTATACTACGTAAGAAGCGACAGGATCGAGAAGTGTCATACGCAACATATTGACAGAACTACTATGGCTCTAATGTCACTATGTCGCGTTTGACACTTTCTCGAACTTATCACTTTTTACATAGTAACCTCTTTTAAATGTTCTGTGAAGCCTACAGACGCAAATACCATGGTCCAAGAAAACAAGGTCTTGCAATGTCGAATGCGTGTAATAGACAAGGATGAACAGCGCAAAATGACGTAGGCTCGTGTCAGCCACGTGGTCTAATTGCAAGACCTTGTTTTCTTGGACCATGCGCAAATACCCATTAAGATCTAAAAATCTACATAGTAATTCATAACTTCGTCGGCTTTTCTTTCAACGGGTTCCGTTTCTCGTTGTAGTGGGGTGAATTGGAACTCTGGCCCACGGTGCGGCTTCCCCAAGTGGTCCTCTTGGCCACGGGGTTGTTCCGACAGAACCGGAGCAGGTTTCCGTACGCGGCGCGGTACTGCCGGTTGGTTGCTGCGTATATCAACGGGTTGATCACGCTCGACGCCCACGCTAGGATCGACGCTATTATGTGCAGCCAGGGGTACCTGTTTAAGTCAACGGAAAATGACAATACCGTTTTGAAGTCTTACATGTGACCTGAAACTAAGATATCGATTTCGATATTTGAATATTTATTACGTTTATTGTGGCTAGCTTCCCGCCACGGCTCCGCCCGCGTTAATAGTTTTTCCCGTGGGAATGAGGAATTTTTCCGCGGTAAAAGTTAGCCTATGTTCTTCCGCAAGGTCTATTCTATCTTTGTGCCAACTCCGCCCGCTTTAACAATTTTTCCCGTGGGATTGAGAAAATTTCCCGCGGTAAATTGTAGCCTATGTTCTTTCCTAAGGTCTATTCTAACTTTGTGCCAAGTTTCACCAAAATCGGTTCAGTAGTTTCGGAGAATTTTCAATTATTAGGAATATTTTACGTATTTTTTTACACCTTGGGTTACATTATTGAAGTTTTAGTAAGGAACCCTAATTTTTTTGAAAATAAAATATAGCCTATGTTACTCAGGGTGAATGTAGCTTCCCAACAGTGAAAGAATTTTTGAAATCGGTTCAGTAGTTTCGGAGCCTATTCGATGCAAACAAACAAACAATCAAACCTTTCTTCTTTATAATATTAGTATAGATAAGTAATAATTATCTACATTTCCCGCCCATATCATACTCGTACTAAAATGGTCACGTGACAATGACAAACTACAAAACGA
The DNA here is from genome assembly GCA_948473455.1 of Teleiodes luculella. NCBI lineage: Eukaryota > Metazoa > Arthropoda > Insecta > Lepidoptera > Gelechiidae > Teleiodes > Teleiodes luculella. The sequence continues at coordinate 1,525,120 of OX419593.1, read as the reverse complement.
CAAGCTTGCACGTTACCACAGAAGAAAATAATAGTACTAAACGTTACGTAACGTAGAGCACAGATTACTAAATAGTTTGTGTAGAGTTGAGCTTCTTAAACTCTTTGAACTCCGAGCAGAAGTACTAAGGCACAGAAGAAAATAATAGTACCTACTAACCCGTACAGAAAAGACACTCACCCCCCCGCGCCAAGATAGCGCCCCACGCCCCGCACCCCGCAGGCGCCGCGGGACTCCGCCGCCGGCGGTGTTTGGGGGTGTTTTACATAGCGCCTAGCGCCAATGACTTGTAGTTGATATTCAAGTAGCTTGTCAAAACGCGTTTTCTCTATGGAGTGACCGCCCAGTGACTAAGGGGAAAAAGTTGTGATAGGTACCAAATACTCGTATCGTCAAGTTACCTGCTGCTTTTGACGGCTACGTTCATGATCATGAGCGGCAGGAAGCAGGCGAGGAAGCACAGGAAGATGGTCAGCATGAGCGTCGTCAGCCGCGAGTCTTCCTCCTTCTCCTTGGCAGTCTGACCGCTCAGCTTGCTGGGGGACGAGAGAACAATCCATATTAGGGCTTCAGACGATATAGACATGGACACAACGTTTATTTATGGACGGAAATTTAATAACGAGGACATTAAGTAGGACACAGAAGCAACAATTAGTCATTTAAAGTGCGTTTACAGATTCCAACTCAGCATGCGCAGGGCAGTGGATACAGTGGAGGATCTAGGATTTAGTTAATTATGTATAGGCTCACACCACATGGACATACAAGATCTACACACAAGGCAAACAATTCTCATTACAAGGTTCATTTCTGGACAGGTTTCGAATCAGCGACCCCGTGTTTCGAAGGCAGGTGTTCCATCTACCAACAGGCTACGGAGTCATCATACGTAGGTTTGATTTAGTGTCAAAAGCATCAAAATAATGCCAGTGATCTGTCTGCAGCTTTTCAGTGGCTCAATAGTTCTGACACCAGGGCTGAGTAGGTCGGTTTATGACCATACCAGTCATGTAAATATCCTAAAGTTAAAAAATAAATACTATGAACTTTGAACACGATACAACCCACACCTGAAAAAACCTAAGGCAGGTATTTCACTGGCGACAGCGACAAAAGACGAAAGGGACGCAGTTATGCGTAAGAGTGAGCGCGGTGTATTTGTATCTCATTCTAACGCATAACTGCGTCCCTTTCGTCTTTTGTCTTCGTCGCCAGTGAAATAGGTGCCTAAAGCCCCACCACCAAACCCAAACTAAATCTCAGCATACACACCCACATACACACCTTCGACCCTCTAGTTTCCTCTTGCTCTCTCTTACTCTCCAGTATATGCAAGAGTAGGACACAATGATGACGATGCAGGGTAGCGCGAAGCCGAAGATGAAGAGGTACTTCTTAGGCGACCGGCCGTCCTTAGGCAGGATCGTGCAAGAAAATGTGTTGGAGTCCAAACCGAGCTGACCCCAGATCCCAAGCAGAGGAGGTACCTGGAAAAAGATTGAGCAGATTTTGTTAACAGCTCATATAAAATGTCCCCACCGAGGGGCTCGAGCCTACAAGACTCACTAGCAAAACTCAGTAAAGAATGCCTTGTACTTACATAACAGACAGAAGGTAACAGTTTTGAGTCTTTTAAAGAATCTTTTATTAGTTTTTATCATATAGGTAAATATCTGTTTGTACTGTACCTACGTACATATTATCTTAAGTTTACAGTGATTCGGTTTATAATAATAATGCTGTTATGCTGCAAATGTTTTTCTATAAATAAATACACTGCACTGCAGTCAGGGTGAATAAGGAATAGGCCTTAGTTGACCACGCCAGTGCGGGTTGGTCAAATTTACACGTATCCTTTGAATTGCTTCGCCGTGTTTGTAGGTTTCCTCACTTTTCCTTCACCGTAAGAGCGTGGAAAATTAAAAAAACATTATGCATTGTCACATTTTGTCACACATTGTCATAAGTACCGAAGATTTTCATATACTCGCGACTAGATAAACGATTTTGTCATCACTTTCGTTTTGTATTTTAAAGAAGAAAAATTTAAGTGATTTTAACTGCAACAAAGGCATAAACGACACCTCTTAATTATCTTAATGGTCTCACCCGTCTCACCCATAATAATCTCACATTTATTTAAAAAATATTGTCCGACTACATTTTAATTAGTTAAGTAGATTTTTCTCAAATCGAGTAGGTACGAGTGATATGGTTGTTTTTGTTAATTTAGAACTAATTAAATAAACTATTTTAATATAAAAGGAGGAAAGAAAGTTAAAGCCTGCCCAAGAAATAAAAAACCTGCTCTGGGGGCGCCACGTATATATATTTTTATGTGTAGGGCAACAATTTCCAATAGAAAATTAGTTCTATTAAAATTCTGCAATATGGCGAGATTTTTATTTCTCTGGTCAGGCTTTAAAAATTATTAAATTACATGCTTATGTAAGAGTACCTAACTGCAAATAGAAATGTTTGCTAGGGTAATAATAATAATAGTAATAACTAATAATGTTCTATTGTTATTTATGGTTGTGACATAATAACATAAAGGTACCGAATATTTACTGATCGCATCACAAATGATTATAGAGGTAACATGAAGAACTCTCTAGAAAGAAAAATAATTGTGAACTACATGCTTATTTTTCATTAATAATTGCAATAATTTCTCTATCCTTGTTATTTATTTCAAGTTCAAACTGGAATGACTTGAAAGACATGACTTAATGTAACCCTCCTTACTCTAAATAGTCGGTAAAAAAACGAAATTGATAAAAGACCTCACAATGTGATGCATTATGCAACGGGGAGGTGGCAATAAATGATAATAGACCATTAGGATGCATTAACACATCCCAACAATTGGACGAAATGCATGCTGTCTTTCGAATATAAAGTGGGTATGTGGGTATGGGTTTACTGCTTGAAATTAAGCTTTTTATATTACTACTTTTTATATTTTTGAGGCGATAGTAAAAAAGTTAAAATGACAAAGCAAAAGGCAAAGGCTAATTTTGTGTTGTAGTTTCACCGCCGTATTGGCTGAATGGATTTGGATTAATTACTTTAGGTATCTATACGAGTAAGAGCGTCGGTGGCCAAATGGCCATTGACTTGCATTCGGAAGTTTGCGGGTTCGAACCTCGGCACGTACCAATGCGTTTCGATTTTCGAATTCATAATGTATGTTTATTTGACGCTCTTACGGTGAAGGAAAACATCGTGAGGAAACCTGCACACATTTGCGAAGTAATTCAAGGGTTGTGTGTGAAGTTGACCAACCCGCACTGGGCCAGCGTGGTCGACTAAGGCCTATTCACCCTGGTTTCAGGGTATGCTCGAGCCCCTCGGTGGGGACATATGAGCTGTTAACGAATGATGATCTGTACGTGTACTTGACACTGAAATACTAGTTTAGAATTTATTTCCAGAAGAGCAAGACGGTCTTTATTAAGTACATTTATTACTAGCTTTCCACCGCGGCTCCGCCCGCGTTAACAGTTTTTCCCGTGGGAATGAGGCATTTTCCCGCGGTAAAAGGTAGCCTATGTTACTCAGGGTGAATGTAGCTTTCTAATGGTGAAAGAATTTCTTGAGTTTATTTGTTACAAACATACACACACACACACAAATACAAATCTTTCCTCTTTATAATATTAGTATGATTAGTAGGTAGGTACACGACTCTCTTATCGTATAGATAGAATAAGTAGTAGCTTCTTATTTAAATGGCCTAGCTAGACTGAATCCCACGAATATCCCAACTTTGAATACTAAAATAATTAACTCCAGGATGTCCTCTATTCGTGACAATTCACTGTTAATTGTTTAGGAAGTGCAATGAACTACAGCTCAATTTAATTAGTGTGCTATTTATTACAGCACAGACAGTCAACATCGTACGTACGTAGGCGAGGATTTAACCCAACTTTCTCTTGGCTTTGTACAGCCTGATTTGGTGTCCACCCAGGCAAAAATCTATGTATAGGTTCCGCAGTTGCAGAGTATTATAGGTCTAGATACCAGAATCTGATGACAAAAAAAGATTAAAATACATAATTATAGCGATTTTCATATGGAAACAAAAAAAATCGTCTGTCAACTGTTTCGAGGAATTATTTTTGGTTTGGCTTCAAATTTCCTTTAAAAAGTGGTGAAAATGTCGAAGAAACTTTGCTAGCGTCAATTTCTTTTTTCCTTTTTGGCCATCATATTCTGGTAGACCTATAATCTCTCTGCAATTGCACCACCACCTAACTTGGCAATTAATTAATTACAAAGTGTACGTTGGTCGTACATAATGTACCTAGGTACCTACATGTGTCGAAAAATCATGTAGGTACTTACGTCGTTAAAAACAGTGAAAAATTTTTTTTGTAGCGCAGTGCGTAGCAATCTGCGCGAAGACTGTACAAAGCGACAAAAAATTTTGGTAGGTCAGGTAGGTATGGATGGGCACAGAATAAATATAGTACTAGGGTATGGGCTAGTTTTTGGGGCTAGCAGCTTTTACCTTGAAGGGGTAAAAATGGAATGTCATAAAGGCAAACTATTTTAGTTATTACATTTTGAAATTTGGTTAACTAACAAACGTCGGTTATTTCCGCTTTCAACTAAAACACCCAATCTTTTTCTATTCCCATTTGAATAAATACAAAACGAGAGTTAACACCACAATAGCTTAAAATATCTCCATATTTTATTTGTTCAGATGTTAAGTTGAATAACTGAATGCATAACATTAATTTAATTTGTACAGAAGCCAGCACATGCGGTTGGACATTCGCACTACGACATTCGCCCCTATCGCTACGTAATACGGGCGATCTCATAGTCAACATGTCCATCCGCATGATGTGCTGGCTACTGTACCAAAACACTATACAAACCCGGTTAAGGGGATAGTAAACCTGTAGGTAAGTACGTACATTTTCATTATAAAGAAATACTGATTATCAAGTATTATAAAAATTATTAGCATCAAAAATATTCCATACTGATTAAAAAATGCTAACAATCAACTACTTATATCGTGTTCAACATTACTTTAAAATATACGAACCTAGTTTTTCATTATATCTAGAAAATGTTCAAAAAAGGTTGAAAATAAATAAATATTGGATCATGTTCAGGGGGAGCAAAACGTTTTCCAATTATGTATGAAAATAAGCTTAAAGCATAGCCCATTTCATCGTTGCGTTGTTTGACCCCTTTATCCCCACACTATAAGCTTTCCGCCGCGGCTCCGCCCGCGTTAACAGTTTTTCCCGTGGGAATGAGGCATTTTCCCGCGGTAAAAGGTAGCCTATGTTACTCTGGGTGAATGTAGCTTTCTAATGGTGAAAGAATTCTTGAAATCAGTTCAGTAGTTTTTGAGTTTATTCATTACAAACATACACACACACACACAAAAGTACAAATCTTTCCTCTTTATAATATTAGTGTGATAAAAAAATATATTGTAGACTCACCATAAGGCCGAAGGACACCATCCAGATGAGCAGCAGCTGGATCCAGATCTTGGTGGTCGTGTAGATCTGGCTGTACATATCGTAGTACGCTATAAGCGTGTATCTGAGAAAAAAAAAAAGTTTCAAACTCTATTCGAAGCATGGTTGAAAACAAGGTCTAACCATTAGACCACGGGACTGACACGAGGTTTCTACGTCATTTTGCCTATTCATCCTTGTCGAATGCGTGTAATAGACAAGGATGAACAACGCAAAATGACGTAGGCTTGTGTCAGTCACGTGGTCTAACGGTTAGACTAGACCTTGTTTTCTTAGACCATGATTCGAAATAAGTTTTTAAAAAAACCAGTTAAGCTAAAGATTTATACTTGAATAACCTCGGTTATTGTGTATTTTGTTCTTTAATGAAACCGAATATATTTACCTAAATAAATATACACTGTTTATCCGCAACATAGCGTTGCTGGTAATTTGCGTATTAAGTGTATTGGTACATCGCGTATTTGGCTCTCTGCGTTTTTGGTTAAACGTTATTTTGGTCATATGCGTTTCTGGTATCTTGCGTATTAAAGTGTATTGGTACATCGCGTATTTGGCTTTCAGCGTTTTTGGTAAAATGCGTATCAGGTACAATGCGTTTATTGGCCAAATGCGTTTCTGGCATTTTGCTGCGAATTGGTACATGAATTTCAAATTAAAAATTCAACTTCTCATAGAATTTTTCTCAATTTGGACATTGCAGGCTGAATTCCGAAAGGAAAGATGATTCCGAGTATTGAAATCGGAAGGCACGTACAGACGTTTGTACTATCTACGGGCAGGGTCTTCTGACAACCTCGAAGTGCTCGAAACCCACACGTGAGTGAGCAATAACCTCCATTTTTCTGTACAAAAGAAAGTCATTCTACGGGAACCAACGCATGCCGGAAAACTATTCTACAGTATACTGCACATGCGGCTGGATATTTGTCCTTGAGAATGCCCGTATTGAATTTCGTGGTGCGAATGTCCAACCGCATGTGCTAGCTTCTGTACTATAATCATTTTTGAACCTTTTTCGTCATTATTTTATGTACATACATGGTGTAGCCATAAAACATCGGCCACTCCAGTGCGTGTCAAAGCGTGAAGATATCGTAAGTGGCCCGGCGCTTATCAGTCGCCTCTTAAAGCTTTAGGACGTGGGAAAACAAACACCCTGTGCGTTAATTTGTGTGTTATGGGCTTAGATAAAAGCCCTTTGATCAATTCCGTAGTTGGCTAAGTTATATATGGTTGCATTTTGCAAGAGGTTGGCTTTCGGTGGACACCGGTGGTGACGTAGTGGTTTTAGACCGTTTTCTCTCCGTTTCATTCATCCCATAAAATGTCCCCCCTTAATTGAAATTGAATAAATTGAATGGGGTCTCACTCAGTGTGTTCGAAGCCTATTTAACCTGAGTTTTAAGACAGGCTAGGCTATTTAATAACAGTTTATTGAGTCTATTATTGAGTTTATTGAGTCATCCAAATTAAATTTCAGATCCAAACTTCAGTCCCAACCATCTGCAAGCATCAACATACGCCTGTCGCAGGCACGGCGTATGGTGCACATAAAAACCCCATTGATATAGTCGGGTCAGTAGCCGCCGCATAATGCGTGCACTGTTTGAGGCTGAATGCAGGCCCAGCCATTGCCTCGTTTATTCAATGGTTTCTTTTTTATTGGGTGTTAGTTTTTCAGGCTAAGGATTTGTGTTCGTAAATCATTGTGAAATTATATTAGCTAGCTGTCCGCCCGCGGCTACGCTCGCGTTTTTTCCGATTTTTTTCGTAGTAATTTTTAATTATCCTACCGCCCACGGGAACTCTTTAATTTTCCTGGATTAAAAGTATCCAAGATGTCGACCAGGGATGTAATAATGAACCACCATGCAAAATTTCATTCAAATCGGTCCAATAGTTTCGGAGATTAGCCCGTACAAGCAGACAAACAGACAGAGAAACAAAAAAAAAAGAAAATTGTCTGGATAATAATATGTTCTATTTCACTTCTGACATCCTCCTGACTCGGATTTCATCTTTATTTTTCTATGTACCTACACTACCTACAGACATTTGACCTCTACAGTTTTATTATATAGATGATGGTAAATATATTAAAAGAATACATTATTTATCGGTTTCAATTTAAATATCAAGTTCTATAATCTTAAATCAATAAAAACGATGAATTAAAATCACCATAAGGTGAACATTACTTTAGTCAACCAGTGCGGGTTGGTCAACTAACACGCACTACACACTACACAACCTTTGAATTTATTCGAAGTGTATGCAGATTTTCTCACAATGTTTTCCCATGACATGACGAATTCAAAAACCGAAAACAAATTGCTACTCATATGTGCCGAAGCTTGAATCCGCTCCTGCCGAATAGAAGGCAAAGGCCGTAGCCACTAGTCCACCGAGCCTTCACCACATTCAAACGTATCTCCCATATCTTTCATCTCAACAATTCTCATGAATAACATACCGTTTGTTTACAATCTCGTATCTCAATCATCCGTGACTGTGGATAAATCATATCGAGCCGAGAAGCGCGCGCGCAGCGTTTCAGGCGGCTTTCAATCTTAATACTGTTAATTTTCTACTTCTACTGCATTATTGACTAATTCAATTACAGTTATAATTGCCTAAAGATTGATCAATGTTGAATTATGATGATTTTGTAAGGTTTTAATAGAATCATAAAATTAATGATGACCAGTAGAATAGAAATGGAATACATCAGTTCTTTACACAAATAACTGACTTATTTCAATTTAAAATGGGAACATTAGACAGTTAAGATTTTTTATTCTACAATAAATTTAGTCGTTATAAGAGTTTCATCCAAGGAATGCAACAAAGCAAACCTACAATAGCTACTTATCCGACTTTTCAGTGCTAAATCACTCAGTTCATAAACACAGATCATCAAGAGAGAACATCTACAAAACACAATAGTAACGTAAAGGTTGCAAAAAGAAAAAACAAAGAAACCCGACTCTCATTTGTAATGATTTACATATAATAGTGCTATAAATTTTACATAAAAACCTTTATTTTTAATCCCACTCGATAAGTTATGAATAAAAAATATTATTGAAGAAACGTTCATATTTTGAAGCAATAACACTAAATTAAAAAAAATAATAACCCTCGACACAAAACCATTACTTGATCCTTTCAACTACTAGAAAAGAGCTGATAATCTTCAAATGGCTGAAGATATTTTCTTGGATCATAGCTAAGAACACTCTCGATTGTGTCACCTTGCAAACAAAAAAAAAATAGATCAAAATCGGCGCATCCGTTTAGGAGCTACGATGCCACAGACAGACACACACGTCAAACTTATATATAACACCCCTCTTTTTCGTCGGGGGTTGAAAATCCGTCATTTTGAGTGTCACTCTCACTTTAATTTAATATGAATCTAACGATAGTACCTCCCAAGTTAAAGTCCATTAATCCATTTAAGCTACTAAGCGTGACAAAAAAAAATACATGCATATAAACATACATATTACTACATACTATACACTCGAAAAACATAATCCTCCATCTGCAGTCGGTTAAAATAATAAAGGTAGTAAAAACCTACAGAATGTTTATAAAAAGCTAAATACAAGGTGGGTATGCGTGTGCCTTATCTTAGTGTATCGCTTGTTGCGGCTTAGTGATGCGTGAGTGGGCTGAAGAAAGCGACTATGGGCAGATAGTAATTAACTTTTATTTATTGTTATTAATTCTGATTTGAAATTGACGTGAATTCAAACTGTCCAGTCTGTTGATTTTGTTCGAGTTCTTCTCTACAGGTTTTTAGGGTATTTTAGGTAAATATTAAAATAATATCGCATTGTTTTTTTGTTTTAAATGGCAGAAGATGTCTATCCAGAAAACGGTGTCCAACAAACACCTACTTTCTTTCCGAGTTTACTTTCCAGAAAAATTTCTTTAACTCTCGCCAAAAGGATCTTAAGCAATGCGAATAAAATATGAAACTGACTCAGAAGTCAACTCAACAAACCAATAAACGGTTATATAGTTTTATAAACCAATCGGTTTTGTTCTAGTTGAAATCCATGATTATCCATGTTGATAATTTTAACTGTCAAATAAATGTAAAATTATATCTATCATACAAATTACGGCAGCCATCAACACCAATTTACGCCCCTATGTCGCACGCGGGTGTTAATGATAAATGTTTTGTCATCATCACTTTGCATCTCACAAACGATGACGTCGCGTTACAAGTCACATTTCAATTTATCATGAGACCATTTTTCAGAATTGAACAGGGAACTCAATAGAAAGATGATGATAGTATTAAGATAGGTAAAGTCGCCTATTGACTCCTTGTTTCACTTCAGAAATTGTAACTGTCTTACGGTGTCAATAAAGAATTATATTTTATTTGTATTGTATTGGTCGAATGCTGTAGTCGAGTTGAATGTTATTTGGGCAGCTACGTAATAATAAAATAATAATAATCCTGGTCTGGGGGCGCCACGTGTATATTTTAATGTTTATTTATGGCAACAATTTCCGTAATAAAATTAGTTCCATTGGAATTCCGCAATATGGTGAGGTTTTTTTATTTTTCTGGTCGGGCTTTGGTTCCTTGGAGTAGGTACTAGTTTAGTCTGTTTAGCAAACGCAAACGTCATCCATCCTTGTCCAACCGCTGCATTCCTATCTATATGGATAAATAAAAGACCGTCACTCCTTTCTAGTTTCTAGCAATAACTCTTTCAACTTCCACCCTAAATCTTCCACTTTCAAAATGATTCCCGCCATTTCCTTCGCTATTCCAATTTATTCTGACATTTCAAATAAATCGTCTACCTACTAAATTCAGGAGGCATGACGTCACAGCGTCACGTGGACACGAGTGGGTACAATAATTTGAATCGGTATATGGATGACGCTGGTGGGTGAGGGCTCCGGGCTTCGACAAGAGTTATGGAAATATGTTGGAGTATGGCTAAAGGAAAAAAACGGACGATAAACTTAAGTATTGAAAGCAGTAATTCAATCAATTATTAATAAATACTTAACTACTGTAGTTTAGTTATTTTCAAAATTGTAGCTAGCTAAGTATTAAATATTTTAATTTTAAGGTTTTTCTGAAAAGGTTATGATAAAGAATTTCTGTGCCAAGCTAAACGGAGTCATTGGAAACATAACAATATGGCACAAAGAGTTCTAGTGCCATGCCATCTTAAAAATAATACCTATAGAGTCGAGGAGAATTTTAAAATTTGTGTTCGTTTATCAACAGTAAAAACACATGATTTTAGATTATATTATCAGAATCAGAACAGCATTTTTAGACGCATAGAATGAAACAGTCCATGAAATCCCATCTCAATAAAAAGTGCATTTGTTTTATGTTTTCTAACTCTACCGGGAGTGTGATGGCCGATGACGTTTACTAGCCATTTGAGATTTCACACATATTATTTTTATTCATTTTACGATTATGAGGTAACAACTGGCCGGAAACATGTATTTTTTACCGATTCTGTCGAGAATATAAATAGGTCATATTATTTGATCTGTTACAGACTTCCGGATTAATTTATTATGGCGGTTATTTTGATAAAAGTTTATTAACCTTTGAAAGGAAATGGAAGCTAAGATTTTGTAATTATAGTTTTTTTTGGTAGGTAAATGTCTGTACCAAGCGTAATTTGTAAGCTTATAATTTTAATATGACATAAGTACCTACTTACATTGTTTTGTTCATAAGATTTTTTTTATTGCATAGCTTTTCTTTTTCTTGCTGCAGTGCAGAAAGAAAGTAGTCTTTAAATTTACTAATCCAATTTTAAAAGTTATATTTTTTTGTTTATTTACAAAATTAATTATAAGAATAGGTACATGAACAGATGGGACTTAAAATACCTAATTAAGTAACAATGTATTCTACTGAAAATTTTCAGTGTGCAAATATTAAATTTAATTAAGGAAGGATTCAATAGTAATATTCACCTGTTAATAGTAATAGCGACCATAGACAACAGCGAAACAGCTTCGTTCCCGTAGAAGATGAACGCGAACATCTGGCAGAGCTGCGGGCCGAATGGCCACTCCTGCTTAATATACCGGCTGGCGGTCAGCGGCAGGTTGATGCTGCAGAAGAGCAGGTCGGACACGCACAGAGACAGCACGAACATCGTCGTCACGTGCGTGCGCAGCTTCGGGTGCATGAGGAGCGCCACCGTTGTTATCGAGTTACCTGCAAAAATAGGAAAATAGCTTCTGATGAAAACTTTACTTGACTCTGGCACAAAGTATAACTAGTGCCATAAACAAAAAAAAAACAAAAAGCGCGCGAAACCTTGGGAAAACAATTACACAAATGAAATGGGCAGAACGCGACGTAGTGACATAAGAGTCATTATTAGTTCTGTCATTACGTCGCTATTGACACCTGTTCGAGCGTCTCGCATTTCTGTAGCAGCCCTGCTGCACTGATTGAAGATTAGCGACAAAGTAAGTACTTTGAATCCTCTAAAACTGTGCTGTCAATTAGTTCATTCCGTTTTAAATTTGAGGCGATGGAACGTTTAATAAATGACAGACAGATAATTGGGGCATTCCAGTCATGCACCCAAAGCCCGCCCGGCCACTCCTGCTTGATGTACCGGCTTGCAGTCAGCGGCAGGTTGATGCTGCAGAAGAGTAGATCGGACACGCACAGAGACAGCACGAACATCGTCGTCACGTGCGTGCGCAGCTTTGGGTGCATGAGGAGAGCCACCGTCGTTATCGAGTTACCTGCAAAAATAGCGGGGTTTTTAATGCTATTTGTGCTTACAAACAGAAAATAGCTTCATTTCAAATGCTACACTAAGGCGCACAAGTCCGGTGAAGCTTGATTGGTCGTACCTTTTCGACACAAGCATAGGTCAATTAAAAAATAATAATAATAAGGCGCGAAAATTTTACTTGACCCTGGCACAAAGTATAACTAGTGCCATAAACAAAAAAAAACGCGCTAAAACTGTGAGAATGCGACGACGACGTAGGGAAATCATAGTAATTTTGTCATCATGTCGCCATTTGACACCTTTTCGCCCATCTCGCATTTCTGTAGTAGCCCTGCTGCACAAGACTGAACTATCCATGGTCTAAGAAAACAAGGTCTAACCACTAGACTACGTGACTGACACGAGCCTACGTCATTTCTACGTAATTTTGCCTATTCATCCATGTCGAATGCGTGTAATAGACAAGGATGAACAGCGCAAAATGACGTAGGTTCGTGTCAGTCACGTGGTCTAACGGTTAGACCTTGTTTTCTTGGACCATGGAACTATCCAAGCGGCTCCCACCTCTCTGGAACTATCGAACGCTTAATTATAAAAATCGCGTTACTGACATCAATGACATATAGTGTTACGTGACGTGACATAATGCGTCGAGTGATAATCATTACGTTGAAAGCAGAATAAATTGCCGATAACGGGTAAATTATTGCTGTAATAATAAGTAAATAAGATACTGGTAGCGATTCTGACTGTCATGCTCTAATCCTTACCTAATTCTTAAATCTCCTAAATTTAAGTTTAGAATTGCGATTTGCTATTCGGGGGAAACCATCCAACTAAATTTAACGCATATTCTGACGTCTCTAACTTGCAAATGACAGATCTTAAATTGAGTTGGATCAGTGTTGCCAAAAAGAAGAAAAAAAACTTGATTGATGATTGATTGATTGAAAATGGGCACTTTCGCGGTGGTGTAATGCAAACATTTTTCTTTTTTGGTGAAAAAAAAAACAAAACGAGAAGAAGCGTCGCGTCCTCTTTGCGTCGCGTGTTGTTTGTTGTCAAACAAAGAGGATTTATACAAAAAGAAAAAATAAATAAATTCCTGACGAGGCTGTATGGGCTAAGTTTCCCTTCGCCTGTCCAGAATGGACAAAGAGAACAAAATAAAAAAAAAGGATTTATTCAAAGTTCAGTCAGTACGTTTTTATTCGTAAAGTTTTGTGAATGACAAATGAAAAGCAGCACTTGAGGCAATATAAATAGCTTTTACTTTAACTTCAGCCAATTCAAAAGGATTTGAAGCGTCTCGAATATTTCGAAGCCGGGCTCTTTGACGCTGATTTCTGAAACACACAGGAAAGCATTTAACTAGGCATTTCCATAACTCATCATCACATTTAAAATCTTCAAGGCAATCGATTGTAACCAAAATTTCTTTACCTTTCTGCGGCATTTGCGACAACAGCTACCACGTAATCTTCCATATTTATTTATTTATTCTTAGAAACAGCTTGTAATCCCCAAAAATCGCATAAGAAATTTAAGAATTAGAGTTAGAACGCATGTTTTAAGTGCCCTCTAAATTTAGATAAGATTGCGTCGCACACGTCAAAAATAGGGCTGCCAGAATAGCGTTAGCGACCTAAACCTAAGTTGAATTGCTAAACCCAAATTTAGAGACGTCAAAATCAGCTGACTTTAGTTTAAGTCATTTATGTCAGTTTACAATGACCGCCAGAATAGCAAATAAGAAATAGAGCACGGTTTGACATAAGCAACGTAATCCTAATTCTAATCCTAATTCGCTTGACTGCGCGAATCGCTACCACTGTGTAATTAATGAGAGAAAACTTCACGATATTACGATATACAACAGTTCAACTTAACCCTCATTTACATGTTTAATAAGCATGCTAACACGTAGTAGTAATAGTTAATACTACTACACTACTTACAAAATAAGTAGTAAGTAAGCCAGCACATGCGGTTGGACTTTTTCGCACTACGAAATTCACCCCTACCGCTACGGAATACGGGCGCTTTCAAGGTCAACATGTCCAGCCGCATGTGCTAGCTACTGTACAATAAGCCTATAATACAAAAGTAAAAATATAACACTGCAGTATATACCGAATAAATTAATGAGGGACAATAAGAAATAAATAGAAGTCTTAAGTACTAAAGATGTCCTCCGAAAAAAAAGTGGGGACATCGGGCGGGATATTTTTTCTATTGTCCCTCACGGGGGCCAAATTCATGGGGAAAATGGGAAAAACCAGTTGTTATTTTAAACACTGTATCTGCGGCCAAGTCCCAAGTAGTATTAAGAATTTTCGTTGGTACTTTTCATTTCAAACTATAATATTCTAATTAATTTGGCTAAATGAATGCACAAATTACGTAGGTATAGCGGCTGGCGGCGCAGAATTGCGGTTGTTTTACCACGTTTTACTATGAATTAGCCACAGTTTTTCGATCATCAATCAATTTTAGTTACCCTTAAATATTATGAATAAATAAATTTCTGTTTGAGTTGAATGATGTTCTATTTTAAGTGCACTTGACGCATTCAGTTTATTGATGTAAGTGGTTCGGGAGTCGAGTCTCGAGTGGATAGCCGAGCTCATTCCGCGGCTGGCCCGCTAGCAGTTCCTGGTTCATTCCCAGTGACATTTATTTTAAAAGGCCAATGATTTCCAATATGTAGCCGGGCTATCATGACAACATTGCCTGGCAACATTTTCATTGCTTGGCAATACAATGCAATACAAAGAGTTCAAAGAATTTATTTTTTAACTTTTGGATGTTACATCACTTAGTTAAGTCATTTAAATTATCTTTTCTGGCTACAATATAGGTACTTTATTGTCAAAAGACACAGCATACAGAAAACAATACAGAACAAAACAGAAGAGTCAAAACCCAAAACCCTTATTGCAATATCGAAATGTTTGAGTGTGTAATACTGCAATATTGCACAGCTTAGCTGGTATTGCTGGCAATTTTGCGGGCAATGTTTTCTTGCTACCGTATTGCAGGAAAACATTGCCCGTTCAAAAGTACCTTTACATATAACTAGCTATCCACCTGCGGTTAAGTTCTCGATATTTCATGTCTTTTCCCATAGTAATAAGTAGCTTTATGTCTTCTAACTATCTCTGTGCTAAAAGCCAGGTAAATCCATTGCTTAGTGCCAGTGTATTAGAACTACTTACTAAGAAAAAAAACACTCGCTTTTATAACATTAGCATGGATGATCAGCGAAATTCCAAACAGGGCTAGAAAGGAATATTTATGATGTTTATGAGATATATAAAGAATTTACACTAGCTAGTAGCTAGGTGTGTTCGTCAATATTATTCCTACCGCAGTGTCAACGGTCCCTCAAAACCATTGAAATACTATTTGTACAGCCTATAAACATTTTGTTTTGAAATTATTCTGTACGGAAAAAATTCCCACCAGAATAACTTTATCACTTTCGAATGTAAGAATAACGATACTCCGAAACTACTGTATACCGAAATAACATTATGAGGTATTTGCCCATAGTTCTATTATCCTGTTAATATTGCCTATACTTAGTTGAAAACAGACCATGTAATTACAAAACTATCACAAATTCACGGCCACACACGAGTTATCTAAAGCGGTTCGCATGCGTTGTTTACCAACAGTCGCCACCCGGCGATCGCCCTTGGTCAACAAGATAAATTGACAGGGTGATCGATTGCCCTAATGCGAGGGACCACCCCATGCATTTTGCCCCCATATTCGTTGATTTTGCCTAGTGATAAGATAAGAGAGATGTTCGTCAGTGGCCTAGCTAGGGCTGTATTCGGAAAGCGCAGGTTCAATTCGGCACGTAGCAATTGTCAGAGTTTTGTTTATTCATCGTATAAACCTGCACAGATCTGCAAAGTCTTTCAAAGATTGTGGGCGAAGTTGACAGGCCTGTTCACCCTGATTTATGGTAAGCTCGAGCCCTTTATTCCTACTATTGTCATAAACGCGAAAGTTTGTAAGTATGGATGTATGTTTGTTACTCTTTCACGCATAAACTACTGAATAGATTTTAATGAAACTTTTCAATAATTTAGCTTATACATCAGAATAACACATTAGGCTACTTTTTACCGCGGGAAAATACCTCATTGAGCCGCGGGGCGGAAAGCTAGTGGGAACATAATATTATGGGAACATATTTACGACAAAGTATTTAGTATTCCAAAGCTGAATTTCAGTGGCTTTAAGCTCATATGAGGCAATTCGGTTTTAAGCTCATATAAAGCTCAAAGGAGGTAAAGATTATACTCGTATCATCTAAGTAATGAGCAGAAGTTTTCACCTGTGTAAATATAATCAATAACAACTGCAAACCCAACTCGCCAGTCAAGCGTGGAAATTATGGTAACACATCTTTCTTAAATCATCGCTGGATGCGGGCAGCGCAGGACCGATCATTGTGGAGATCCTTCGGGGAGGCCTTTGTCCAGCAGTGGACGTCTTTCGGACCGAAACCGAATAATTATGTTATTGGAATAGTAAATGGTGCGAATATCTGAATAATTTGGATATTCGGATATCCGAATTGCATGCCCCACTTTCGGATGAGAATGATGATGAAGATCTTTCTTATAAAAAAGAGGCCTTAAGTTCAATTGTGGATTTTAGGTGTTGTAGCAATAATAGTGCCGGGTGAACGACTTTTCGTTAAGTATGTCTGTTTATCTATACGTCTAACAGCCGCGCTAAAAGATATTTTCTTTCTTTAAACAATTTGCTGCCGACTAGTTATACTGTTCCAAGGAAAAGAAGAAACATTCAACATGTTTACAAATTGATATATAGGTAATTGGAATTTATAGACACGCGTTCGTATAAATAAATAACAGAAGTGTTTACAATATTGCGTGCGGGTGATTCGGTATTTCTAGGCTGATGCGTAACGTGGGTATTATGGACAATATTAAACAAAACAAAATAACGTAAATATTACCTATTGGTTTCCTTAGAATGGAGAAGTTATGTTTATTTATTTTTGTTGCTCTAAATCATAAACTATTTCGAGATATACACAACTAGCTTTCCGCCGCGGCTCCGCCCGCGTTAACAGTTTTTCCCGTGGGAATGAGGCATTTTCCCGCGGTAAAAGGTAGCTTTTTACTCAGGGTGAATGAAAGCCTTCTAACGGTGAAATAATGTTTAAAATTGACACAGTAGTTTTTGAGTTTATTTATTACAAACATACAAATCTTTCCTCTTTATAATATTAGTATGATTCTCTTCGATCATCTAGTTCGTTAGTTTTTATTTATTATTTTATTTTATTGTGTACTCCTCATACCCAGACACTACTGGCAGAATAATAATTGTCAGTAATGAAATGACAGAAGCCGAACATTATAAACTTAAGAGTAGGTATAAATAGAAAAAAATCTGGGAAATAAGAAATTGAATTGAATTGAATTGAATTAAAAGACACCACAGATGCAATGCATGCACCGATCAACTAGTGTAGTACCTGTTTTCTTGTAAATATCGATAAACTAAGCCGCAAACGTCCCCCGTAGGGCGCGCTAATTGCTATCGATAAAACGCACGTGACCCATTCACTATAATTGGACGGACATTCTTGTTTGTTTGTGGCAATTAATTTGTGGTGTTGATGTTGACTCTATCTGCACCAAGAAATGTAGTCATTATGCAATATACAAAGAAAAGGCCAGAAAATTGTCAATTTACTGGAGAAGAGACCTAGAATAGGACTTTCCGAGAATAGGACTTTTTGAGAAAAGGACATGTGCTGTGAGTGACGATACGTACCTACTTTGGTTTTCAGTTTTAAACTATCTCCAGATTGTAGGTAATTAATAGAATCATCGTTTTTTTTCTCTTTCTTGTCTTTGTGATTTACAAAATTGTACTTTTTATTTATCTGGCTAATACTTATTGCAATAAAGATTTTTATTTTTCTCATTTATTACTTTATTTTCTATCTATTATTTTCGTTTATTACTTAAAAATCCAATGGATGTTGTTTTGTTAATTTACATACAAACTTTATTTTAATTGTTTACTATCTAGTTTAATATATTTTAGATCTTCGTCATATGCTTAGTTTATCGCTCTTGTAGTGAAGAAAAACAACAACAAAAGGAAATCTGCACCTGCCGGCGAAGAAAGTCGCGCTAATTTAGTACTTTTAAACACAGAATAATATTAGTACCACGTGATAAAACTACGTGTTTTAGCTCAAGTCTCTCGGTGAGGACGTATCACGTGATACCAATTTAGGTATTCCGAATGCATGCACAAGTAACACATTTTAAACAGTGTCAATTCAATTGCTGCTTTTGTACTATGAATTATGTATTAAACTTGATTGAAATAAAGCTATACGCTTTGATACACCCACAATTATATTGCCTTTTCATCTCCTGTTTCATAGCCCAGTCACGTCCTTAAATACAATGCCCCTTTGATTAGTGCATCACTGACCCCTCTCTTTATGTATTTATTTAGGTTTTATGTGGAACGTAAAAGAAAAATAAATCAATGCGAAGCGTCGATCGTAAATTTTGTGTTATACTTTATACGAGAGATGCGATGGAACTGAAATTAACAGTAAGTAGGTACTACGTTACACAAAATATTATGTTACTTATGTTAGTGCTTGTATTACTACAACTGACTAGAATAAGGAATGAAATTCTTTTTTTTTGGCAAAAAAATTGTTTAGGTATAGGTAGGTACTTTTTTTACATCGTGAAATGTAGCATCAAGTATTTACGATGGCATTTCTGCACTAGCTTATTATACCAACGCGACATAGATTATTATATCTAATCGCGCGTGACGTGACATAGTAAAAACAACAAATAGCACACTTTCTTTGAAATAATTTAGTTTTTTTGTTCATAATTAAATATCAGTTTCACATTGGACAAACTCAACACAACGTGTGGTACATAAAAAGAGAATAGGCAGGTAGCAGCGTTGGGTCCAAGCGAAAATGAAGTGTTGGCTAGGAATTATGCCAAGATCTAGTTATAAATAGGCTTGTAGGTTCACATCTAAGCTGATTAGTAAGTAAGTAATAAAAATGATTGACAAATGAACTAATGGCTTCAAAACCGAAACACAAACAAAAAAGTTACATTAACATTGGCCGAAAAACGGTTGAAGCAGATATCAAAATAGATTTTGAATTTAGAACTGAACTCTGTTTATTTGTCCAGCTGGAGACGCGTATCGTAGGTTCGCGCGTGTTCGGGTTACTTCTATTATCCTTCACGGACTTGGTCCCCTTCTCACGCACGAAATAAAAATCCTTCTGTTTCCCACCATTTTATTTAAGTAATCAAAGATCCGAGGAAATTTGGATTTTATAAAATGGATGTAGAGCCCAGCCAGAAAATAATAACCTCACCATATTGCTGAAAGCTAATAGAAAAAAAATTATAATGGATATTGATGCCAGAAATATAAATATTTATTACGGTTTATTCTGTGGTCAAGCTTTACCGAACATCAAATTGGAGTAAGCCATATCGGAAATAATAACTATAGTAAAAAAATATATTACAGCATAAGTACCTACATGAAAATTAAATACAAGAGTAATAAAACTTTTTCCGTTTTTAATTTAATCTGGTTAAACAGTGGTATTATTTCCCGCTGTTTTCGGCCGAGAGACTAGTCCATGAGGGCATAACGGGAATAGCCGCGTGTTCGATATTTGAACGTCAAACGCGTTTGATGTCAGATTAGAAACGCACTTAGCGTTTTACGTTAGTTCGGTGCTAAGTAGAGGATTGCACGCTTCCTTATATTAATATCGATTTATTTTTGTATAGTGGGTTTTTTCGTATTGCACCAGTAAGGAGTGACTATGAAATGAGTAATAAATTTGTCTTTTAATGTCCTCATCATCACACAAAGATCTCCACAACGATCGGTCCTGCGCTGCCCGCAACCAGCAGCTCCCAGCGACCCTCGCTCGCGAGAAGCTCGAGAAGCTGTCAAACGCGACATATCATTATGTCTACGGAGCCATCACTACTATGGCCCTATAGTAGTGATGGCTCCGTAGCTTGGTTGGTAGTTACGTCTGCCTACCAAACACAGGGTCGCTGGTTCGAATGCCACCCAGAGCAAACATTCGTGTGATGAGCACTTGTGTTAGCTTTGTTTCTGGATGTTCTGTAGGAATGTATTAACCTATATCAGCTGTCTGACACCCACAGGCCATAGTAGGACAGTTCTACAAAAGGATCTATATTTTCACAATTCGGTGGGTAAATTAATATTTGGGTGTCATCAATAGTTTGATAACAAAGATTGAAGTTTATTCCATCTTGAGTCTAATGACGACATTTAGCACCAGATATTGTGAGTGGTTTATGTGAAAAGTCAGTCACCGAATTGAGACACCACCGAATTCAGAAAACTAGTCACCGAATTCAGAAACGGCTTAGGAAATATAGAAAATGAACGACTAAATTTATAAATGTTATCTTATCTTACTTAGCCTACACTGTCCCAGTGCTGGGCAAAGGTCTTCCTCTTTTTCTTCCACTGTTTCCTATCCTAAGTCAATTCTGGGTAGTCCCCCAAGAAGCTGTCCAGTTCATCCCGCCATCTCCTGCGCGGCCGTTCACCTCTACGTCTGTTGATCGGTGCGTGCCAAAACGTAATTTATTTTGCTCATTGGTCTTGTGGCACGCAGCAGACGTATCCGGCCCAGTTCCACTTAAGTTTGGCAGCGTTTGACCTTTGTGGCATCAGCTATATGAGTGCTGGATCGCAGCATGTTTCTGACTCGATCACGCATCCCCGCGTCCCCGGTCCCGCGCTGCACGCATCCAGCGGCTTCCTGCAACCCTCACCAGATTGTCGGTCCACCTTGTAGGGGGCCTGCCCACGCTACGTCTTCCGGCGCGTGGCCGCCATTCAAGAACCTTTTTTCACTGTTTGTCTCAGGTAGATGTAATGGTTTACAACTTCGAGAACAGAGTCCCCAACTTTTATCGGAGTGGGTACTACATGGGCGTTTGAAATTACTTTTGCTTTCTCCATGTTCATCATCAGACCCACTTATTGGGAAACTCTATTAAGGACATTGAGCATTTTACCGAGGTCCTCCAAGGTCTCAGCCATGACTACGATATCGTCGATAAACCGAAGGTGAGTGATGTACCTACTCGCCATTGATATTGATGCCATGTCCTTTTCAGTCCAGAAGCTTAAAGATATCCTCCAGTACAGTGGTGAACAGTTTCGAAAAAAAAAACGTCTCCCCGTCTCACACCTCGCTGCAGCTAGATTGGTCTGGAGTTCTGATCCTGGAGTCGGACTGACATAGTGGCTTTCTCGTACAAACACTTCATCACCTCGATATACCGGTAATCAATTTGGCACCTCTGAAGAGACTGCAGCACTGCCCAAGTCTCACTCAAATCGAAGGCTTTCTCATAGTCCACGAACGCTAAGCATAGTGGCTAGTTATTTTCTTTGGTCTTCTGTATAACCTGCCGCAGCATATGGATGTGGTCTTTGGTACTATAGCCCTTTCGGAAACCGGCTTGCTCGGGAAGCTGGAAGTTGTCAAAGTTGTGATGACTCTCGAAAACAATTTTTGGATATGGCTCAGAAGCGAGATGGGTGGGTCTGTAGTTCTTTAAAAGGGTTTTATCACCCTTTTCAAAAGAGGACCACCACGCTTCTAAGCCATGTCGTTGTTCCTTCGAGAAGACGGAATAAAACAGTTTCTAGAGAGCTTTTAAGACTGCCTCCAGAAGCTCAGCGGTTAATCCGTCATCACCCGGCACCTTGTTAGAGAGCCATCCTAATCTCGTACAGGCTGACGTCCTGAGTGTCTTCTGTATAGTGTTGAGTGCTTCCTACATTTCGTATAAATATGAACAGATAAGAAGCCGATAGGAGGATTATTGAATCCGGAAAGCTGCCCAGCCTACAATTAGGCTGGGCAGCTTTCCGGAGGTTGCGTCACGTTTTCTCGGTGCCCATACCGCAGAGCCTAAAGACAGAAGTCTTTGACCAGGTGCGTCCTACCTGTGGTGGTGCTAAAACGTGGGCACTGACTGTGGGAGTAGTCCACAAATTTAAAGTTGCTCAGCGAGCTATGAAGAAGAATAAGCTCGGAGTCTCGCTAATGGATAAAATCCGGTACAAATAAATTCGTCGGAAAATCAATGTAACCGGCATAGCCACTTGAATAAGCAAACTGAAGTGGCAGTGGGCTGGTAAGGTTTATCGCAGAAACGATAATCGCTGGAGTAACCGGCTTCTGCAGTGAAGATCACGTCTAGGAAAACGAAATGTAGGACGCACCTCAGCTAAATGGAGTGACGATCTGCAGAAAGTGGCTGGCAGCAGGTGGATGCGTACAGCCGAAGATCGGGCCAAATGGCGCGCCTAATGATGATGATGATGAAATATAAACAAACTTCCAGATACAAGGCAAACACAAGTGCTGACCACATATATGTTTACCCTGGGCTGGGTTCGAACCCGCGACCCTTAGGTTGGAAGGCAGGTGCACTACTGACTAGGCTACGGGACCACAATAATACATACGTATAGCACAATTCATAACATTATTGAAAAATTCTGAATTCAGTGGAAGATTTCTGAATTCGGTGCACCATTTTACAGGTAATTGAGATCCACGAAATTGAGAAAAAAACACATTTCATCAAATAACTTGTAAATGTTACCAATTAAAGTATTTTTTTCAAAACGTACTGGTAGATATCACTTAAATATTCAATAGATTTAGCTCAAATTTAATATAAGACTTCACAAACAAAATGAATTCCGTCCACAGTTTTCAGAAATTACCCGACCCCAAATTCTCGGAAGAGTTTTGAACCCTCGAAAAATGCTCCTCAATGCAGCTATCCTCAAGTTCATACTGCTCAGCCGCTCGGGCTCATCTAGTAGATTGCGGGAACCAGCTAGTTGCATTCGTACTTCGCGAAGTTAGTGATATAAGTAAATAAAACTATTTGGCACGGGATTGAGGCAGAAGCTTCGGACAAAATTTAAATGTGTTATTATGTCAAACTCCAATGATTTACAATAAATATTATTACATATACGGCTTTGTTGTTTATCTCATGGTATGTGAACATTGGAATCATAATGAACTAGTTATTATTTAAAAAGTTATGAAGCAATAAAGAGTCAATTCTGGAAATCGGACACGCCATTTTAAGCCAAATTCTGCCCGTTTTTGAACTTTGAAAATTTTTTTTGGCGCCGTTTAAAACGTACCGATTTTTCAGATATGCTCTCCATCAGGCCAATAGTCCTGTAAATATATGTGTTTTTTTTCGATAACTTAATGAGCTGTTAGAGGTACTTTTTTCGATACAGTAGCTGATTCGCATCTTCCCGTAGAAATGCCCAGTAATGTTCTGCCTAGTTTGGGGTCAGATGGCCATGTGTGAGATGTCTCCACCTACATATTATTATTAGTTCTATCGTTATGTCGCGTTGACAGCATCTCGAGCTTTTCGTCCGGTAGGTCCTAGGGTCTATATTAAAACCCATAATTGAAAATGTATATATCGAAAATCCATAATCGATAAATGTCATAACGATTAAAATCCATAATTTTGAAATACATATATTTAAAAGCCCTAACTTTAATATGAATACCTACTGTTAGTGTATAATAATGAAGAAATATAAATTTGACAAATATAGTAAACATTACATTAAATTATTATTTTTATCACCAAAAATGCTGTTTCTCTTATCTTCTTTTTTACCAAAATATCGTAAATTTTTAATTTTGAAAGATTATATAATTATGGATTTTAATAGTTATGCTAAATAATGGTATGTATTTTTGAATTATGGATTCTAATTGTTATACTATTTAAAGTTATGGCAAGTCTGTTATGGATTTTCATAATAGGGATATTTATGTTATGCAATTTAAGGGGCACCCTACTAGGTCCTAAGCCTGCTGCTGATCGTCGATCCACCCTTTTTGATTATCTAATAAAAATATTGTTTTTAAGACTGCAAAATCCAATGTGATCATACTAATTTTTTTTCTGGTTTTGGCGTTATATTTTGTTTGTTATAATGTGACAGTATAGGTTAGATATCATCAATTATTATTGCTTAAAAAGGACAGGAAAAAAATCGTATGGGGCCCGGTCTTTTATTCACAGAAAAATCTAACCACTATATAGAAAAAATATATAGATTCTAGACATAAAACTGAGTCCACATGTCCAGTTGTGGAATTTAAGTGCCCCCCATTTAGGAGATATTAATTTTTTTCAATGTGAAAAAGTTGTACACTCAGCAAGTCTATAAAACGCACCTGCCACTACCTATCTCTTTCTAACACCTAGCTAAGGCTACTCTTGTCTTCTCTTTCTTACAAGGTTATTAAAATAGTTAACTAAACCGCGAAAACGATTTTCAGTGACATTATGCGAGACATTTACAGCACATGCTATGCTCATTTTTGAAGTTTTGAATACAGAATAAATCGTTTTCGCGGTTTAGTAACTATTTTGTAAGAAAGAGAAGACAAGAGTAGCCTTAGCTAGGTGTTAGAAAGAGATAGGTAGTGGCAGGTGCGTTTTATAGACTTGCTGAGTGGACAACTTTTTCACATTGAAAAAAATTAATATCTCCTAAATGGGGGGCACTTAAATTCCACAACTGGACATGTGGACTCAGTTTTATGTCTAGAATCTATATATTTTTTCTATCTATTGGTTAGATTTTTCTGTGAATAAAAGACCAAAAAAAGCCATGTCCTTTAAGTAAAGATTCTAGATTTTTACGCGTCATTTTATTTAGTTCTTAGAACGAATACTTTTAGAATATTGTTGCCAAAGAAATATTAGACGCGGTCGACGCCATTATGGCATCAACAAACAATAACGAACGATGGAGAAAAGTTCAAAGAATTCCTAGTTGTTTTGACACTTTGCTTACCCGAGACATTTTGCTTATAAACAAACGTGTTTTACGCTTTTATCGAACGCGCACCGTGTTGGTCTATCATCGTGTATCGATAACGTAAACATTATCAGTATTATCACAGTGCACAAATAAACAAACCAGATCATAACTGCAGTAAGCACTCAATTAATACGCAAACGACATAAAATAAAAATCAAAGACAAATTTCTTTACTTAAAATAGTTATTTTTTAAACACTTAAATGACGTCATATCAGAAGTTAAGAAGTTCTGCTCTGCAAATGAATGTACAAGTCTAAGCAATAAAAAAGAAAAAAAGAGGCGATGCAATTATCAGTAACTCGCTGTTTTGGAGAAGAACGAAGTAGGAAGAAGAAATATATTATGCGTGTCTAATTTATTCCAGGAACTAAATGTCAACTTGTTTTCTTTTTATACCTAAACGATAATTCGTATATTTGTTAACTTACCGACAACTCCAACGACGCTGAAGATGCTGGCGCAAATAGCCGCCAATATCGTAGCTTCTCTCGGTATAACAAGAGTTCCATTGTGCACTACCGTAGAATTCAACAGATCCATTTTTGAAAAACTCACGCACCACACGAGTCAAAATTCACTTTATCGATATTTTTAGGCGCAACACTTACACATCATCACATCACTGAATTTGAAAGTTTAAATTTCGATCGTCCTTTTGACATCTTTTCGAAGTTTGAATTATATTTTTTTAGAAGCTAGTCCTGTCAGCCATCTGTCAGTTGTTTTTGGAGCGAGCGCGGCGAGACGTGTGGCCTGTAACAAAAGACGACGAGTTATGGTTCGTTATTTTGTTTTATTGTTGTGATGTGAGCACGTGTTCTTAATCGTCATTATCAGGGATCGGAGTTAGAAGGAAGGTTGATTCAATATTTATTTTAGGGTCAATGATCTTAAACTTAATTAATTTTGGATATCGAGATTTCAAGTCATTTTTCAGCGAAAAAGTAAATCAAAACCTTCTGGAAACTCAAACTAAGGGAGTTTTTTATTACTTGCGCTCCTAGCAAAGGTTGTTGTTACTAAATTTTGGGAATACCGAATTTTTGATCCTTTCTATATTTATTAAAATTCAAAAGATTTAAATAAAAATAAAAATTTACCAAACAATTTTTCACGTCTAAGGACCAGCAGGTTTGGTTACCTATACCTGGGTAGGTATACAGGGATTAGGGACTACTATTTGGTATTCTATGCTTATACTGGTATTATAGGTACGATACAAAATACACCTTTTGCTGACTAACATAAATAGCGAAATCTTTTGTTTTAATGTTATATAATAATACATAATAATATTAGTCATAGGTACATATTTTTTTAAATATTAAAATTAAGAAAAATATTTAGTGCCTACTTACTAAAATCAATCTACGTTTTCCGATCTCTGGTCATAATCGGGACGACTTTAAAACATCCGTGTTTGTTATTCGTTATCCATATTTGTATAAAGGCTGTACATTTTTATTACCTGGATTTCTTCACAGTTGCCATAACATGTGTAGATTTATTTCAGTTTATTTTCAGCTTCAAAATAAGAGGTCTTTGTCACGGATATAAATTTATTTATGCATGTATTTAAATTATGTATTGAAGTGTTTTAATATGCGGAAATTTTTGAAGGACAGAGTTCAGTAAGTATAAATTGAAATCTTTGAAATGTAATCTACAATATGTAAGACTGGCTGTCCGTCCGTCTTTTGACGTTTCCGTGCATTTTCCCGTAGGAATTAGATATTTTCCCGCGGTAAACAAACACTATCCAAGATGACCTCGGATATAGATACCACCATGCAAAATTTCATTCAAATCGGTCCATCAGTTTCGGGGATTAACCTGTACAGACAAATGTCGTGCGTATTCTCTTATCCTATTGGAGGATATTTCAATACGGCGGGTTTCTCGCAACTTTTTGACAGTTAAATGGGCGACAAACTTTTGTCATAGCACTGCAAGTGACGGGGGCTAATATAACTAACTAATCACTGTTTCAAGTTAACGTGCGCACGATTACCAAGTTTATTTGCAGCCAAGGTGTACGCATTCCAAATAGTGCGAAAGCAAATTAGACAATCAAAGCAGCAAAATACCTTTGTATTGCAAAGTGGTTTTTGCTGACGCTCTACGACCACGATCTATCTCTATACTAATATTATAAAGAGGAAAGGTTTGTTTGTTTGCATCGAATAGGCTCCGAAACTACTCAACCGATTTCAAAAATTCTTTCACCATTAGAAAGCTACATTCACCCTGAGTAACATGGGCTACCTTTTACTGCGGGAAAATGCCTCATTTCCACGGGAAAAACTGTTAACGCGGGCTGAGCCGCGGCGGAAAGCTAGTATATTATAAGAGGAGAACAACAAGCACAAATAAAGTTGTGTGTGTAGTCAATAAATCTAGACTAGGCCATAGGCCAATTAAATCGCAATTAAATTCAGATAAGCTTCGGTCACACAAATTCGAGACCATCGGTGGAGGAGTGCTGCTGATAATAAGATAACAAACTTAAGTCGTTTATGTACTTACTCGTTTATTCTGTATTTTGATAACTTGTTAAATACTAGGTAAGTAAGTACCTACTTACTATATTAATACTGATTCCGTTTCACTAAAATTAAAGCTAGACCATAATACAAGTGAAGCTAATATAAAGCGTGTAAAAATAATAAACCGGCTCAGGGAGCGCTACAAATATATTTTTATGTATGTATGTATATGTATATGGCAACCATTTCTTTTGTTCCATTGTAATTCCGCTATATGGCGAGCTAAAGTCTGACCAAAGAAATAGACAATCTCACCATATTGCGGAATTTCAATGGAACTAATTTTATAAGGGAAATTTGTTGCAATAGTTGTGAAAATATACACGTGGCGCCCCCAAAGCAGGTTAATTTCTTTAGTCCGGCTTTATTTTATTTTTCTTTTCAGGCTTTATTTGAGACCTAAGCGTGATCTGAACATTACACACTTTTAAAAAATATTTCCGCTTCTCCTAACTGACACACATTATTATTTGCACGTTCCACTAACCCGGTAACTATTGGAAAACCACCCATTGGCCGCTAGTCATGCGTCGCGCACGCGTCGCAGGCAATTTACATGGTTTTACATCTCACGGATGGACCCATTAAGCACATACCCAGTTATTATAATCAGCACTCCTACTTATCCAATGACACAGTTACAACCATGGTCTAACTAAGAAAACAAGGTCTAACCATTAGACCACGTGTCTGACACGAGCTTACGTCATTTCTACGTCATTTTGCCTATTCATCCTTGTCGAATGCGTGTAATAGATAAGGATGAACAGCGCAAAATGACGTAGACTCGTGTCAGTCACGTGGTCTAATTGTAAGACCTTGTCTTCTTGGACCATGGCACAATACCTACCCAGTTATTATGATCAGCACTCCTACTTAACCAATGACACAGTTACAATCATCGTCTAACTAAGAAAACAAGGTCTAACCATTAGACCACGTGTCTGACACGAGCCTACGTCATTTTGCCTATTCATCCTTGTCGAATGCGTGTCATAGACAAGGATGAACAACGCAAAATGACGTAGGCTTGTGTCAGTCACGTGGTCTAATTGTAAGACCTTGTTTTCTTGGACCATGGCACAATATCTACCCAGTTATTATGATCAGCACTCCTACTTAACCAATGACACAGTTACAACTTATCGCTGGCGGATGCGCCTGTTGGCTTAACGCGTTATATCCTGATACGAGAAAGTAATTATTTTATAAAAAAAAAACAAGGGAAGTTTATTGTTCCAGATTCAAACGAGGAAGAAAGTCTCTTGACATACCGATAAGGGAATCTGACTAGCCTGAGTTATAGAGGAAGGAAAATAAAATTCTTAAGTTATTTATTACATGGTCCTGTAATTATATAACTAGAGCTAGCTACGTATATATATATAAGACAGTGCAAAATCTTCGTCCACAGGCCCTCAACTCCTCACCAAGCATGCAGCTTGCATACAAATTACAAATTGATTCAACAACTAACGATCACGACCTTTTAAGTGGCGAGAGTGAAACTGGTCATCCTTTAGTGTTTGAGGGGTTCTAGGAAGGAGTGAGATGGCATCAGTTGATGGGTTTTCTGGGTAGACCTTTGCTAATGAATGATGTTAGACTCGTCGATAGGTCATCTAAGTAGGTATATCACACACACTAATATTATAAAGAGGAAAGATTTGTATTTGTGTGTGTGTGTGGTTGTTGAATAAACTCAAAAACTACTAAACCGATTTCAAAAATTCTTTTACCGTTAAAGCTACATTCACCCAGAGTAACATAGGCTACCTTTTACCGCGAGAAAATGCCTCATTCTCACGGGAAAAATGCTAACGCAGAAGCGGAGCCGCGGCGGAAAGCTAGTCTTTAATAAAACTGTAGAGGACAAAAATCTGTACATAAAAAAAATTATAAAAGCCTAGTCAGGGTTATGTAAAAAGTGATATACTTAGATTAGAACAGAATCCGACTTTTTAAAATTTTTGTTTTTCTGTTTGTGCGGGCTAATATTCGAAACTTTAGACCGATTTGAATAAAATATTACATGGTGGTACCTTATATTCTATCTTAGATAGTTTTTACCGCGGGAAAATCTCAACTGTGCACGGAAAAGCCAAAAAACAACGCGGGCGTAGCCGCGGGCGGACAGCTAGTAAGGCATAATATTATGCCACTGAAAGGTCTACCTTGTTAAGGCAGGCTTTAGTATACCTACTTTGCATGCGTGTGAATCTGTGAGAAAAGCATCTTAAAATAGAAGCAGGTTTTCGAAAGTTACCGGGCTATTTCCGTTGTCGATACGAACTTGGCCCCCATGGGGAATAGTGAAAAAATAACCTTTGTCCCCCTTGTTTTATAAAAATAAATTTCTGCTCTCCCCCGAACAACGGGTTTTTTAAATTTGCAGCATTTTTGTTGTAAACTTTACAATTTTCTTCAACGAATATGATGGCCGAAACTAAATTTTATTGTTACTTTGTAAATTGTTTGAACAGTCTGTCAACATAAGTCGGAGTTTTCCACTAGACTGACAATGCTTACGCGATAGTCATATAAAACACGATTATTTTTGTGATAACTAAATGCCATAACATAACAAAAGTAAGAAATTGCACAAAATATATTTCGTACCAACTAACGTCAGTGGAGGATGACGCGAAAGGTGAATGTTTTGTAATTAGGTTTTTATTCCGCCTAATTTAGCTCAAAAACCCTAGTCTCGATCAGAGTGATTGAACGCAGATTATGAAGACTGTAATATTTGCTAGCGTTCAGCCCCACGGCTCCACCCGTGTTTACAAAATTTTCCGTGAGGATGAGGGATTTTCCCGCGGTAAAAGGTAGCCTATACCTATGTTATTTTGATGTATAACTATGCTATGTTGTACAGTTTCATTCAAAGTTCAAAGTTCAAAATGTGTTTTTACAACAAATTTTTACAAATCACTTTTCGACGTCGAGGAGAGTTCACGATTTGGCTGTCTTCTGTGGAGAAGAACTCTCCGGAAGAAACTCCACAGGCGTTGCATCTTTTCAAAATATTATTACATAATTATTATTTTATACAATTTCATTAATATAACAAAGAGTGCAAACGAAATATGCAATTAGAGGAAGGCAACTAGTCAATAAAATCCATTCAGTAGCCTTTGCGTGAAAGAGTAACAAACATCCATCCCTCCATCCATCCCATTTTTATTTGGACAATCGCATGTCTACTCTACGATGATACGAGTTATTGTCACATTGTCATGTGTGTAAGTAATTTGTCGGAGTGGCCAATGTTTGCTAATTCACTAACGGGGAGGTAGTTAGTTATACACTTCATCAAACTAATCGACATCGGGAAAAATTGCAGCCATTTTCAGTCTGTTCAATCATATAATTTTGAACCGATATCACTATCACTATCACTACATAGTATAAAATAAAGTCGCTTTCTCCGTCCCTATGTCCCTATGTCCCTATGTCCCTTTGTACGCTTAAATCTTTAAAACTACGCAACGGATTTTGATGCGGTTTTTTTAAATAGATAGAGTGATTCAAGAGGAAGGTTTATATGTATAATACATGCATAATATACTGAAGGATAACCCACAATAACCATTTTCCCGTGCGGAGCCGGGGCGGGTCGCTAGTTCTTAATATAGAGAGGCGTCCGTATACAGGGAAGTAGTACACAGGGAAGCAATTATTGAAGGGGCGCTAAACAAATACAAATTGTATGATTTTTCAATAATACCTATTCGATTTTTGAAAATAATGTCATCCATCCAGCTCATAAGTAATATACCTAGTACTACGAGTATTATTATACCTAGGTACCTACTTCTGTGAAACAGCTAACCTTCGATTCGAGGGACTCAGGTATACAGTTCAGTCAGTTCTCATCTCAAACACACTCACTTTTTACACTCACAATGTTCACAATTTAGTTTCATGCAGGTTGTATAACAATGTTTTTGTTCATAGAAAGTGCCGAATATAATTTTTTTAGCTATTCATGAAAATTGCAAATTTACTAGCTAGCGTTATTGTTATTTAAAAACTAAATCTAATCCCAAGCTTCATTAGAAATAAAAAAGCAAGCACGTTTCTAATTTAGCAGAAACAACAAAATAATTACTTTAATATATTTTGTGAAAATATCAAGGCTAAATTTGGATCCTTCTGCTTGTAATGTAAGTGTGGATTCGCTGGGCCCTGGATGTAAATCGCCACGATGTCGGCTGTGCAAACAGCCGCCCCTACTGTGCGTCGGCTCTATATTTAGGGGCGCCGTTTGAGGGGGCGGCGATCGTGAACATCGCTTCCAATTGACGTTTTGACAGTCGATTGATTTCGAGGTGAGAGTTGAGTTACTTACTAGTTAAGTACGTTTTTTTTACTTACGTTTGTAATTTTCATTTTTTTATGTTTTAATTTTCTTGTATGAATAAAGTGCTACAAAACTATTGACAAATCTATTTGTTGGTTTCTCCTTATTTATTAATTTGGTTCATACCTATACCTACTTGTTCTTGCTGGACGAGAGTCTAATTAGTAGGTACTGTCATCTTATTGGGACAAGTCACTTTAACTTTGTTATTGTATTAATATTTATCTATCACTTTTATTTAATAGAATAACCTATCCAATCTATGTAGGAATAGGAACCTATTAATAATCCAATTTTAAAAAAGAGTTTTAAAAATAAGATGGTCGACTATATAGTAGTAAGCAAGATAAAACAAGATT
Source organism: Teleiodes luculella (assembly GCA_948473455.1). Classification (NCBI taxonomy): domain Eukaryota; kingdom Metazoa; phylum Arthropoda; class Insecta; order Lepidoptera; family Gelechiidae; genus Teleiodes; species Teleiodes luculella. Next base: position 1,492,538 of record OX419593.1, on the reverse strand, counting down.
TATTTTAAGGTTCAACTTGTCAAGACAAACACAACAAGGTTTTTCATATTTGCTAACAATACTCACATTTTATTTGATTTTTACTCAAATGTATTTGTTTAATATTGAAGAAGTATGACGTCGGTTCGCCTGAATGTATAAATGTATGTATGGAAAAATACAACATTTACGATCTTAAATGCATTTATGTTTACGAGAAGCTGCGGCTACGCTCTTAATGGGGTCTTTACGTCAAAGTGCGCAAAACCACATGAAATGAAATACATACAGCAACTGTTTGATTCAAATATATATAGATCATATACTTCGATTTCAGAGGCCGTTACATGTACAGTAGCCAGCACGTATGGACATTTGACCTTGAGAGCGCCCGTATTCCGTAGCGGTAGGGGAAAATATTGTAGTGCGAATGTCCAGCCGCATGTGCTTTCTCCTGTACATCGAAAGGCTCTTCTCTTTTCTGTATAATCAACTACAACGCGCCAACTCAGCTTATACACAAGGAAAACACAAGTGCTCATCATTACACGAATGTTTGCCTTGCGCGAGATTTGAACCCGCGACCCTGTGCTTTGAAGGTATGCGTACTTCCAACTAGGCTACGGGGCCTTCAAAATAATATTGGTACTAACCTACTACACAGACACAGTACTGTGTCCAACCTATAGCTGTGACACAGACAGGCTGTGGTGTGACGAACAACATGTGGGGTTGCCTTAAAACAACAGCAAATAAAGTAAACCGAATAAAAAAAAGACTAACGTGCCTTGATTTTGTGACTTTAATACTATATAAATTAAAATACTACTTATATCTAAACATAAATATAAATGGGTAGGTAGGTACATCATCACTACATAGTATAAAACAAAGTCGCTTTCTCTGTCCCTATGTCCCTATGCTGCCGCGCTATCGATATTGGCAGTAAGTGTCAAGTCTGGCCGAATGGAGTTAATTACAGATTCAGAACCAGCACAAAGAGCTCTATCTTTGGGTCTGACTCTCATTTCAATATTTTACCGGGAACCTAGTTATTTTATTTAGAATAACAGCAGTAAGTTTATTTCTTGGCAACTTATGCTTAATATTACAGAAGTAAGTATACTTACGCCGGGTTCATAAGTGCGACCATAACATACATTTTTTACTGCTGCTAGCAATATTGGCAGTAACTCAGAATACTAAATACTTTTTTGCCTGGTAGACCCATAGTTTATTTTATTAGACGGAATAAGTACTCATTTTATTTTAGTACTAGAGATTAGAATTTTTTTAAAGGCTCTAAAGGGCCCTTTTTGTTATTACCTACCTAACTATTTTGAGATTTCTTTGTGAGAAACACAAGTAATAAGGTACATAACTAATAAATTTCATTTAAAACAATTAATAAATATGTAAAGATATTATTTGACTAGTAAATTATTTAAATCTTCAATTCTAAATGATTTACATTAATTTATATAGCCATCGTATAAAGCGGAATAATTTGATTGTATGTTTGCATTGACTAGTCTCCGAAACTACTAAACCGATATCAAAATTTCTTTCTCTGTCAGGAAGCTACACTATCTCCGAGTAACATAGGTTATATTTTATTTAAAAAAAAGTTAGGGTATTTACAAAAACTCAAATAATGTGACCCAAGGTGTAAAAAAAATATCCAAAAATATTCCTAATAATTGAATAGGCTCTGAAACTACCGAACCGATTTTATTGAAACTTGGTACAAATATAGAATAGACCTTATGAAAGGACATAGGCTACCTTTTACCGCGGGAAAATTCCTCATTCCCACGAAAAAACTGTGAATGCGGGCAGAGTCGCGAGGCGGACAGCTAATATGAAATACTTAGCATAACAGCAGTAACAACATACTTGCTCCGGTTATACTAAGCAATTGATATAGTTCGTCATTAATATCGTACTAGGAATAAACGTTTTAGCGTTATTTAAAATCATTTCAATAAACAAAAAGGAATACTGAATACATCATTTGAAAGTTCTTGGTTTAGGCTACATATATCAAAAATCGGAATTAAAATAACTTATTAAAGTAAGTAAATATAAGTAAAAATGTGCCGAAAACTTTGCACGCCATTTACTCGAAATGACACATACTTACTGCCAATATCGATAGCACGGCAGTATGTACCTATGCTTAAATCTTTAAAACTACGCAACGGGTTTTGATGCGGTTTTTTTTAATAGATAGAGTGATTCAAGAGGAAGGTTTATATGTATAATACATGCATAATATACTTAAAGATAACCCACAATAACCATTTTCCCGTGCGGAGCCGGGGCGGGTCGCTAGTATACTTATAAATAGATTTGAATTAATACTCATCAGCTTAGCTCATTTATACACGTCTCAACTCAACCGAGGAGGGGTTAAAGATCGAAACTTCCTGATGCCAGAAAAAATAAAAAGTTTAGAAATTCATCTCCGTGAAACTGAATTTTCGGAAAAACTGAAAATTCATTTTGAATACTGAAGGATCACTTTTAGTTCCACCCACCCTTTCTTTTGATTCAGTCTATGCTGCTGCAATGGATTTTCACTTGGGAAAGGTAATTTTTTACCAACTAGACTAGATTACGTAAAATTACGCTCTGAAATAACGTGATTTTTAGCTATAAAAGTTGAATAAAAAACTTCTTGCAAGAAATATTTATATGTTGGTATAAAAAAAAGATACAAAAACATAACGATTACCATTTAAGTCTAAACGGCATACAACAGGATGCGTTTTAGTCATTTTAGAGGATGAATTACCATAATCGGAGCAGTAATTTTGAGTATACTATATAGAAATAAAATACGTTATTGTCCACGAGTGACCTCAGCATTGTCACAATAGCTCAAAAATGCAAATAAACGAAGAACTGTGGTCATGTAGGCGTTAGCAGGGAAACAATTGACAATCATTTCCATTTATAGACAGACAGACAGGTGAATAAGCTTACGATTTCTTACAACAACTGGCAACACAGATTTGTTTCGCATACCTACACAAAACGTAACGAGACTAACCTTAGTTTTTTCTAAAATGGGAAACATTTTAATTTTTAAGGCTTTCACGGTTGTTTAGGTACATAATTATAAACAACATTGACAACACTATAACAATGGACTTGGTAAGAAGGTCACCCAAAACATCACTATGAGACTGATTTAGATCACTCATACGAGTACGGTAATACTATTGCATGCATGTTAAATATTTGTGTGTGTGTGTAAACTGACAAACGTCCATACATTAACATTTATCTACCTATATTATGTAGGTACTTTTATAAAATAATCTACGAATTAACAAATATAGGTAGGTAGTAAGTACTAAAACAAATTTATTATTTAGGTATTAAAGATCTTATCTTTGACTTTTCCATTAAGTGGAAATGATTTTATTTATAAATTCATTGTAAAGTAATTGTAATGGTCAGTTCCATGTAAGTATCTTTTCAGTTGGAGGAATAATTTATGGGATGGTGTTGTGAAACTCGATGACGTCAGAGCGCCATCTGCTGCGTTCAGTTCAGGCCAAAGATTCAGCATTGTTTTTGAAAAATTTAGACTGCGTTCAGTTCAGGCCAAAAGTTCAGGCATTGTTTTTGAAAAATTGAATATATGAATAAAGCATCTATATAGTGTTGTTTGCAAATATTAAAGCCAATCCTTGTCAATATGAATTATTAATACGTAATATTTACGTGTGTCGATGTTATGACATGACTGGTAGGGGACTAATATTATGTATTCTGTTTGCGCTGTAAATACTTGACACACCTTTGAATGACTTCGCAGGTGCGTGCAGGTCCTCACAATGTTTTCTTTCACACTAAGAGCGTCGAAAATACGAACATATGAATTCGAAATTCTAATACACATTGGTACGTGCCGATACTTGAACCCGCAAACTTCTGAATGGAAGTCAACGGTCTTAGCCTCTTGGCCACTGACGACGACGCTCTTGGCCTTGACCTCAGTTTCATACTCACATTGTATTGATATTATGCCAATCTAAAAAAAATATTGGTGATCGATAGTTTCCTGCAATCGCTCTACCAATTTCCTGTTACTAATCTTTTATAGACGAAAGTCAGACAGATGTTCTTGATCTTCACCCTCTACTCTTAAGATATATGATTTCACAGTATTTATGCACTGACGTCATTTCGCATTGTGTAACCGCAGAATAAATATACATAATGCTGAGGCGTGTAATACAGGAGCACATTATGATAACTCGCAGCCGAGGGCCGAGGGAGGGCAAAAAGATTCCCGCTACAGCTCGAGAGTGAATGATTCTGGCGACCCCATTTAAAAAAAATGGAGAACAAGAGGCAACGATGACGGTCCTGTGAGGGTCGCAAGAAGCCGCTGTGGATGTGAACCACACATTACTAGTCGGTATGGAGATCATTGAGAGAGATTTTTGCCTATACTCCGAATTGCTGCGCGAATAGGAATAGACAGAATGTGAAATATGCAGCAAGTGCCATAGAAAATGTTTTTCCTTTTTTTTAATTTATCTATGCTTGAGTCAAAAAGAAGGACGAATCACAAGACGTGCAATGTAAAATAGGACCAACAAAATTCAGTTTGAATTGAAGTGTAGTTTCTGTACACTAAAATATTTTTTTGCTAAAATATTTTACTCATTTCCAACAACGTACGTTTTTCTAAATTGTACTTGTTTGTACTGAAAAACTTGACATTCTGTCCAGTATTATTTGAAATGGAGTAAGTATCGTAGGAGACGGCGATGTCTACCTACATGTCAATTTAATGATTGCTTATTTTCCTATGCTAATCAATCATACAACCTGTCTGTTAACTAAATATAATATCGAACTTTGATTTGCTTAAAAAGTCATGGTAAGGTGAGATAATTCGCACATTAAAAGTGATGATGACTGATGAGATGACGCATTATGCAAATAAAAAATACGATGATCCGAACTCTAATCTAGAAGGTTTAGATGGATTTTACTTGCCAAAATAAGATAACACGAAACATTAATTCATATGCGAAATAAATTGTAAACAGAACACTTTACCTTAATAATTGAAGTGTTAGAATGTGATAGATATAATAATAATAATAATCTTTATTAAAGGCATAAAAAAACCCACATAAAATAAACGTACATACCAAATAGAAAATAATTAAAAGTACCTATTAATAAAATAAAATAAGATATATTAGGTATATATAAATGAGGCCTAGATCGATCCCTATTTAAATTTAGACACATTTAGACATTAAAATAAAATCAAATTGTATTTTACAGGCCCCTAATAGATAAAACCAATCATTAAAATGTCATCACCTCTTTGTTTAGTAGATATTACTTTTCTTTTTTTTAAGCTAAAGCAATCATTTACACATTTATATTATTGTATCTGTAAATATAGGTACAAAAGTAGTACCTACCTACTTATAAATTACAAAATTACATCCATCCAGTTTCCAAAATTTTGCAGACAAAATAAAAATAGTACAGAGTGCTACAGATTACTTGTAATGTCTGTCTTCAATTCGTCTACATGCGTATTCGCGTGTAATTATAGCGTATCATGGGCGCATTACGAATCAATCTATATCGAGATTATTACTAACTAGTTGTCCGCCCACGGCTACGCCCGCGTTGTTTTTTTTATTTCCAGTGGTAAAAAGTATCTATGATGTTGACCGGGGATATACGGTACCACCATGCAAAATTTCATTTATATCGGTTCAACGGTTCCAGAGATTAACGTGTACAAACAGACAGACAGACAGACAGACAGACGGATATATTTTTCAAAACTTGTATTTTTGTTGTCAGCTACACTACCTTTATCCCTTATAATTAGTTTGTTGAAAGCAAATCAATGTACAGACACGCCGATTGTTCAGTTTTATTATAATATAGATTGTGAAGAATGTAAGGTTTGAGTTTGCGGTCGAAGCCGGAACCGTACGACTGCACACATCACATCAAATAACGAATGTTTCAATGTAAACACGTCTAATGACTATGACGCGGGTAGCCAAGGAGAGCCCAGCCAGACAGACGCAGTGAGCTTGTGGCTTCGACGAGCAACTGAGTTTTTGCGAGTTCTGTACTGCTCATTCATGTCAAGAGTGATGTAAGTACTTCCTTTTCTACAAAGTGTATGATAACATTGATAACTGCAGCATTCGGCGGCTTCATACGATCACCAGATTATAGTCTTCTGCAAGTTTAGTCTAATAGTTTGATAAGTCAATTTTGTGACACAAGATTAGGTAAATTAAAAGCGTTTTGGGCGGTTGGTTCTACCGCTAGGTTCCACTAGTGGGTCCATCTGGATTTTCAAGTACTCATGTCTCCACTGTATAGTATTGATAGGGCTATTTGGATTTGCAAATAAAAAGGTGCATCTATGTGTCTTATACATTTTTGAGGCTTTCGCGCTTTGCAGAGATTCGTAAGTAACGTAAGTATGTCATATCGGTAACTTTAGTTTCGGTCAGTAAATTTTTAAAATTATACGTACATAAATAAACAAACACGACCTTTGTATCATTAAAAAACTAAATCTTGCTACACGATCGAATATTTTCATTAATTCAATCAGTATTAAGAAAATGTATTCAATAAGCAATTTTGTCAAATACTTTTTTTTTTTTATTGTTTTATTCATTACGTGTTTGTTTGTAATCTAGATGAATCGAGCTGTCCATATGGTGTTCAGAAGTAAGTAGGTACCAGGCTACCATCATGTTACAAGTGGTCGTATTTTTGGAGTAACTCTGTCTCGATATGAAACAGAATGTTTCATACATAAATACGCACTCCTGATTGACGCGCTAAAACTATGGTAGAGTCAAACATTATTATTTTTAGAATGTTATTTATTGGTTACTTCTTTAAATATCTTTGAGACTTCATTTATCAGGCTTGAAAACGGGTAATACACCTTTGATTTCTGTAATACGAGTATTTATTAAACTAATTATAATTGAATATTTAGCGCCCCCGTGAAAATAGGTTGCAGCCTAAGTTCAGCCCTGTAATTGATTTAATTAAAGCAATTCAAATTGTGTACCTACCTATATTAATAGTTTATACTGTCTTTTAATTCGTCGTTTTTCATGTCTTATTTTTCGCCTATTATCTCACATATTGTAGTAAGTCGTAAAATACCTTGTCTTTTTAGTAAAATAATTCTGTGTAAAAGCGGAAGGAACAAACTGAAATGCATCATATTTATTATGAATATTTTTTAGGTTTAATTAAACTAAAAAAAAACTTATCTCAATTCCTAAAAAAATGTAATGACACGACACATATCCATGTTTAGCCCCATTGCGAACAGAGGATCATTATAAATATTATCTAGGTCACATCCTTTGCCTGAGTGCCTAAACTAATAGCCCTAAAGAGCACCCATTCAATTACTTATCCTAAGTAACATAAAATACATTGCGTTTTAATGAGAGCTCGAAGCACAAAATGCAACATTTACTCACTTCTTGATTGAACCTATTGAACTTAAAAAAAAGGTTGATTGGTTTTTCTTTTGTTCATCTACCTCCTACTCGTATAAAGTGCTATAACTAACACGGACTGGGCTAGTGTTTCCTGATGAAATAGGAAGGTTTTATTATTAACAAGGTTTGTTAATACTATCTGTACCAATTATTTATTATGTGTCTATACTTTCCATATTTATACCTAGGTACTTTTCAATAGTAATATTATTTTAAAAAAAAATTCTTTGTCCTTCTATTACGTCGCAACAGAGCGCACTTGGCATGGTACCTACCTTTATAATTTTGTATGGGGGTAGTTTGGTGGCTGGAAAGTGATATAGGTAATAAAATATATCATACTCACGGGAAAAACTGCTATCGCGGTCGGAGTCTTGGGACCGAAATCTAGATATTTAATTTTTTTCACTGAATCACAATTTTGGAAAATTTTCAAAATGGAGCTGCTATGGGGTTGACTTGACAGGCTAGCGGGGTCTACCGTGTAAATGAACGAATGATTGAAAAAGCAGCAATGAATGCCGAAAACCGTCAAGTCGTGTCGTTATGCAGTTAGTATAATATGGAACTAGACAAATTAGCGCACTGGTTTTAATAGTCTTAGTGGGTGCTTGTTTGCTATTGGCTCACAATGTCTACTTATTAGATAACAATATTCAATCGGGTTTTGACCTATATTTCTTACTAGAAGATACATTACATAATCAGTATACCTGTTAAACAAACTACCAACAACGCTTATACATTTGGACAGTACATCCTGAACTATAAAATCCTATAGAACAGTTTACAGCTGGACTAAAGCATACTTATTCTTTGAAAATCAGTTGTTGACTGTTGCCATAATCCCCACGCTTGGCAGACGGATTGGGGACCGCAGTTGCTAAATTCACAGGCGCCTTAAGCTGCCTAGTACGAACGAAACTATAATTACTATGGGGGTAAGTATTGAGTAATGTACTCGTAATAAGTACTTACTTTTAACAACCATACAGATAATTTTGTAATTTTAAAAAGAAACAATAATAATCAAGTATGAAAAACTCGCAAAAGATTGCGTCAAAAAAGAAGGAAGACATCCATCCATATTATGTGAAATATCGATATAATTATGTATTTTATTTTATTCACCTTATTATTTTATTTTTTTATTTATACTTATATATATTTTTATAGTAATCTATAGCGTACAGGTAATTTATTTTCTAAAGTGCCTATCTTCAACAAACGAGTTTTTTGAAAGTGAGTGTAGTCTCATGAATTTAACGATTCCAATCTACACTCATTGTATGGAAATGAGTGTCGGTTTGTTACTCATTCACCTAGACATTCTAATTTTGTGTACGTTTTCAACTTAGAAATGAAATGCATATATTTACTAATCTTTGTATAGAAAGAATCTTTATTTAGGTACTCATTGTTTAAATTATGAAATATTTGTAAATTGTTCTATTTATTATATTTAGTAAAGAATATGTATTTTTGGTTCTCTTTACTTTGTTGAGTGTTGAGATTTTGTATTCATTTTGCACAATGCGCATTGAATAGGTAGGTAATTAGGTATGTACATTGTACAGCCCCTGTAACATGCCCGGTCCACGCGTGACAGACATAATTTTGTCGTGCGTATCACTACATAGTATAAAACAAAGTCGCTTTCTCTGTCCCTATGTCCCTATGTCCCTATGTATGCTTAAATCTTTAAAACTACGCAACGGATTTAGATGTGGTTTTTTTAAATAGATAGAGTGCTTCAAGAGGAAGGTTTATATGTATAATACATGCATAATATACTTAAGGATAACCCACAATAACCATTTTCCCGTGCGGAGCCGGGGCGGGTCGCTAGTTCTCTTATATTTCAATATGGCGGGTTTCTCGCAACTTTTTGACAGTTAAATGTGCGACAAACTTTTGTCATAGCACTGCATGTTACGGGGGCAGGCGTGTAATAGCCTAAGTAGACCTCTAATACTTATTACCTATTTAATTTATGTAATATCTTGCTAATAATGTGGAGTTTATTATTGAAACTCAAGCGCGCGTTTTGTAAACACTATATGATAAATTGAATTATTTGTCGTAAATCTCGGTGATAAGGTATTCTGGTGTCATAGGTGGTCACTAGGGAGTGCAATCTTGCAGCAAAATCATCAATCTCGGTATTTGCAAGATTTTAAAGGTCTAATCTTGCAAGATCTTGGTATTTGCGAGATCTCGCTTTACAAACAAGTACAATTTAAATAAAAAGTTACTAATAGTCAGTCGGCATTTGACGTCATAAAATAGCCTTAAACGAAGAAACTAGCGCCTCATTAACTGTATAATCCGTTTTTAAGGCTGTATTTTAATTATTATGAGTATGTATTCTATTCAATGTATTGAAAGGGAAACTCTTGTATAGCCGTACTCTCGAACGGTCATGGAATGTCATCATCTCAGCCGAAAGACGTCCACTGCTGGACAAAGGCCTCCCCCAAGGATCTCCACAATGATCGGTCCTGCGCTGCCCGCATCCAGCGGCTTCCCGCGACCCTCACCAGATCGTCGGTCCACCTCGTGAGGGGCCTGTCCACACTACGTCTTCCGGCGCGCGGTCGCCATTCGAGAACCTTTTTGCCCCAACGGCCGTCGGTTCTACGCGCAATGTGCCCAGCCCATTGCCACTTAAGTTTAGCGATCCTTCGGGCTATGTCGGTGACTCTGGTTCGCCTGCGGATCTCATCATTCCTGATTCGATCACGCAAGGAAACTCCAAGCATAGCCCTCTCCATCGCTCTTTGGGTGACTTTGAACCTTCTTATGAGGCCCATCGTTAGCGACCACGTCTCCCGTAAGTCATCACTGGCAACACACATTGGTCAAAGACTTTAGACTTAAGACACTGCGGTATTTGGGACGAAAAGATATTGCGCAGCTTCCCGAACGCTGCCCATCCAAGTTGGATTCGACGATTTACCTCCTTCTCGAAGTTAGATCTACCTAGCTGGACTGTTTGTCCCAGGTAGACGTAATGGTCTACAACTTCGAGAGCGGAGTCCCCAACTTTAATTGGAGTGGGTACTACATGGGCATTCGACATGACTTTTGTCTTCTCCATGTTCATCTTCAGACCCACTTGTTGGGAAACTCTATTGAGGTCATCGAGCATTGTGCCAAGGTCCTCCAAGGTCTCAGCCATGACTACGATATCGTCGGCAAACCGAAGGTGAGAAATGTACTCGCCATTGATATTGATGCCATGTCCTTTCCAGTCCAAAAGCTTAAAGACATCCTCCAGTGCAGCGGTGAACAGTTTCGGAGAAATAACTTCTCCCTGTCTTACACCACGCTGCAGCTGGATTGCTCTGGAATTCTGATCCTGGAGTCGGACTGACATAGTGGCATTATCGTACAAACACTTCAGCACCTCGATATACCGGTAGTCAGTTTGGCACCTCTGAAGAGACTGCAGCACTGCCCAAGTCTCAATCGAATCGAAGGCTTTCTCATAGTCCACGAACGCTAAGCATAGTGGCTGGTTATACTCTTCGGTCTTCTGTATAACCTGCCGCAGCGTGTGGATGTGGTCTATGGTACTAAAGCCCTTTCGGAAACCGGCTTGTTCGGGAGGCTGGAAGTCGTCGAACCTGCGCGCGAGACGATTCGTCATGGAATATGGTACTGCACAATCTTGCAAATCTCGCGAGATCGCGCGTGATTTTTGATGCAAGATTCATCTTGCAAAATTAGTGCAAGATCTTGGTATTTCGAGATCTCGGTATACCGAGATTGCACTCCCTAGTGGTCACACGAGGTCGAGAAACCGGGCCGGGCAGGCGCCTTCTATAACACGATTGACATAAATTTTTCATCACATCTACTCGAAAAAAAAGTCTTTGCATCTCACTCATCTACTGGTTCGAAAAAATAAATTGTTCACCCTAGTAAGTAAGCTAAATAATAAAGCAAGAGAGCAAAAACTGAGAATAGTATTTAGGAACACAAATATTTTTTATTCTACGAACTATTCTTCTAAAAAAGTTTGTGAACCTCTTTTTTCTATTTCTCAAAACGTTGTTTTTTGAGTTGCGTCAGTTTCACTTTATGCACCTTCTTCTAGGTGTATAAGGATGTATAAGTATACGTACGTACTGTAGTACCTATAACATCCTTAATACAATTTATAAAGATCTCAATGTAGGTACAACCTATATAATAATATAATGTTGAAAAAAAAAGAATCCTAATTTTAGTTGTTGATAAATAAAACTATAAGATTACGACAGTACAAACAAGAGAAACTAGTATTAGGTCGATAAATCGGTATGTTTATGCTATGCTATACATATTATATTATGCATAGTGCATATCAAATCAATTTGTTAGGTTGCATGCCACATGCACACTTAATTAAGCTAACAATTTTATGACATAAGACGTGTCACTGGAATTTGTGTAATACTTCGGCAATAATCATTATTTTTTATGTAAGTACATAAATTGTGTTTTTCATTTGCCTTTGTCTGTTTGTACGGGCTAATCTCCGAAACTATTAGACCGATTTGAATGAAACTTTGCATGGTGGTTCTTTACAGTCCTGGTCAACATCTTGGATACTTACCTACTTAAAATCGCGAAAAATTAAAGAGTTCCCGTGTAGTTAAAAATTAGGTACTACGGAAAAGTCGGAAAACAACGCGGCTGTAGCCGCGGGCAGTAGTAAGGTTTTCGTACAAATTTATCATTTATTCGTCAGTATTCAGCTTACATAATAAATAACTAAAGACAGGTGGTCGGCTCGTGCCAACCTAACAACGCACACTTCCTTGAGTTTTTTTTTTTGGCTTTTTTGTGAGGCAAAGGTGAGGGGGCCCATTCGGCCGCTACGTTTATACAGGGCGTCCCACGGCTATGCCACATGGAGGGAAAGTACCTTAAATATTGTAGGTAGAACATTTTACTGAAAGAAGACATTATTTTATTTCTAAAAACTATCAAAACTGCATTCATACATTTTGTAATAATTACATGGTTGAGCCGGGAATCGAACCCGCTACACGAGAAAAAAAAATCATCCTGTAGTTTTATCATACCAATCGAAAGGCTTCATCATAAGGATTATTTTTTGCTAAATAACATAGTGTCAGAAATAAAAGGAAGACTATGAATTTTAACATTTGATGTGGGCGGCCGAGATCGCCAGATCTAGCCCCGTTAGATTTTAAAAATGGGATTACGTAAAAAAAATTAGTTGACAAGAACCGGTAAGAAAATGTCCACGAGCTACAAACAGAACTTAGACGTATTAATCTAAATATCCACCACAACAAGATAAAAAATCGACAGGGAGTGAAATAAAGAGTGTAATTTGTATTCAACGGGTCATTTCGAACATTTGATAAAATTGATAAATTTTGTACTAAAAATGTTAAAATACATAGTCTTCCTTTTATTTCTGACACTATGTTATTTAGCAAAAAATAACCCTTATGATGAAGCCTTTTGATCGGTATGATAAAACGACAGGATTTTTTTTTTCTCGTATAACGGGTTCGATTCCCGGTTCAACCATGTAATTATAAAAAAATGTATGAATGCAGTTTTGATAGTTTTTAGAAATAAAATAATGTCTTCTTTCAGTAAAATGTTCTACCTACAATATTTAAGGTACTTTCCCTCCATGTGGCATAGCCGTGGGACGCCCTGTATAGTGCGCGCACACCGTGACGAAGTGCGTTTACGACTAGAGAAACTCATTAAAAAGGATGTAGTTTGTAGCTTTCTTATCGTAACTTTAGAGTGATTTGTGCTTTAACTTAAACGAGTTTCGTATACTCTGATTTCCATTAGTTTTACTTTACCTTACTTACTGGAAAAAAATTAATGTTGTGAGTGTCCGTCTGTCCAGAGCGCGAGAAGCAAGGTGTCGGGTTATCGACGCGACATAGTGATAAAAATACGGAGGCGCTTTTCCCACCTCTCTGTAGATATCCATAACTTCTTTATCAATATGTCGCGTTTTGACTTCTTTATTTATATTAATTAATTAATTTATTTTATTTTATTTTTTTTCTATTAGGGCTACTGGAATCTGTCTCAAGGCAAACACACGTGCTCATCACACGAATGTTTGCCCTGGGCGGAATTCGAACCCGCAACCCTGTGCTTCGAAGGAAGACGTACTACCAACTAGGCTACGGAACCGTCAATGCAATGTGTCTGGATGTTGTATATTAAATTCATAATGTATTCAGCTGTCTGACACCCATAGTAATGGCTCTGCCTAGTTTGGGGTCAGATGGCCGTGTGTGAGATGTCAACACATATTTATTTATTTTTCTAAAGCAAACATTTTGTCAGCGCTAAATTGTGAAGAATTTAAATATTGTAACTGAAGCGGGCAAGAAGGCGGGTCGGGGACTCGGGGATCGCAGTTGTTTTTGGTTACAAACGTTAACCCCTAGCAAAGTCTTGTTTACTCTTTTGTTAGAGAGATAGTTGTTGGGGTTACTACCCGAGATGCCCGCCCGAAGGTAAACATTCCCCGCGGACACCCCGGAGGCTACCGATTTTCTAATATTAGAAAGAGGAAAGATTTGTATTTTTGTGTGTGTGTGTATGTTTGTAATGAATAAACTCAAAAACTACTAAACCTATTAAAAATTCTTTCAACATTAGAAGAAAGCTACATTCACCCTGAGTAACATAGGTTAACTTTTACCGCGGGAAAATGCCTCAATTCCACGGGAAAAACTGTTAACGCGGGCAGAGCCGCGGCGAAAAGCTAGTTATTTGTCTATACAAAACAATTACAAAATCGGTAACCTCCGGGACCGGAAGGTATGTTGTTGTAGGTAGGTCAGGTACCTATGAAAAGAATCGAGAGAGAGAGAGAGACGAGACGAATTAGTCGTAACATTTTAACATTTTACCTAGTTGATTTTGAATCTAACTCATGTATTATTTATTAGGTATTTGGATGTATCGTACGTAAGTTGCTGTAAAAAGATCATTTGCATTACATTGGCGGAAATAAATGTGACTGACTTTCAATATTGAAGGACTCGCGTCTGTAATTTAAGAACTACCTACGCATTGCATTCTAACTAAATAAGTTTGAACTTTATCTTTTTGTTTACCATAAACCAATTACCATACCTATTTAAAGGGATCAGTCAGATTTATTAAATGTAAGAAATATATGTATAGGAAAGTTGTTTTATTTCGTAGTATCAATCGTCCCTTATTTTTATAGTTAAACCACGTTAAACAGAAAATCAAAGAGTTTAAAATCTTAATTAGGATACTTAATCAAATTAATGAATAAAATAAAGACTCACTGAAGAGATACTTTTACTCTAAATTTCCTACAATTATAATAATATACAGAGAACTTACGTTGAATTATATGTATGTCCTAGCTTTCCGCCGTGGCTCCGCCTGCATTAACAGTTTTACCCGTGGGAATGAGACAATTTCCCGCGGTAAAAGGCAGCCTATGTTACTCAGGGTGAATGTAGCTTTCTAATGGTGAAAGGTTTTTGAAATCGGTTCAGTAGTTTTTGAGTTTATTCATTACAAACATACACACAAAAATACAAATCTTTTCTCTTTATAATAATATATATATAATACTCGTATTAGTATGATATTAGTAGCGCAGCGTTGTGATAACTTATTTCTTAAAGAAGCATGTTCTCTTTATATTTAGTAAAGAAAATTCACAATCGCTCATTAGATGATCCCATGTTGATCCTTAGATGCGCGTTCAATAGTGCGTTAACTGGCTATCATCTTTAACTAGCCATTGTGAAACCGAAGGAAGAAATCCAAAGCTATTCTATCCCACAATAAAATAAAATAACAACATTCACTCAAGTTTTTTTTTTTCAAATTAAGCACAGGCAGTTTAAATACCGTAAAATGGGGTAAATAGGGATCGAGGGGTAAATTGGGACAAAGCCCGGGAATATTTTTTAATTGGCAAGGAAACGGAGTGTCTGTTGTATGTTTTTGGTAATTTATTTTAAATTTATAGTAGAAAATCTGAAAAATTAAATGGCAATACTGAACTGGAGTGAAGTGAGCCGCAAAACAATGATAAATGCAGTCAAAAGTTGCGGTTGAAAGTAAGGATATTCGTTGCTACTTTTAACTTCCTTGCAAAAACCCATGTTTTTGTGTTTTGTGCAAAACTTCTGTTCTGCTCTGTACTATGGTTCTTGGTGAATACTGGTAAAAACAGTTAGGCACATAATTCTACTGTTTATTATCATTTTTAAGCAAAATGTAAAAATGTGTAAATTTTTACTTTTTTGGGGGGAAATCGGGACGCTAACAGTGTAAATTGGAACGAGACTGGGAAAATTGGGACGAGAATTGGTAAAATAGAGACGGAAGGTGTAATAATTGGGATAACTTCTTAGGGTTGTGTCCAATGTTGATTATCTTAAATAGGTTTTAAAAAGTAATTTTACATAATTCCCAAAGAAAGGAAATATGATTTTAGGGTTCATATTTGTATGTTTAAATGTGTGTAACCGAAGACAAGCTCGCTAGACGGTACAGCGGTCCCGGGTTCGAATCTCGTCGAACAAATATCACTTTGTGAGACTTTTCACCTGATTGTCCGAAAAGAA